>LVTN01000232.1:118221-129327 GCA_001649415.1 Musa itinerans
GAGCAGGGATTCGATGATGTTGTCCTACTATCAAGACTGTATGCTTGTTTGTTTCCTTCTACGTTACTTATTTGTGTATTTGCACCTACGCAATAATTTATCTTTCCAAAAGAATTTAGAACAAATGATGTGGTCATGTAAATAGTATGAAGGCGTTGTCCATAGGCAGTAGCTCAGCATGAAGATGTTGTCACTGATCCATATATGGAGATGGCACAGGGAGACGATTGTCAAGAATCTACAGACAAATTTACATGGTTCATCGCAAGCACAGTATTCTTCCCTTTTCTGTTGTTGGTTGCTTTTAGCTGCTTATATTTTTAGGGTTTATTACTACATAAAGTTCTCGATGTTTCTCTCCTTCAAATGCTTCCTTTGGCAGGTCATAAAGGACTGAATCCATAGCTAGGTTCTCCTTCAACGTGAAGGCTGCATCCTCTTCGAGGCAAAAAACGAATCCAAAAGACATCTAATCGGTCATTGTGGCTACAACTTGTCAACATTCTTCACTTTCCGTTCTTCCATCTTTGTGGAGCCTCCCGGTCATATATGGGGAGTTAGTTTCATGCATGAAGACTTTAGCAGTACGGTGCGAGAGAGCCCGTGTGTATACAGAAGATGGAGCTACATTGGATGTTGCATGACCTCTAGTTTGATGTGTGCTCAGATTGTTCCTTGTTATATTTGATCAGAATAATATTTTTTATTAGAAGCTTTTGCATCGTCGCCTCGTACGACTGTTGTTGATGTTGAGATTTGATTTTGAGATTTGATTTATAGTTATCTATCTAAATAGTTATCATGATTTAGTGGTTACATGATGATATCAATAACCACCTCAATCATGATCTAGTAGTTATAGGATGATCATCTCATCATGATCTAGTATGTGTGTATACAGAAGATGGAGCTACATTGGATGTTGCATGACCTCTAGTTTGATGTGTGTTCAGATTGTTCCTTGTTATATTTGATCAGAATAATATTTATTATTAGAAGCCTTTGCATCGTCGCCTCGTACGACTGTCGTTGACAGGTTCGAGAGAATGAGTACTGCTTGTACGAGTTTGTGTCCATTGTGTAACAACACTCTATTTATTGGGTTGGTATTATTATTTTTCTTTTAATAGCGGCTGACACGCAGGTTTTGCTCTCACTTCCTTCTCCTCAGTTGAGTAAAGGTGATCTAAAAGGTAATAATGGTATTTTAGAAGAAAAAAAAAAACCAAAACCAGAAATACAGAAATCACAGAAAAAAATGAATATTTTCTTTTAAAAAATCTTATTTTAACCAACATAACTGTTGATTGCGGGGGCATAGTGCTTATGGATTTTCGATAACCTACGCTCAATAAACTTAGGCGTGCTATAGGAGACGCATGCTATATACTTCAGCAGTACAGTCTTGTAATCTTCTCCCAGATTCTGTGGATTCATCGGCATGATGTCAAATTTCGCTAGCTGTTTCCAATATTTCGTCATGCGATTCATCCTACCACCGCGTTGAGCTGCTGGTTATACACAGTTGATTCACAGATTCTTTGAATCGACTCCCTGGTAGATTTTTCCAACTCAACCAGCGTGTTTAGGGAGCTCTGTTTCCGAGACTTCGTCATGCGATGGCCTGTGCAAGAATAGTCAACAAAAGGATGCTGTGATAGTTGCTAGTGAGTATCAATTTGATAGATGTTACTCGACTCGTAATATGTTTCTCGTAGTCAAAGCTATCATGCAACCATGTTGAATCATTCGCATATAGAAGCTGACACTCACATAATCTCTCATGTGGGCGTCGAGACGAAGTTTTATTTATTGTTTATATTTAATATATAATTTTTAAAAGATAAATGATGAAAATAATATTTGATTTCAAAATCTTATGATAAATTATTAAAATGATACATTCAATAATTTAATACTAAGTTTTTTAACGTTACATCAAAAGATGACTGTTTAGCTTTATCTTTGGCTATGAATTATTGGTTTGGATGAGTGATGACATCAGCCCATGTTGAATCATTCACCTATAAAAGCTAACACTCACTGATGTGGGCCTAAGACAAAAAATTATTTGTTATTTATATTTAATATATTTTTTAAAAGAAATAAATGATGAAGCTAGGATTCAAATTCATAATCTTATGGTAAACTATTAAAGTGATATATTTAATAACTTAATTCTAAGTTTTTCAAAATTACATCAAAAGATGGTTTAGTTTTATCTTTGTGATTTTTTTCCTTTAAAATTCTTTTATATCACGGGTGTATTGGATCACTAATCCATATTAATCTATGACTATGATTATTAGTTCGGATGAGTCTGATATTAGCTATCATGCAATCATGTTGAATCATACGTATATAAAAGCTAACACTCACATCATCTCATGTGGGCCTTAAGACGAAGACTTGTTTGTTGTTTGTATTTAATAGTTAAAAAGAAATAAATGATGAAGCTAGGATTTAAATTCATAATTTTACGATAAACTATTAAAGTGATATATTCAATAACTTTATTCCAAGTTTTTCAATGTTACATTAAAAGATGATTGTTTAGCTTTATCTTTCATGTGGGTGTCAAGACGAAGACTTATTTATTGTTTATATTTAATATATATTCTTTTAAAAAAATATTTTTTGTTTAGCTTTATCTTTCTAACTTTTTTCTTTTAGAATTTTTTTATATCACGAGTGTATTGGACCCATCAATCCATATCGATTAGTGGTTATGAATTATTAGTTCGGATGAGCCATGACATTAGCTATCATGCAATCGAATCATTCACATATAAAAGCTAACACTCACATCATCTCATGTGGGCCTCAAAACGAAGACTTATTTATTATTTATATTTAATATATTTTTAAAAAATAAATGATAAAGCTAAGATTCAAATTCATAATCTTACGATAAACTATTAAAGTAATACATTCAATAAAGTGATATATTCAACTATTAAAGTTTTTCAATGTTACATCAAAATATTGTTGTTTAGCTTTATCTTTCATTTGGGTTGAAGATGAAGACTTATTTGTTGTTTGTATTTAATATTTTTATTTTAAAAAAAAATTATTTAGCATTATCTTTCTTTTTTTTTCTTTTAGAATTTTTTTATATCACGAGTGTATTTGTCCCATCAATCCATATCAATCAGTGGCTATGAATTATTTGTTCGGATAAGTCATGACATCAGTTGTCATGCATCCGAATCATTCGCATATAAAAGCTAACACTCACATCATCTCATGTGGGCCTCAAGACGAAGACTTATTTATTATTTATATTTATTATTTTTTTAAAATAAAATGATAAAGCTAAGATTCAAATTCATAATCTTATAATAAACTATTAAAGTGATAAATTCAATAATTTGATTCCAAGTTTTTTAATGTTACATCAAAATGTGATTGTTTAGCTTTATCTTTGATGTGGGTCTCAAGATGAAAACCTCAACGATTCGAAAACTTTCATTCGATGAAAAAAATCGTGTCGGAAATGTTCAAGGTATGCTTGACTTAGAATAAGTGTAATAAGCAATTAAAGCAACATCAATGACAATAAAAAGCAAAAAAAAAATGCAAACTGAGTTTTATAGTGGTTCGATCGTCATGACCTATGTCCACTCTTGATTTCTCTTCTATTTAGGCCATCAACATCCACTGACGGTCTTCTTTCAATGGGTGAAGACCAACTACCCTCTTACAACTCTTTTCTCCTTTTCACAGGTTTAGGAGATAACCTTTACAACCCACTCACCCCTCTCTTAAACTGAAATCAACACTTAGAGCTAGAGGAGAGGAATTCTCACAAGATTACAACAGCGTTTTCCCTAATTTTTGTTCTCAGTTGATGTGTTTACCGAACAGGGATGAGTGAGGTATTTATAGGCCCCAAATGAGTTCAAAAAGTATAGCCAAAATTAAAATCCCCAAGATTTTGGGGTACTGGAGGTACCACAGCCCCAATCTAGTGGTACTTTTGCATGACACACTGACATTGGGTGGTACCACCACCAAGTCTAGGTGATACCACCGTCAGACCTTGCTATAGGACATTGAATAGGCCAAACAGTAGGCCCAATTCAGCCCTGATTCAGGCTCAATTGGCCCCTAATTGAGTTGACATTATTTCACCACAATACTAACTCAATTAGACCTAAATTAACTTGATCTAGACAAATTATTACAAAACACGAATCATATATTGTCTAGCATGTCATTGGTTCTTCCAACGCTTCGTTTGATCCTTTGGCGCATCGTCCTCTCCTTCGGTGTATTACCCAATTGGCATGTTGACTCCCGCAACTCCTGATCTCCTTAGTGCAATATATGATCATTTAGCCCGATACCCGAACTTATGGCACAAAGTCCTTCTACTAGCACGTCGACCGATCCTCTAGTCCGACGTCCAATCTCTTGACATGTTCAACTTCGGCCCAATGTCTGATTCTGCCTGCTTCAACCAATTTGCCTCTCTTTAATTGAAGCTAGTCCTACATCACTCAAAACGCAGATTAGAACACAAACTTATCAATTGATTTCATCATCAAAATCCGAGATTAAACAATCTCCCCCTTTTTGATGATGACAATCAATTGATGATGGAGTTTAAACTAAACTCCCCCTATTAATATGCTATATTGATAGAAACTTTGAATTCAGAAAATCATAACTATTTCATCATTACATGCATCATGAATATTGAAAGAACCAATTAATCATATCATTGCATCCATCTTAAAATCATGAGTATTTCATGCATAATCAAAGTACACCATGTATGATCATCATTATACCTTCTCCCCCTTTGTTATCAACAAAAAGGAGAAGTGCAACTAGTAAGTTTTCAAGCTAGCAATTTAGCAAGATTTATATCATTTTAGAACATGTAAGCTAACAAGTTGACAAGTGTTACTTTTCTTTGAAGTATGAAGGCTAGCAAGTTTTGCTTCTCTTTAGATGAGTAAGTTAGTACTTTTCTTTTAAGATGTGCAAGATAGCAAGTTTCTACTTCTTTGAAATGTGTAACCATACAATTTTGATTTCTTTTGCAATATGCAAGCTAGCAATTTTTTACTTCATTTTTTAAGCTAGCAAGTTTTCTTTCCTTGAAATGTGTAAGCTAGCAATTTTTACTTCCTTTTGTGATGTACAAGATAGCAAGACTTTTTCCCCCTTTGTTATTATCAAAGAGAAGAAGAGGGGAATAATACAATGGTGCAAAATATTCTTCTTACATCAATGCTCTAAGTATCACATAAGGTATGCAAACATAAATATAAGGGAATTGTACATAATGAAAATCATATCAATAAGGATATAATATCAAAGATCATGTAAATACCAAAAGACATGATTCATTTTGATCTCTTTTTTTTTTAAATAATGAAAAAAAAATCTTAGGAGATCGAATAGTAAGGAAAATCTTAAGTCATGAATTCCGAAAAGGTTCTCTTTAGTAAATCACAAATAGGAACATAGGAGAATAAAAGATCTTGATTCATAAAGATCTAAAGTTATAATAATCAAGGAATCAAGATCATGATTTGGATAATAACTCATTCAAATTCATATCATCAAAATCACTTTCATAGTTCAAAAGATTCAAAAAATAATAATATACATGGATTGAAAAACTTGATAAGTTTTAGAAATAAAGACATTTTCAAAAGAGATGCATTCCCCTTTTTATGTGTTTCAATTTATGTGATTTATTTCATACAAGTATGTATTTGTCTTTTATGCCAAATAAAACATGCATTAACGTTTAAACATACAAAAACAAGCTTCATCATGAAAATTATCAAGATAAACATTTAAGCATTCATAGAATTATTTTTATTTGGTATGCAAGTATTAGATTCAAATTTATATCACTTATTACACAAATACTTAATGAGTTATGTCTACTAACATAGCATCTTCAAACAAAAGATTTGATTTCTTAATAATCATTTTAATTCCAATTATCTTTCTTTTATTATTGTTTGTTATAGTAATACATTTTCCTTCTTTAGTGAATCTAATCATTACATTTAGTATAAGGAGTTAACATGCAATTGTCATGCTCATATTTATTTTTTTAAAATCACTAGAAAGAGAAGCATAATTTTTTTATATTTTTATTTATTACTAACTAATTTAAAAATAACTCATGAAATGCATCAAGTAATTTCATAGTAAGGTAAAGGAGTTTTGGTTGAGTCACTTACGTCATTGTCGAAAGCCACCAAGACGTAGTTCGCAACCTCATCTTCGGATGCACTTAATTCGTCTCATGTCGTCTTGAGTGCTTTCTTATTTTTTTATAGCTTCTTCTTCACTTGCGGACATTCAATTTTTAAGTGCCCTAGCCGATTGCATTCATAGCAAGTTGTTTTATCCTTTTTAATTTTAATTTTATTCTTTAATTCTTGTTTTATAAGCTTTTTAAATTTTATTGTTAGGAGTTCAAGGTCATCATCATCATCACTTAAGTTTTGTCTCAAGTGGTCTTCTATTGTTCGAAGTGTCAAATCCTTTCTATTTTTTGGAAGGTTGTTCTCATGTTCATCATATTCGATACGAGTCATTTCTTATGTCATTAAAGACCCGATAAGTTCTTCAAGAAAGAAATTATTCAAGTCATTTGTCTCTTGTATTGCTGTCATTTTCGGATCCCAACTTTTTTGAAGGGATTTTAGTATTTTATTAACAAGTTCAAAATTAGAAAAATATTTATCAAGACTTTTTAAACTATTAACGACATCCGTAAAACGGGTGTACATGTCAATAATAGTTTCGCTTGGCTTCATATGAAACAATTCAAAATCATGCATCAAAAGATTACTTTTAGAATCTTTAACTCTACTTGTGCCTTCATGTGTAATTTCAAGAGTGTGCCAAATCTCATATACAGTTTCACAAATAGAAACTTGATTAAATTCGTTTTTGTCTGAGACACAAAACAAAGCGTTCATTGCTTTAGCATTCAAAGAAAAAATCTTCTCCAAATCATTCCATTCGTTCATTGGTTTGGAAAACTTTTCAAAACCGCCTTCAACAATGTTCCATAAATCGAAATTCATAGAAAGCAAGAAAACTCTCATTCAATGTTTTCAATATTTGTAGTCTGTCTTATTGAACATATGAGGACAAATGATAGAGTGACCCTCTTGAAAGCCAAAAAAAGTCATCTCTCTTGGGTGTTAAACCAAATAGAGAGAAACTGAGTCTGATACCAATTGTTAGGACCAAAATCGACACTAAGAGGGGGTTTGAATTAGTGCTTCGATAAAAACCTCAATGATTTGAAAACTTTCGTTTATGAAAAACCATGTCAGAAATGTTGAAGGTGTGCTTGAATTAGAATAAGTGCAATAAGAAATTAAAACAATATCAATGACAATGAAAAGTAAGATAGAAATACAAATCAAGTTTTATAGTGATTCGGTCGTTGTGACCTATGTCCATTCCCGATTCCTCCTTCGTTGAGACTACTGGCATCTACTAACGGTCTTCCTTCAATAGGCGAAGACCAACTACCCTCTTACAATTCTTTTCTCCTTTTCACAGGTTTAAGAGATAATCTTTACAACCCATTTACCCCTCTCTTAAACTGAAATCAATACTTAGAGCTAGAGGGGAATTCTCACAAGATTACAATAGCGTTTTTCCCAATTTTTGTTCTTAATTGATGTGTTTATTGAGCAAGGATTAGTAGGGTATTTATAGGCTCCAAATGACTTCAAAAAGTGGAGCCAAATTCAAATCCCCGAGATTTTGGGATACTACCTGAAATAGTCTAAGAGATTGTGTCTGGGCAGTACCACCTCCAAACCTTGCTACGGGACACTGAATGGGCCAAACAGTAGGCTCAATCTATACGGTACCACCTCCAGACCGATATGCTAAATAGGTCTAATTATAAAGAGTAATATGTAATTAGACGCATCATACTGCATATCTTTAGTTGTCATTGCTCATGAACTGTTATGATATCATATTTTTAGGCTTATAAATGATTTGGTTGAGATTATGAGTCTATTTTGATCAATGTTTTTAAGTAGATTTTATAGTGTTTTTACTATAGTGATCAAAATTTTATAACAAGTTAATTTTTTATTTCTATTTGGGTTATGTTGTTCCTAACTATCATAAATACCAATTTGAATCATAGTATATCAAATGATTTCTAATGTGTTTTGATTTTATTTGACTTATTTTTTATATTTTAAAATAGGATTTATAGTATTTTTATTGTGATGACCAATATATTTTAATAGACTAAAAATATTATAATAGGCTAAAAATACTACAATAAGAAGAAATTTTTTGAGGAGTGGTTCCCATAACTATAGGAAAAAATAAAAAAGAAATACTGATTATAAAAATATAATTATATAAATATTTTCTTTAAAAAATCATCCTAGTTAAAATTGTTGATTGCTGGGGCGTAGTGCTTATCGATAACCTATGCTCAATAAACTTAAACATGTCATACTATATTTCAACTGTACAGTTTTGTTATCGTCTCTCACATTCTGTGGATTCATTGGCAGGATGTTAACTTTTTTTAGCTATTTCTAATATTTTGTCTTGATGATTCCTCCGTCCTCTGTGCTGAGCTACTGGTTATACAAAGTTGTTTCACATATTCTTTGAATCGACTCCCTGAAAAATTTTTCAAACTCAGCCAACGAGTTCTAGAAGCTCTATTTCCGAGACTACATCATGCGATGAGATAGATGATCATGAGGGTCAATTAGATTGATGCTATTCGACTTGTAACAGTACGTTTCTCGTAGCTAAAGCTATTAGCAACCATGTTGAATTATTTGCATATAGAAGCTCCCACACTCGCATCATCTCATGTGGGCCTAAAGACGAAGATGTGTTTGTATTCAATAATTTGATTCCAACTTTTTCAATGTTTCATGGTTTGTATCTAAATCCCTATCTTAGATGGTTTAATTTTATCAGCTTTTCACACTAGAGTTGAAGACACTGCTTTGTTTTGTTTTGTTTTGGTTTTTGAGAAGGACAAAACAATCTTTTGAGAAAAAATGGATCAGTGTTGCTACAAAACATTTTTATTGTGATTGTGAATATTAACTCAATAAAAAGGTGGTAGTTTAGTTTTTTTTTTTTCATCGTGCTATCTGATTTTAAAAATAATTTGGGGATAATTTTTTGAAAAAGTCTCTCTTTTTAGCTTTTTGGGACGTTCTCTTTCATTTAACATTTTATTTTTCTCTAATATCATAAAAAGATCTCTCCTAATAGCAAACACCATCTTCTTCATCTTTCATTGCAATAGTGGTGCTTTTGATCATCGCCACCTCTTTAGTAGGCACTACGGATGGCCTTAGAGCTATCCTACTTTTGCGAGATAGATACGAGAGAGGATTGTAAATATAAAATTTATAATTATGTTATTATATGAAAAATTTTAATGTCAAAAATCAAAATCAAATAATAATAGATCATATATAATATACAAATTTTTCAATGCTACTCCAAAAGTCTTTATTTGCTCTATAGGCATACCATCGTCGAATTCAAAGGTTGCATTGATGTCGATCTACAAGAAAAACTAGACTCGTCTTCTTCTCTTTTCCTATCCTTCACAAGATCGCTATAAGCGATAAACTAGGGACTAAGAAGAGATAAAGAAAGATCTGTAATCTCTCAATAATTTAATATGACTAAATGAGATGAGAGAAGATCTGTTATCTCTCAATAACATTACGGATTCAGTTGCCGAGGTTGCTATCGGGCCCCGAGCGGAAGCTGATTTGGCCAACGCGTCGGCCCGCGCGTTTTGCACCCGAGGTACTCTAGTGACCGAGAGGCGGTTGAAGCATTGGGCGAGCCGCTTCACTTCTGTCAGATATAATGCCATTGTCGGGTCTCGGGCTTCGTAGCTCCCACCGACGTATCCCGTCACCAGCTGGGAGTCGCTAAAGACTTTGAGGTTATTGAGATGCATTTCCATGGTGATGCATAGGCCGTGAAGTAGCGCCTCGTACTCGGCCTCATTGTTGGTGGCTCGAAATTGTAATCGGAGCGATCTCTCGTGGGTTTCTTCGGACAGGCCTTTGAGGATAAGTCCGACCCTGGCTGCTTCGGTAGTGGCCCAGCCGTTGACATGCAAGGTCCATGTGCCCTTGTCATTCTCCTGTCCAATAGCATGGTCTTCGGGAGTTAGCTCGGAGATGAAGTCAGCCAGTACTTGAGATTTGATAGCAGTTTTGGGGGAGTACTGAACGTCGAATTCACCAAGCTCGATCGACCACCGCAGCATCCGACCCGAGGCATCGAATTTGGAAAGGATTTGTCGCAGTGGCTAGTCAGTAATCACTTTGATTGTGTGAGCTTGGAAATACGGTCATAGCTTTCGGGTCGTCTTCATTAGTGCGAGGGTCAGCTTCTCGACCGGGGAATACTGCACCTCGGGCCCGGTGAGGACGTGGCTGACATAATAGACAGGTTGTTGTGTTGGTGGTGTTTTGTGAACTAACACCGAACTGATGGCCAGCGCTGAGGCCACCAAGTAGAGACCGAGAGTTTCGTCCGGTTCGGGCGAAGCGAGTCGGGGCAAGCGGGCGAAGCGAGTCGGGGTAAGCGAGCGAGGCATGCCTTCAACCTTTCGAAGGCTTCCTCGCATTCCGGGGTCCATACGAAGTTGTCGGCTTGCCATAGAGCTCAGAAGAAGGGGAGACACTTGTCGCCGGATCGCAACATGAACCTGTTAGGATCGAGAGTACGTGGTCGGCACTAAGAGGGGGGGGTGAATTAGTGCAACGGTAAACTAACGATGTCGGTTCAAAAACTTTCTTACGATAAAAGTCATTTACGTTGAAAACCGATTTCGAAAAGTTAATGACTTGGAAGCGTAAGGAAGCGTAGTGACTATCTAAGTAGTTTGCAGTATGTAAATGACAAGAATAAATTGCAAACCAGCGAAGATGACAGTTTATAGTGGTTCGGTCAATCGTGACCTACATCCACTCCTCTGATTCCTCTTCCGTCGAGGCCACCGGCATCTACTAACGATCTTCCTTTACTAGGCAAAGATCAACCTCCTTCTTACACCCCTCTTCTCCTTTTACCGGGTTTAGGAGA
>LVTN01000232.1:146223-231314 GCA_001649415.1 Musa itinerans
TCTCCACCTAATTTTATGAGAGGGACGTGATGATGGTACTTTTAATATAGTTAGAATTGATAATCAATCGGAACGTCATAAGAAAAATAGTTCGTTAACTTAAATATCGAAAGGTTCACACCAGAGATGATCTAATGTAGTTTTATAACATCCTTTAACTTAAGATATTAAGACGCAAACGAGGAACCAACACTTTAAATTGATGATCAATTCTATTATGAAAATATTTGAAAAGCAGGTCATGTCGAATCAATTTTTTTTTGTCAATTAACCTCTTCTACTTCTTAATTAACATTTTTGGATACTATATTATCCCAAACCCCCCTTAACTTATCATGAATAAAGGATAATAAAAATACTGATTTGGCAATGAGGGTTCATTAAAAGATTATCTATTTGTCTCATTCAACATAACAGCTCACAATGTGCTCATTTACTAAAGTATTTAGCACGTCGAAAATATTTTTTTTGTTCTTTTTAGCATGAATAGATGCATGTAGTCAAGTCCAATTAAAATGTTGTTATTATATTGCATCAGTAATATCAGGACAAAATTTGGTAGGAGTCACTATTGACTTCACATGATGTTAACTCAATAGGCTCCTGAAGAAACTTGTGTGTGTGTGTACACTTTATGCTTTCAACTCCCGAGAATGAACGAAAGCATCCAACACATTCACCCTGTGGGGATTGTGTTTGCTTCATGCAATAAATAATATTTGCATGGGTTTGGGACCAGAAATATTAATTTCAACTTGCATGCATCTCTCGAAATGCCCGTACCATATTCTGTGTTATGTTGATTGCGGGGGCATAGTGCTTATGGATGTTCGATAACCTACGCTCAATAAACTTAGGCGTGCCATAGGAGACGTATGCTATATACTTCAGTAGTACAGTCTTGTAATCCTCTCCCAGATTCTGTGGATTCATCGGCAGGATGTCAAATTTTGCTAGCTGTTCCCAATATTTCGTCATGCGATTCCTCCGACCTCCGCGTTGAGCTGCTGGTTATACATAGTTGTTTCACGGATTCTTTGAATCGACCCCCTGGTAGATTTTTCGAACTCAACCAACGTGTTCAGGGAGCTTTGTTTCCGAGACTCCGTCATGCAATGCAATGGCCTGTGCAAGAATAGTCAACAAATGGATGCTACGATAGTTGCTAGTGAGTGTCAATTAGAAAGAAACAACTCGACTCATAGTGATACGTTTCTCATAGTCAAAGCTATCATGCAACCATGTTGAGTCATTCGCATATAGAAGCTGACACTCACATCATCTCTCATGTGGGCGTCGAGACGAAGTTTTATTTATTGTTTATATTTAATATATATAATTTTTTAAAAGAGAAATGATGAAAATAATATTTGATTTCAAAATCATATGATAAAGTATTAAAATGATACACTCAATAATTTAATTCTAAGTTTTTTAACGTTATATCAAAAAAGATTGTTTAGCTTTATCTTTAGCTATGAATTATTGGTTTGGATGAGTAGTGACACTAACACTAACACTCACATCAGATGATGTAGATTCATTAGTTGTCGATGTTAGTGACGGTAACACTAACACTAACACTCACATCATCTGATGTCGATTCAATCTGATAAGTAGTGAATTATTGGTTTGGAATCAAGCTAAAAGTTTGTTTAGCTTTATCTTTAGCCCATGTCGATTCATTCGAATATAAAAACTAACACTCACATCATCTGATGTTGGCTTAAGACGAAAAATTATTTGTTATTTATATTTAATGTATTTTTTAAAAAATAAATGATGAAGCTAGGATTCAAATTTATAATTCATAATCTTATGATAAACTATTAAAGTGATATATTTAATAACTTGATTCCAAGTTTTTCAAAGTTACATCAAAAGATGGTTTAGTTTTATCTTTGTGATTTTTTTTCCTTTAAAATTCTTTTATATCATGGGTGTATTAGACCATCAATCCATATTAATCTATGGCTATGATTATTGATTCGAATGAGTCTGATATCAGCTATCATGCAACCATATTGAATCATTCGTATATAAAAGCTAACATTCACATCATCTCATGTGGGCCTTAAGACTAAGACTTAGTTTGTATTTAATATTTTTTTAAAAAAATAAATAATGAAGCCGGGATTTAAATTCATAATTTTACGATAAACTATTAAAGTGATATATTCAATAACTTTATTCCAAGTTTTTCAACGTTACATTAAAAGGTGGTTGTTTAGCTTTATCTTTCATGTGGGTCCAGACTTATTTGTTATTTATATTTAATATATTTAAATATATATATTTTATTTATTTTTATCTTTCTAACTTTTATCTTTTAGAATTTTTTTATATCGCGAGTGTATTGGACCCATAAATCTATTTCAATCAATGGTTATCAATTATTAGTTCAGATGAGTCGTGACATCAGCTATCATACAATCGAATCATTCGCATATAAAAGCTAACACTCACATCATCTGATGTGAGCCTCAAGACGAAGACTTATTTATTATTTATATTTAATATTTTAAAAAAATAAATGATAAAGCTAAGATTCAAATTCATAATCTTATGATAAACTATTAAAGTGATATATTCAATAAAGTGATATATTCAATTATTAAAGTTTTTCATTGTTACATCAAAATATTGTTGTTTAACTTTATCTTTTATTTGGGTCTCAAGATGTTTTTAAAAAAAAATATTTTTTTGTTTAGCTTTATCTTTCTAATTTTTTTCTTTTAGAATTTTTTTATATCATAGGTATATTTGACCCATCAATTTATATTGATTAGTGGCTATGAATTATTAGTTCGGATGAGTTGTGACATCAGCTATCATGCATCCGAATCATTCGTATATAAAAGCTAACACTCACATCATCTCATGTGGGCCTCAAGATGAAGACTTATTTATTATTTATATTTAATATTTAAAAATAAAAAATAAAATGATAAAGCTAAGATTAAAATTCATAATCTTACAATAAACTATTAAAGTGATATATTCAATAATTTGATTCTAAATTTTTCAATGTTACATCAAAATGTGGTTGTTTAGCTTTATTTTTCATGTGGGTCTCAAGACAAAGACTTATTTGTGTTAAGAGCAAAATCGACAATAAGAGGGGGTGAATTATTGCTTCGATAAAAACCTTAATGATTCAAAAATTTTCGTTCGATGAAAAATTGTGTCGAAAATGTTGAAGGTTTGCTTGACTTAAAATAAGTGCAATAAGCAATTAAAGCAATATTAATGACAATAAAAAGCAAATAGAAATGCAAACCGAGTTTTATAGTGATTCGATCGTTGTGACCTACGTCCACTCTTGATTCCTTCTCTGTTGAAGCCACCGACATCTACTAATGATCTTCTTTCAATAGGTAGTGACCAAGTACCCTCATACAACTCTTTCTCATTTTCATAGGTTTAGGAGATAACCTTTACAACCCACTCACCGCTCTATTAAACTGAAATCAACACTTAGAGCTAGAGGAAGGGAATTCTCATAGGATTACGATAGCGTTTTCCCCAATTTTTGTTCTCAGTTAATATTTTTATTGAGTAGGGATGAGTGGGATATTTATAGGCCCCAAATGGCTTCAAAAAGTGGAGCTAAAATTTAAATCCCCAAGATTTTGGGGTACTAGCGGTACCACTGCCTAGTCTGGTGGTACTATCGCTTGACATACTAACATTGGGCGGTACCACCACCTAACACAATCTGGGAGACTGTCTGGTTGGTACCACTATCCAGTCTGGTGATACCACCGCCTAGTCTGAGCGGTACCATCGCTTAGTCTGGGCAGTACCACCACCAGCCCTTGCTACAAGATATTGAATGGGCCAAATAGTAGATCCAATTTAGCCATAATTCAAGCCCAATTGGCCCCTAATTGAGTTGGCATTGTTTCACCCCAACACTGACTCAATTAGACCTAAATTAACTTAATCTAGACAAATTATTATAAAGCACGAATTATATATTGTTTGGCATGTCATTGGTTCTTCCGATGCTTCGTCCGATCCTTCGTTGCATCATCCTCTCCTTTAGTGTATTACCCAATCGGCTTGTTGACTCCCATAACTTTTGATCTCCTTGGTGCAATGTCCAATCCTTCGGCCCGATGCTTGAACTTATGGCACGAAGTCCTTTTGTCGGCACGTCGACCAATCCTCTGGCCCAACGTCCAATCTCCTAACATGTTCAATTCCGACCTAATGTCCGATTTCTCGTGCTTCAATCAATTTGCCTCTCTTTGATTGAAGCTAGTCCTGCGTCACTTAAAACGTAGATTAGATCACAAACTTATCAATTGATTTCATCATCAAAATCCGAGATTCAACAATCTCCCTCTTTTTGATGATGATAATCAATTAATGATGGAGTTTAAGCTAAACTCCTCCTATCAATATACTATATTGATAGAAACTTTGAATTCAGAAAGCATGACTATTTCGTCATTACATGCATCATGAATATTAAAAGAACCAATTAATCATATCATTGCATGCATCTTAAAATCATGAGTATTTCATGCATAATCAAAGTACACCATGCATGATCATCATTATAACTTCTCTCCTTTTGTCATCAACAAAAAGGAGAAGTACAACTAACAAGTTTTCAAGCTAGCAATTTAGCAAGATTTACATCACTTTAGAACTTGCAAGCTAACAAGTTGGCAAGTGTTACTTCTCTTTGAAGTATGAAGGCTAGCAAGTTTTGCTTCTCTTTAGATGAGTAAGCTAGTACCTTTCTCTTAAGCTGTGCAAGATAGCAAATTTCTACTTTTTTGAAATATGCAACCATGCAATGTTGCTTTCTTTTGCAATATGCAAGCTAGCAATTTTTGCTTCCTTTTGCGATGTGCAAGCTAGCAAGACTTTTTCCCATTTTGTTATTGTCAAAGAGAAGAAAAGAGGAATAATACAATGGTGCAAAATTTTATTCTTACATCAATGCTCTAAGCATCACATAAGGTATACAATCATAAACACAAGGGAATTGTACATAATGAAAATCATGTCAAGAAGGATATAATATCAAAGATCATATGAATACTAAAAGACATGATTCATTTTGATCTCTTTTTTTTTTAATAATAAAAAAAATTCTTAGGAGATCGAATAGTAAGGAAAATCTTAAGTCATAAATTTCAAAAATGATATTCTCTTTAGTAAATCATAAAAAGAAACATAGGAGAATAAAAGATCTTGATTCATAAAGATCTCAAGTTATAATTATCAAGGAATCAAGATCATAATTTGGATAATAACTCATTCAAATTCATATCATTAAAATCACTTTCATAGTTCAGTAGATTCAAAAAACAATAATATACATGGATTGAAAAACTTGATAAGTTTTAGAAATAAAAATATTTTCAAAAGAGATGCATTCCCCTTTTTATGTATTTCAATTTATGTGATTTATTTCATACAAGTATGCCTCAGTCTTTTATGCCAAATAAAACATACATCAATGTTTAAAAACCAAAAAACAAGTTTCATCATGAAAATCATCAAGATAAACATTTAAGCATTCATAGAATTGTTTTTATTTAGTATGCAAGCATTAGATTCAAATTTTTATCATTTATTACACAAATATTTAATGAGTTATGTCCACTAACTTGGAATCTTCAAATAAACGATTCGATTTGTTAATAATCATTTTAATTCCAATGAATTTTCTTTTATTATTGTTTGTTGTAGTAATACAGTTTCCTTCTTTAGTGAATCTAACTCATTACATTTAGTGTAAGGAGTTAACATGCAATTGTCATGCTCATTTTTAATTTTTCAAAATCACTAAAAAGAGAAGCATGATTTTTTTTATATTTTTTATTTGTTACTAACTAATTAAATAACCACTCATGAAATGTATCAAGTAATTTCATAGTAAGGAAAAGGAGTTTTGGTTGAGTCACTTACCTCATTGTCAAAGGCCACAAAAGCGTAGTTTGCAACATCATCTTCAGATGCACTTAATTCGTCCCATGTCACCTTGAGTGTCTTCTTCTTCTTTTATAGCTTCTTCTTCATTTGTGGACATTCGTTTTTTAAGTGCCCTAGCCGATTGCATTTATAGCACATTGTTTTGTCCTTTTTAAGTTTATTTTTATTCTTTAATTCTTATTTTATGAACCTTTTAAATTTTATTGTTAGGAGTTCAAAGTTATTATCATCATCATCATCACTTAAGTTTTCTCTCAAGTGGTCTTCTATTGTTCAAAGAGTCAAATTATTTATATTCTTTGGAAGGTTATTTTCATGTTCATCATGTTCGATACAAGTCATTTCATAGGTCATTAAAGACCTGATAAGTTCTTCAAGAAAGAAATTGTTCAAGTCTTTTGTCTCTTATATTGATGTCACTTTCAGATCCCAACTTTTTGGAAGGGATCTTAGTATTTTATTAACAAGTTCAAAATTAGAAAAATATTTACTAAGACTTTATAACTATTGACGACATCTGTAAAATGGGTGTACATGTCAATAATAGTTTCGCTTGACTTCATACGAAATAATTCAAAATCATACATCAAAAGATTAATTTTAGAATCTTTAACTCTACTTGTGCCTTCATGTGTAATTTCAAGAGTGTGCTAAATCTAATATATAGTTTCATAGAAACTCAATTAAATTCGTTTTTGTCTAAGGCATAAAACAAAGCGTTCATTGCTTTAGCATTAAAAAAAAGTCTTCTCCAAATCATTCCATTCGTTCATTGGTTTGGAAAACTTTTTAAAACTGCTTTCAACAATGTTTCATAAATCAAAATTCATAGAAAGCAAAAAAACTCTCATTCGAGTTTTTCAATATGTGTAGTCCGTCCTATTGAACATAGGAGAACGAATGATAGAGTGACATTCTTAAAAGCTGAAAAAAGTCATCTCTCTTCAGTGTTAAACCAAACAGAGAGAAATTGACTCTAATACCAATTGTTAGGATCGAAATCGGCACTAAGACGAGGGGGGGGGCGGGGGGGGGTGAATTAGTGCCTTAATAAAACCTCAACGATTCCAAAACTTTTGTTCGATGAAATACCGTGTCAGAAATGTTGAAGGTGTGCTTGACTTAGAATAAGTGTAATAAGTAATTAAAGCAACATCAATGAAATGCAAATCGAGTTTTATAGTGGTCCGGTCATCGTGACCTACGTCCATTCCTGATTTCTCCTCCGTTGAGGCCATCAACATCCACTAACGATTTTTCTTCAATGGGCAAAGACCAATACTCTCTTACAACTCTTTTCTCATTTTCATAGGTTTAGGAGATAACCTTTACAACCCACTCACCCCTCTCTTAAACTGAAATCAACACTTGAAGCTAGAGGATGGGAATTCTCACAAGATTACAATAGTGTTTTCCCCAATTTTTATTCTCAGTTGATGTGTTTATTGAGCAAGGATAAGTGGGGTATTTATAAGCCCCAAATGGCTTCAAAAAGTAAAGTCAAAATTTAAATCCTCGAGATTTCGGAGTACTGGCGGTACCGCCGCCAGTATTAGGCGATATCACCGCTTGTCAGTTCTGACACTGGGTGGTACCACAACTTGACATAGTTTGGGAGATTGTGTTTGGGCGGTACTACTGCCTAGTCTGGGCGATACATCCACCAGACCCTGCTATAGGACACTAAATGAGCCAAATAGTAGGTCCAATTCTGCCATGATTCAAGCTTAATTGGCCTCTAATTAAGTTGACATTGTTTTACCCCAATACCGACTCAATTAGACCTAAACTAACTCGATCTAAACAAATTATTATAAAGCCCGAATCATATGATATCCGACATGTCATTGGTTCTTCTAGCGCTTCGTCAGATCCTTCAGCACATTATCCTCTCCTTCGGTGTATTGCTTAATCGGTATGTTGACTCTCGCAACTTCCGATCTCCTTGGCGTAATGTCCGATCCTTCAGCCCGATACTCGAACTCATGGCACGAAGTCCTTCTGTCGGTACGTCGATCGATCCTCCGACCCGACGTCCAATCTCTTAACATGTTCAACTCCGGCCCAACGTCAAATTCCTCCTGCTTCAATCAATTTGCTTCTCTTTGATCGAAGCTAATCTTGTGTCACTCAAAATGTAGATTAGATCAACCCATCAATCCATATCGATTAGTGGCTATGAATTTTTAGTTTGGATGAGTCGTGACATCAGCTATTATGTAACCAAATCATTTGCATATAAAAGAAAACACTCACATCATCTCATATGGGCCTCAAGATGAAGACTTATTTATTATTTACATTTAATATTTTTAAAAAAAATAAATGATAAAGCTAATATTCAAATTCATAATCTTAGTTTAAAACTATTAAAGTGATATATTCAATAATTTGACTCAAGTTTTTAATGTTATATGTTGTTTAGCTTTATATTTCAAGCGGGTCTCAAGACAAAGACTTATTTATTGTTTGTATTTAATATATATTTTAAAAAATATATTTTTTGTTTAGCTTTATCTTTTTAATTTGTTTTCTTTTAGAATTTTTTTATATCTATTAGACCTATCAATTCATATCGATCAATGACCATGAATTATTAGTTCAGATAAGTAGTGATATCAACTATTATGCAATTGAATCACTCGCATATAAAAAAAAGCTAACACACATCATCTCATATGGGCCTTAAGATGAAAACTTATTTATTATTTATATTTAATATTTTTTTAGAAAATAAATGATAAAGATAAGATTCAAATTCATAATCTTACGATAAACTATTAAAGTGATATATTCAATAATTTGATTCCAAGTTTTTCAATGTTACATCAAAATATGATTATTTAGCTTTATCTTTCATGTGGGTCTCAAGAGGAAGACTTATTTGTTGTTTGTATTTAATATATATATTTAAAAAATATATTTTTTGTTTAGTTTTATCTTTCTAATTTTTTTCTTTCAGAATTTGTTTACATCGTGGGTTTTTTAGACCAATCAATCTTTATCGATCGGTGGCTGTGAATTATTAGTTTAGATCAGTTATGACATCAGCTATCATGCAACCGAATCATTAGCATATAAAAGCCAACACTCACATCATCTCATGTGGGCCTCAAGACGAAGACTTATTTATTATTTATATTTAATATTTTTAAAAAAATAAATGATAAAGCTAAGATTCAAATTCATAATCTTACGGTAAACTATTAAAGTGATATATTCAATAATTTGATTCCAAAATTTTCAATATTACATCAAAATATGGTTGTTTAGTTTTATCTTTATGATTTTTTTTTTAGAACTCTTTTCTATGGCGAGTGTATTGAACCCATCATTCTATACTATAAATTATTGGTTCGGTTGAGTTATGGGCTATTTGCTACTAGTCAATAGTTAATACTGGAGGCAACTAGATAGCTGCAAACGACACCTTGATGCAGATAAGCCTACATGTACGGAAGCATAATTAGCTACCGCTTTCTCTCTTTGTTAATAACTTCCGTATGAATATGAATTTATAGATAATGTCTCATCTACTGATTTAGAATTTTAGATACAATGAAATTGATAAAAAATTTAAGATGATATTTAAATCTTATCTAACCACACCTATAAAAATGTATATATCCCTGATTAACATTCATTTGCTAGGTTGAGAATATAAGTATATAGGTCATATGACAATTGGTTTAAACTTCAAAACAGACTATACATATATACTAGACGGTCATAAAATTTACCAATATTGTACTGTTAGTAAAAATTTAGACGTACCATTTAAAATTCAAATAATTTCAATTTAGCACAATATTGTTGTACAAGATAGGTAATATGAACATTGTTTTGTTAAAAAAAATATATGATAGTCATAAAATTTGCTAAAGTTAAAGTTTCACATGATTTTTGAAGCATCGTTTTTTTTTTACTTGTCGTAATATTATGGTATAAGAAAATTCGTATGAACATCATTTTGTTGAAAAATGTGACAATCATCATATTTGTGAAAAATAGAAGGTTCACGATAGTTGATGCAAAAGAAATTTAATTAAAAAAATTTGACTTTGAACGGTATTAGGGAACTAAAGAAGTCATATGAATATGGTTTGCCAGTATTGGGACATGAAGCACATCTAATGCTAGCAGTCTTATGCAACAATGTTGAATGATCCTCGTATGGTCTCTTTGTCACAAGGCATATGACACCTGCCCACAAAATGGGTTTAGAAGCATGGCTCCTCCATCAAAATTATCTACACTCATCCAGATGAACGAGTGTAGATCTAGTCAACAAAAGATTTCTAGTTTCAGTGTGTTGGCATGAAAGAATAGTCATTATGTAATGTACTCTAATCAAATAAATCATTAATTACCACAGTTAGGTGTTGCACGTTGAAAGAGCCATGATTAATTGGTTTATAATATTTTGATGATATCATGCTATGATAAACTTATATAAGATTAGCCTTCATTAATTTGCATATGAAGTTGTGTGTACTTGAGTATTAAGTATTGTAAATTTTGTATAATTAATATAACTAATAAAATAATCGTATAGTATTTTCTGAAAATACATGTTGCATAAATTTCATGCATTTTATAGACTAATAAAATTTATTATTTTGGCTGTCATCCATAAGGTAAACCAAAATATTATATTATTGTGATCGAACACTGCAAGGTAACATCATATTATATCATTGTGGTTGACAGTTGACTTTTACAAGATAAAATATTATTTATTACTAGGATTGTCCTTCATACTCAGATAAAATTATAACATGATGTTAGATCTATTGTAATAGCATGTTCTAATAATATGATGTTAGATCTATTATAATAGCTATTTAAGTATAGCAACATGGCATGATTGTCCCCCTGGTACCCCTTCCACCATAATAATTTGGATGATGAGGAAAAGAAGAGGTGGAAGGTGGAGACGAGAACTATTAATTAAAAATATGTCATTGTAGTTGTTTATAATTGGAAAAGAGACGGAGATGGAGACGTAGGAGAAAAGGGATAGAGTTGGATGAATTCATTGACCCAAACTGATTAGTTAAATTGGTTAACTAATTCGAACCAGTTTAATGAACAAGTTCAAAATTTTAAAAAATAATATAAATAGGAAAATAGAATTGATATTTATAAAAAAAAATATGTCCGATAATTTTTCAATAGAAAACCACCTTCCGATAAATATCAATTAGTAATGACTTTTCTTGATAAAATATTTTTGTAAAACTTCACTCTTGTTAATTTCAGTAAGATGTCATGTCGAACAAAAGTAAAGAAAAAAAAAAACGAGTCAGTGGCCATCTAGACGCATGCTATTTGATTTTAGCAGTGTGTTGCTGGTAGCTAATAGCTACCAGCAAACATGTCGAATTAATTAATTAATTAATTAATTAATTAATTATAAGTTAAATAAATTAACCATTTGTCATATCATAAAATTATTATATGTAATAATATCCAGTAGATCTTACTAAAAAAAGGTACAACTTTATGTCGTGGTGACATTCGGCCCTCCTTCTAGCGTCAAAAATATTATACACCTTTATACTATGGCCTAGGGTCGGTACGGTTTGGTCTTGTCCCGAAAGTGCAAAATCGTCCGAGTGGGTGGAAGAGTGATGTTGGATCAGTGGGTTGGCTCCGAGGCGAGGCCAAGTTTTCATCCTTTTTTTATTGACTTTAAACTATTATAATATTTTCATTTAACTCATTTATAATATTTTTTAATAATATTTATAGTATTTTTATTAAGATATTAAAAACACCATAAATATTATTAAAAATTATTTTAAGTGATATCAGGGCTAATTATATATTATCCTCTATTGTTATACATCTTTAGCATCTTGATATCTAGACTTCAAAATTTTATATTGAAATCTAACGTCATCGATTTTACCGACGAAAGCATGAAAACAATGAGCAAAAAGGTAATTTTAATATTCTAGTTACATTTTTTATGGTGGTGGACAATAACACCGGGTGACTATTGGGGATAAGGAGGGACAGTGACGACAAGAGGTGAGGCAAAGAGAGAGGAAGAAGAGGACGACACAAATACTAACGTAGTTGTTGAGTGGTATTGACGTAGATGTAGAGCATCGATATTTGCATCATCTTTTTCTCCTCTTCCTTTACCCCACCTCGTGTTATCGCTCTCCCTCCTCATCCAATAATAGCTATCTGTGGCTCTAACGATGTTGTTGTTCGTCACCATTGAAAATATAATTAAGATATTAAAATTATTTCTTTGCTCATCATTTTATGTTTTTATCGATAAAACCGATGATGTTAGAGTAAATGAAGGTATATATTTTACTTTCATAATATAGATATTTTAATATAAATTTTTTAAGTTTAGGGATCAGGATGCTAAAGATGCCTAATTATAAAAGATAATATGTAATTAAGCACATCATATTGTATATATTTAGTTGTCATTGCTCTATGATATCATATTTTTAGATTTATAATTGATTTGGTTGAGATTATGAGTTTATTTTGATCATTTACGGTGTTTTTGAGTAAATTTTATAGTGTTTTTACTATAGTGATCAAAATTTTATAACAAATTAATTTTTTATTTCTATTTGGGTTATGTTGTTCCTAACTATCATAAATACCTATTTGAATCATATTATATCAAATGATTTCTAATGTGTTTTGATTTTATTTGACATATTTTTAATATTTTAAAATAGGATTTATAGTATTTTTATTGTGATGACCAATATATTTTAATTGACTAAAAAAATATTATAATAGGCTAAAAAATACTACAATAAGAAGAAAATTTTTTGAGGAGTAGTTCCCGTAACTATGGGGAAAAACAAAAAAGAAATACTGATTATAAATATATAAATATTTTCTTTAAAAAATCATCATATTTAAAACTATTGATTGCGAGGGCATAGTGCTTATGGAAGCTGGATAACCTATGCTCAATAAACTTAGACATGTCATACTATATTTCAACAGTACATTTTTGTTATAGTCTCTCACATTCTATGGATTCATTGGCAGGATGTTAACTTTCTTTAGCTATTTCCAATATTGTCTTGGTGATTCCTCCGTCCTCCGTGCTGAGCTACTGGTTATAGAAAGTTGTTTCACATATTCTTTGAATCGACTCCCTGAAAGATTTTTCAAACTCACCCAATTAGTTCTGGAAGTTTTGTTTCCCAGAGTACGTCAGGTGATGAGATAGATACTCGTGAGGGTCAATTAGATAGATGCTATTCGACTTGTACTAGTACGTTTCTCGTAGCTAAAGCTATCGGCAACCATGTTGAATTATTTGCATATAGAAGCTCCCACACTCACATCATCTCAAGTGAGCCTAAAGACGAAGTAAGTGTTTGTATTCAATAATTTGATTCCAACTTTTCATGGTTTGTATCTAAATCCCTATCTTAAATGGTTTAATTTTATCAGCTTTTCACGCTAGAGTTGAACACACTGCTTTGTTTTGTTTTGTTTTGGTTTTTCAGAAGGACAAAACAATCTTTTGAGAAAAAATGGATCGGTGTTGCTACAAAACATTTTTATTGTGATTGTGAATATTAACTCAATAAAAAGGTGATAGTTTAGTTTTTTTCTTTCTTTTCATCGTGCTATCTGATTTTAAAAATAACTTGGGGATGATTTTTTGAAAAAGTTTATCTTTTTAGCTTTTTGGGAGGTTGTCTTTCATTTAACATTTTATTTTTCTCTAATATCATAAAAATGTCTCTCATAATAGCAAACACCATCTCCTTCTTTCATTGCAATAGTGGTGCTTTTGATCATCGTCACCTCTTTCTTTAAGTAGGCACTACGGATGGCCTCAGAGCTACCCTACTTTCGCAAGATAGATATGAGAGAGGATTGTATATATAAAATTTATAATTATGTTATTATATAAAAAAATTTAATGTCAAAAATCAAAATCAAATAATAATAGATCATATATAATATGCATATTTTTCGATGCTACTCAAAAAGTCTTTATATGCTCTATAGGCATACTGTCATCGAATTCAAATACTGCATTGATGTCGATCTACAAGAAAAGCTAGACTCATCTTCTTCTCTTTTCTTATCTTTCACAAGATCGCTATGAGCGATAAATTAGAGACTAAGAAGAGATGAAGAAAGATTTGTAATCTCTCAATAACTTAATGTGACTAAATGAGATGAGAGAAGATCCGTAATCTCTAAATAACATTACGTCACACATATCCGCATTGAGTCCCTAAGAGCAAAGGGTATATGATAAGTAATTAAGAGTCATTTTCATCAAAGGTATCTCCTAAGAAATTCTACCATAATTAGACTTCATTTTTACTGATCGATTACTGTAATCAGAATTCAATCATATTTATAATATATCTTATTAAATTAGATAGGATCATATATTCTAAAAGATTTGAGATTGTGGACAATGGCAAAGTCAAAATAGTATGTCAAAAGTAATGAAGGAGACTACAGTAGATGTCAAAAGTAATTAGTAGGGTTGAAGTAGCGAGATGAAAGTGACATGATCAAAGTGATTGAGACAGAAATAATGAGACAAATCGATCGAGATAAGTTAATAATATTATAAATATGAATTAATCAATTGGAGGATGTAAAGAAAAAAAGAAAAAAAATAGAGGTGGACATACAAGATCAATATGTTTTTGGAGAAAACTATTGGACCACATTCTAGAATAGATGTCGCACGACATTTATAATTGCGCCACTTAGCTCTAAATCACTTGTCTAATCCAAAACCAAATTGGATTCCATGACATGTTTTTTAACTATTTTGATCACAATTTAATATAAAAGTTTTTAAAGACAAAAAGTTACTCTCTAAATATTACATAATAACTCACTGATATCTGATAAATTGATAGGGTGTTTGAGAGCGAGAGAGATTTTAATGCCATATTAGTCAATGTGGAACTCGAAGTATATCAATTTAGAAAGCTTTTAATATTTAAATTATCTCTCAGGTAATCGTCATATGCTAACAGATCACA
Source organism: Musa itinerans (assembly GCA_001649415.1). NCBI lineage: Eukaryota > Viridiplantae > Streptophyta > Magnoliopsida > Zingiberales > Musaceae > Musa > Musa itinerans. The sequence goes on from LVTN01000232.1 coordinate 161,199, forward strand.
CAATCACTTATTAGATATGACGAAATGAATTATTAGGTTTGTTAGGATGTCATGTCGAACAGTAGTTAAGCGAAGAACCAGTCAATGCCATTTAGATGCTCATTAGATAGGAGTAGATTATCATGGTTTGTGGGATATCATGTCAAACAGTAGTCAAGCAAGGACGAGTCAATGTCGTTTAGATGCTCGTTAGATATTACAGAATTAATTATTAGGTTCGGTGGAATGTCATGGCGAACAGAAGTAAAGCGAAGGCCGAGTCATTTAGATGCTCATTAGATATCACAGAATGGATTGTCAGGTTGGTGGGATGTTATGTCGAACAGTAATCTAACGAATGACGAGTCAATGTCATTTAGATGTGTGCTATTTGAACTTTACATCTACGTTTCCTTTAGCTAACAGTTACGTGCAATAATGCAGGATTTCTCATGGCGGCTTGGCTTAACTTGAGAGACACCAAATGTGTGGATGATCTCATGTGAATCCTACGAAAGTAATGTGTTACACATGTTTGTTGTTTGTTTTCAATAATTTGATTCTACCTTTTTCTTAAGGGTTTTATATATTTTATCCTGATGACATATTTTGTCATTACATTTTTCAATAAGACATATATTTATGTCCCTCCTAATTTTCAATTATTTCTATCAATTTTCAATAAGAATTTATGTCTCACTAAGAAATCAAGTTATTATATTTAGTGAACTCCAAGATTGTTGGGGAAGAAGAAAAATCTAATAATTAATAATTAAATAATAAATCAAAAAATTGATAGAATATATATATTCATATATATGATTTTAATTATTTATTAGTATTATTTTATTATTCATCTTCATCAATTCTTTCAGTGATTTAATGAAAAAAATCTTTTGAATATAAAATGATAAAGGAGTATAAATCTATATTTTTTAATATTAAATTTAAAAAAAATTACTCTAATTAATTCATTATTTTCTAAGAATCTTGCATTAGATTCAACTATTCTCATACTATAATAAGAGTAATAAGATCTATATCCTTTGAATTTTTTTAGATAAACAATAAATATTTAAAAATAGTCATTGAATCCAATTTTTTTTCATGTAAATTGAAGACTTTTATTTTTACAAAATAATTTTCTTTTATGAGTTTATATAGCATTTATAAACTCAAATGATGTACATTTTAAATTTCTTTTATTGTTACTCAATCCTTGAGTTGTACCCAAAATATTATGAGTCTTTCCTACTTTAATTTTAATTCTTTCTAAATACATATACTAGTCATCTCATTTAAGTTTCACTTATCCTTAATTTTATTATATTAAATTTTAAATAAGTCAAACTAAAAATAAATAAAATAAAAAATAAATTATATTAAAAAAAACTCAACTATATTCATACCCAACATGCAATGTTCTAGAAGTTATAGTTTTGTTTGAATTCCTTAAATACTTTCACACTGAATTTTAATTAATTCTTTCATTAATATGTCAGTTAGTGACTTATCAACAAATTTAAATTGATGTTTAAAAATATTTCAGTGCGATAGTTATGAGCTATAATAATATCTAAATATTATTAATAATTATCATAAAATTAAGTTTTTTAGATTTTTTTATCATTTATTCTAAATACTTATTTTATAAAATTCTTAGTAGTTATGTTTATGATCCTTTTAATTAGTTTGGTTTAAATCAAACATACCTTGTATAAATTATATATAGTTAAATTATTTATATTAATTTAAGGATTGAAAAGATGAGATGGAAATGGTAAGATCGAAGCAAAGAATTTGATAATAAGATTTTGATAGAATATTAATCAACAATGATAAGATTTTGATAGAATAAATAAATCTTAATTTATCAATGATTCTTTTATACTAGAATTCCTAAGAATTAATTAAATAAGACTCGAAAAATACTTGACAATCATAACAAAATTTCTTTCTCCGCAATGACTGGGAGCAAGCGTTTCCAGCTTAGGTTATTCTTTTGATGAAAATTCTATCATCATATTTAAGTGTGCTCGAGGAACCACCACTTGGGGCATCGAGTCTTCTTCCCAGAGTGCCGAGGCCTTTTCCCTGATCGTCCTCGACAGATGGCAATGGTTCTGGATACTTTCGTTTCGAGATACGTCAACGATGTGGCAGCTTTCGTGGAGGGAGAGATATGCAAAGTGCTGGGCGTGAAGAAGAAGATCAAGGCGCTGCAGGAGACGCTGGAGACGATCAAATGTTTCCTCCAGGATGCCGAGCAGAAGAGCCGCAGCGGGGATCCCGTCATGGAGCTCTGGGTAAGGAAGCTGAGGGAAGTCATGTACGACGCCGACGACGTCATCGATCTGTGCGTGATGGAAGGGGGAAAGCCCTTGGAGGTTCGGGCGTCGGCATCAGCCTCAGGGGTGGTAAGCCTTCCTTTCAGCTTCGTCTCTTCCTGCTTTCGGTGTACCAAATACCGCCATGAGATCGCAGGCCAAATCGAAGCAATCAATGATAGGCTGAAACAAATAGCGGCAGATAGCTCCATCCTTCGAAATCTACAGACCCCAAGCCACCAACCCCACCCTAAAAAACTACCTCCACCACGTGAGACGTCTCCCTTGGAAACTGAGGAGGACATTGTGGGGGAACAAATCGAAGAAGCTGCCGACGATCTAATCAATCTCATGCTGGAGAACACCGAACAAAAGTGTCGTGTTTTTGGGATTGTTGGAATGGGTGGAATCGGGAAAACTACTCTAGCAAGTAAAATATATAATGATGAAAGGATCAAAGCAAACATTCCTATCCGAAAGTGGTTGTATATCTCAAAGGATTATTCAGAGATCAAGTTACTCAGAGAGTTAGTTCGGTGTGCAGGAGATGAAACCAAAGCAGAATCTTTTGAAGGAGAAAGCAGAGCAGAATTGGAACTCAAACTTGCCTCGCTCCTTACTGAAAATTTATTTATCGTGTTGGACGACGTGTGGAGTCCAAATGTATGGACTGATTTCCTGAGGAAACTACTAAGTAAAGGAGAAGGTAGCCGCACGATCTTAGTTACCACTCGAATCGAAACAGTGTTAAGTGGTATGAAAGCCAGCTATATGCACCGAACTGAGAAAATGGATGATAACAGCGGGTGGATGTTGCTTGGGAAGACAGTATTCGAAGCTGGGGAGGAGGATGACATGCGTAGGTTGGAGGAAGTAGGTAGGAAAATTGTTAGAATATGTGATGGACTTCCTCTTGCTATCAAAGCTATTGCAGGGGTTCTAATTTCCAAGGACAGAAGCACAGCGGAGTGGGAACAAGTCCTCCAGAATGACGCATGGAGTAGGAACCGGCAGATTGACGAAGAAGTTCCAAGGGCTTTGCACTTGAGCTATGAGGATCTACCATCTCATCTGAAACGATGCTTTCTTTATTGCTCGTTCTTCATGTGGAAGGTTTTTCATTACAAAGATATTATTCGGTTTTGGGTAGCAGAAGGCCTTATTGTAGAAGGTAGGCTGATGGAAGATGTAGCCGAGGAGTACTATTGGGAACTAGTTTCGAGGAATCTTCTACAACCAGTTCCATTGTGTATAAATAGGAGTGTGTTTTGCATGCATGATCATTTACGAGCATTCGCTACATACTTGATGGAAGAAGGACTTTCGATTTCAGTTGATTAAAGATTAGATATAAAAGCAACGTGAAGATTCGTCGATTGTCGATATCTAACATGGGAATAAAACTAGTACTGTCGGATCACATCATAGAAGATAAATGTTTGAGAACTTTAGTAGTCAGAGACTCCCTCCAAACCATAACAATTGATGATAACGTAGTTAAAGGATTATCAAATTTACGGGTATTGAACCGACATATCAATCGAGAGAATTCCAAATTGCATCGGAAATCTATTGCATCTAAGTTACTTAAATCTTGATAGAACAAAGATTCATGAGATACCGGAGTCAATAGGGCACCTTGTAAACCTTCAAACTTTATATATTTTAGGATGTAAATACTTGCACAGACTTCCCATGGCCATCACGAGACTACACAATCTAAGGAGTCTCGTTATTAAAGATACTCCTCTGACTCATGTACCGAAGGAAATCGAAAAATTGATAAATATTAACAGACTCGAAGGATTTGTGATTGGTCATGACAATCTGATGAACGAGGTGGACGAGGCTGGGTGTGGATTAGAGGAGCTACAATCTCTTTCCAAGCTAAGATATCTAAGTATATACAGGCTAGAGAGGGCAGTAACGGTAGCTTCGGCACTAGCGGAGAAACGTTCTCTGATGGAACTAATTTTAAGTTGGATGCCACCAAAAGATGGAGATGCCACTGATAGTGGTGAGGATAGAAGAGCAACAACATGGAGAAAGGAGGAGCAAATCCAGACGGGAGCCGAGAAGATATGTAATGAACTCTCTCCTCCTTCGAGCCTACGAACTCTTTTCATCGAACAATTCCCGGGTCGACAATTCCCAAACTAGATGATGTCATCCTCCCTAGGCGAATCACTCCCTAACCTGCAATACTTGCATCTTACGGTGTTCCCATCATGCACAGAGCTCCCTCCTCTGGGCATGCTGCCCCTGCTGAAATATCTTAAGATCATAGGAGCCAAAGCAGTCATGACCATTGGGCCTGAGTTTCTCGGCCATAATTTCCCAGGAACTTGTGCATTTCCCAAACTTGAGTATTTGCAGATCCTCGACATGCCCAATGTTGATCTTGATAGGAAGAGGCGATAGAGATATCAAACAGAGGAAGATTAGGACAAGCTTCAATCTTATATATTTCTCTCAAAAAACCACTTTACAATTTTAAAAACTCTATCTTTCATGACCCAAGGGTTTATATAGTCCCCAAAAATACATTACATTAATTGTATTCAAGATGAATCATTCTCTTTCAAGAAACCCTTTCAAGAACCAATAACCAATTTGACTTATCCTTTCATAGACTTTTAATCTATTTTTTCTTCTTGATGTAATGAATCTCTCTCTCGATGCAATGAACCTATCTTTGATGAAATGAATCTCTTTACGACACTTGAACAAGTTTAATTCTAACATTCTCCCCCCTTAAACTTGTTCCATCTAACATGCCAAGTTTCTTTCGTAGTTGTTGAAATATTTCAAATTTGAAAGATTTTGTAAGTATATCAGCCACTTGTTCACTTGTCTTGACATGATGTAGCTCCACTTCTTTATTTTTGATATGATCTCTTATGAAATGAAATCTTGTATCTATATGCTTCGATCTTGCATAATAGACTAGATTCTTGGCTAAGGCAATAGCTGATTTGACCCAAACCGATTAGTTAAATTGGTTAACTAATTCGAACCAATTTAATGAACAAGTTCAAAATTTTAAAAAATAATTTAAATAGGAAAATAGAATTGATATTTATAAAAAAAATACGTCCGATAATTTTTCAATAGAAAACCACCTTCCGATAAATATCAATTAGTAATGACTTTTCTTGATAAAATATTTTTGTAAAATATCACTCTTGTTAAAATATCACTTTTGTAAAACCGAATAAATCATTCTTATTATTACTGTGAGTGAAAGTTGATTATTCTTGAAAAAAGCTCGTTAATTATTTTTTGTACTTTATATTCTAATCTCCCTAAGAAATCAAGATTAAGTTTATGAATATCCAAAAAAATCCAATCTTGATCAGGACTTGGGGCATTGTTTTATTTTTTTGGGAACGATTAGGAGGCGAAATTTTTTTTAGTTATCAATCAATGACTGTGAACATTAACTCAACCATAAGCCGGTAGCTTATCAACGTCATATTATTATTATTTTATTAAAAAAAGAAAATTCTTTCACATCGCCCTCCTCAATGTTCATCGATGACGCCATGAATTATTGGCTCCGGCAAGTCAACACCTCAGCCAGCTAGTTGCTATTTGTCATGAACGAACGGATGCATGCTCCTCAATGCAATTTATTCTTATGATGAAAATTCGATCGGCGTAGGCATTAAGCATCATACGTAAGTGTGCTCGAGGAACCACCACTTGGGGCATCGAGTCTTCTTCCCGAGAGTGCCGGGCCTTTTCCCTGTTCGTCCTGGAGAGATGGCAATGATTCTGGATACTTTCGTTTCGAGATACGTCAACGATGTGGCAGCTTTCGTGGAGGGAGAGATATGCAAAGTGCTGGGCGTGAAGAAGGAGATCAAGGCGCTGCAGGAGACGCTGGAGACGATCAGATGTTTCCTCCAGGATGCCGAGCAGAAGAGCCGCAGCGGGGATCCCGTCATGGAGCTCTGGGTGAGGAAGCTGAAGGAAGTCATGTACGACGCCGACGACGTCATCGATCTGTGCGGGATGGAAGGGGGAAAGCTCTTGGAGGTACGGGCGTCGGCATCAGCCTCAGGGGTGGTAAGCCTTCCTTTCAGCTTCGTCTCTTCCTTCTTTCGGTGTACCAAATACCGCCATGAGATCGCAGGCCAAATCGAAGCAATCGATGATAGGTTGAAACGAATAGCGGCAGATAGCTCCATCCTTCGAAATCTACAGCCCGCAAGCCAACAACTCCACCCGAAAAAACCACCTCCACCAATTGAGACGTCTCCCTTGGAAGTTGAGGAGGACATTGTGGGGGAACAAATCGAAGAAGCCGCCGACGATCTAATCAATGTCATGCTGGAGAACACCGAACAAAAGTGTCGTGTTTTTGGGATTGTTGGAATGGGTGGAATCGGGAAAACAACTCTGGCAAGTAAAATATATAATGATGGAAGGATCAAAGCAAACTTTCCTATCCAAAAGTGGTTGTATATCTCAAAGGATTATTCGGAGATCAAGTTACTCAGAAAGTTAATTCGGTGTGCTGGAGATGAAACCAAAGCAGAATCTTTTGAGGAAGACAGCAGAGCAGAATTGGAACCCAAACTTGCCTCGCTCCTTACTAAAAATTTATTTCTCGTGTTGGACGACGTGTGGAGTCCAAATGTATGGACTGATTTCCTGAGGAAACCACTAAATAAAGGTGCAGGTAGCAGCACGATCTTAGTTACCACTCGAAACGAAACAGTGTTAATGAAAGCCACCTATATGCACCATGCTGAGAAAATGGATGATAACAGCGGGTGGCTGTTGCTTGGGAAGACGGTATTCGAAGCTGGGGAGGAGGATGACATGCGTAGGTTGGAGGAAGTAGGTAGGAAAATTGTTAGAAAATGTGATGGACTTCCTCTTGCTATCAAAGCTATTGCAGGGGTTCTAATTTCCAAGGACAGAAGCACAGCGGAGTGGGAACAAATCCTCCAGAATGACGCATGGAGTAGGAACCGGCAGATTGACGAAGAAGTTCCAAGGGCTTTGCACTTGAGCTATGAGGATCTACCATCTCATCTGAAACAATGCTTTCTTTATTTCTCGTTCTTCATGTTGAAGATTTTTCATTACAATGATATTATTCGGTTTTGGGTAGCAGAAGGCCTTATTGTAGAAGCAGGAGGTAGGCTGATGGAAGATGTAGCCGAGGAGTACTATTGGGAACTAGTTTCGAGGAATCTTCTACAATCGGATCCATCGTATATAAACAGGAGCGTGTTTTGCATGCATGATCATTTACAAGCGGTCGCTACGGACTTGATGAAAGAAGGACTTTCGATTACATTTGGTCAAAAATTAGATATAAAAGTCAACACAAAGATTCGTCGGTTGTTGATGTCTAAGATGAAAATAAAATTAGTACTACCGGATCATATCATAGAAGAGAAATGTTTGAGAACTTTAGTGGTCAGAGACTCCCTCTCAACCATCACTATTGAAGATAACGTACTCGGAGAATTACCAAATTTACGAGTATTGGATCTTTCCGATACATCAATCGAAAGAATTCCAACATCAATCGAAAGAATTCCAAATTGCATCGGAGATCTATTGCACTTAAAATACCTAGATCTTGATAGAACAAATATTCATGAGATACCAGAATCAATAGGGCGTCTTGAAAACCTTCAAACCTTGAATATCTCATGATGTAAATATTTATACAAGCTTCCCACGACCATCACGAGGCTACACAATCTAAGGAGTCTCGTTATTAAAGACACTCCTTTGACTCATATACCAAAGGGAATTGGGAAATTGATAAATATTAACAAACTCGAAGGATTTGTGGTTGGTCAAGACAATCCAACGAACGAGGTGGATGAGGCCCGATGTGGATTAGAGGAGCTGCAACCTCTTTCCAAGCTAAGATATCTAAGCGTATACAGGCTAGAGAGGGCAGTAACGGCAGCGTTGGCACTAGCGGAGAAACGTTCTCTTAGGAAACTAATTTTAAGTTGGATGCTACCTGAAGATTGGGAAGATGGAGATGCCACTGATAGTGGTGAGGATAGAAGAGCAAACTGGAGAAAAGAGGAGCAAATCCAGATAGGAGCCGAGAAGATATGTAATGAACTCTCTCCTCCTTCAAGCTTACGAACTCTTTTCATCGAACGATTCCCGGGTCGACAATTCCCAAACTGGATGATGTCGTCCTCCCTGGGCGAATCACTCCCTAACCTGGTCCAATTGGAGCTTTTGGTGTTCCCATCATGCACAGAGTTCCCTCCTCTGGGCATGCTGCCCTTGCTGAAAATTCTTCGGATCAAAGGAGCCAAAGCGGTCAAAACAATTGGACCTGATTTTCTCGCCCACAGTTTCCCAGGAACTTGTGCATTTCCCAAACTTGAGTATTTGGAGATCAACGACATGCCCAACTGGGAAGAATGGTCACTATGCGGGGTGGAGGAAGGTGGTCACAGAACACACCTGAAGCTGTTTCCCAATCTAAAGGAATGTTATCTCCTAGACTGTCCCAAACTGAGAGCTCTTCCGGAAGGCCTATCCCACGCTACCAACTTGAAGGAATTGTACATTCGGAGAGCTCATAACTTGAGAGAAGTCACAAAGCTCCGCTTGAGTTACCTGCTCGTCAGAGACAATAAGATGTTGAGCAACCTGTATGTCACAGATACCAAGATGCTGAACAGAATATCCGACGTCGCCGTGAAGTATCTGGAGGTGGAGGATTGCCCCAATCTAGAGTACGTGGATAATCTCGACAAGCTGCAGCACCTGGTCCTGATATGTCCGGAACATATGGATCAGCTTCCTCAGTGGTTATCCCGCTTAATTGATCAACAGCGCCCTAATTCTGCACAATGGAGTTTCCGCAAACTTGTAGTGTACTGCAACATAGTGCTGCTAAGGAGCTGTCTCGAGGGCAACGAGCATTGGAACATCATCCAACAGATTCCAAATGTCCGAATTCAAACTAATTCCGAAGAATACATGCGATACATCAAGGATCCATATAAGTATGACACAAATGTACCTCCAGAATAAGGGCATTGGTCTTCCTTGTAAGTCATTTTTCTTGGTTCTATCCAATAACTTAGCTATATATGTGTGTGTATATATTCTCTTAATTCTTATGTTGATTTCTTTGCAGGGTCAATGAAAGGTCTCTGCGCCAGTTTATGTTTCCTTTATATACTATTTTGCGAATAAAGGTATTTGATGCAGGGATTTAATGGTTTCATCTTCGTATTATTTATTTATGATAAGTTTTAATTAACATATGAATCACCGTATTTATTGAACTGTGGGTTGATTATATCAGATTATCTTTAAATTTTTCTGAGTGCACGGTGGAAACATGATGGGTCGGTTATTGATTAATTAATCTATTAAGATCATTGTAGTTTTAGATTATTTTCTATGTTATTTGGATTGAAATATTGAGAATCTTACGGAGTTGTTAAATCTATTGTGTATCCTATGGGTTGATTTATCATGAATTAGATTATGTGATAATTATGAAATCTAGTTTATTTTGATTCTGCCCTTGCATTTAAAATCTACATAATTATAACGTTGTACTATCCGCTGGATTGGAAGCGTGACACACACCACCTCGTTCATCGGCTACCACGCCAATAATGAATTCAGAAGCCATTCTGTTTGGTCATTGTGGTGTTGGGTTGCAGCAACCCTCAACTTCGTTCTCATACCCACAGATGATCATCTTCTCTCAGTACATGGCATGGAATGCATTTCATGACCTCGTTTGATGCATTCATATTTTTCCTTCTCATGTAAACGTATTCGGGATCAATATACAAATTCATTCATTGGAAACCTGAAATTAATATGATTTAGCTGGTCTTAGTTACTCTTTGGAACACTTGTAAGCCTTAACTCCGGCCCATTGGAAGTATAAAATTAATATGAATCTGCAGCGAAGGTTGGAGGCTATCAGATGTTACGTTCAAGATATGGAGCGGTAGGAGCACCGCCACCGAGCTACGAGGATTTACCATCTCATCTGAAACAATTTTTTCTTTATTGTTCTTTCTCTCTGTATTACAAGGATATTGCTCCGGTTTGGGTGGCCGAAGGCCTTATCGTAGAACGAGGAGGTAGGTAGGTTGATGGAAGATGTAGCCGATGAGTGCTGCAGACTAGTACTAGTTTGGAGGAACCTTCTGCAGGTAGATTCGATATTTTTCTTTGCATGACCATCTACGATCTCTGGATGCAAACTCGATGAGTTTAAGTTGGATGCCACCGGAAGATGGGGGAGGAGGAGATGAAGGGAAAGTGACAGGCCCAAGGAAGGTTTAGGGAACAGTTCATTGACTGGATCAAGTTCGTGTACTTGGAACCGATTCACAGACCCGAACTGATTTAAAGTTTTATGAGGACAGAATTGATATTAAAAAAAAAGAAATGTCCATACTACCTAATAAAAAATGATTCTAAGAGTGTCATAACACTTATTTCTATCTTTTTTTATTATCCAATAAAAATAAAGTGTCCTTCGATAAATTATCATGTTCTATGTAGATTTGTATGGACAACCCTTATTTCTCACAACCCTAAAAGATGACTTATAATATAAAATCTTCTAGATTGATAATCCAAAAACTAATATCTTTCGGACTGTTACAAAAATACCTGGAATATCATCTTCCGAGCATTTAACCAAACATGTTAAATCGATCCAACAAATGTCAAAAATTATTTCTCGCCACCTCTTCAATCTTCTAACATCTCATTTGATTATTTATTTATTTATAATTATTTTGTGTCTCCAACAATGATAGATGCTTTGATGATTAAGAAGAGAATAATAATAACAACAATAATAATAATATAATTAGATTTTAAAAAAAATTAGAATTAAATAGTAAATTGAGGACACTTGTATCCATTTGCATAGGATATGTTAAGAATATCAAAAGTTATTAAAATAAAATTGTTCGATAGCAAAAATGAATTGAATATAAATCTTCTACTTTTACTTTATTTTTATTCTATATTTTATTATCACATGAATATTAGATTTGAATTAAATTATACCACCTATTTTAAATACTTGATAGTGGGGGCATAGTTTTTAATAGTGGAGATATCTATTTTAAATAATTAAATTATTACTTGTCATACAAGACTCATACTATATACTTCAAGAGTACAGTTTTCGATTGTATGAATTTATTGGTACAATATTGATTTTCTTAAAAATATACTTTTTGAAATATTTTTAGAATGCTTATACTTAAAATAAAAAGAAGCTAAAACAACGTTTCTAGTTTTATGAAAAAAATCATTTTATCTCTTTTTTTGTTGAACCCGCCAATGCCTCTATCGTCCCATCACTACCGTTGGTCACCCTCTCCACTGCATAAAAGCAAGGTTGTTTCTTTTGTTATAGCCCTCATACGAGAGTTGATTATCTTCTCCATCGTGCACGAGATCAATCTCTATTAGCTCTGGGTGAATATCATTATTGTAGACCATTAAGTTATGATGAGGGCGACGACAAAAGCGATGACAAATGAGTTAGACTAGACGAAGGGGACGCCGAGGAAAGGATAAAATTATCATTTAGAAAAATTCTGTTTCGAATTTTTTTTTAAAATAGAAGCGCTATGAGAAATTAAAAAAAATAAAGAAGCGCTATGAGAAATTATCATTTAGAAGCTCTGTTTCTAGGAATTCGTTCCTTTCCAAGATTTCGCCATGCGATTCCTCCGTCCTCTGCGCCGAGTCGCTGGTTATACACAGTTGTTTCACAGATTCTTTGAATCGACTCCTTGCAGATTTTTCGAACTCAGCAAACACAGCTGTTCAGCGTGTCCTGCGGTCTCTGTTTCCGAGACTTCGCCATGCGACTCCTCCGTCCACTCCGCTGAGCTGCTGGGTCTCATCCTCATCTCAAACTTGAACAGTTCCACACACTTCCCAGATACCGCGACTTCTACTTCCGAGATTTCGCCATGTGGACTCTGCCGTCTTCTCCGCTGAGCTACTCGTCTTATTTGTCTCAGATCTCGGAAGAATAAGAAAGCAGATGATAAGGTAATCTGATTTCTGACAGCTACTGCGTGGATCACCTTAGGAAACAATTCCATGTTGTTTCCTCGGTCGATCAACTTCTGTCGTTAGGGGCCGGGCCGCTCGTACGATTTCATGACTCGACCAATGACCGGAGATTTCTGGTATCTAATGCAACAAAACATGCACAGTGGAAAGAAACATAGATACTGCTGCATGCGAGCGCGCTCTCATCTTTAAATTATAGCTACCGCTTTGAATGCAGACAGACGAGCGTTCCTTTTTTTTTGTTTCGCTTGCCAACGATAACCGGTGAAGGTAAGACTCCATCCTTGACATTTGTCGTAATTTTGTTTGCAGGCGTGGTTTGTTTTAGCCTTTTTGTTCTTGGATACAAATATATTTGTGCTCAAGGAACACTTGGCCGTGCAAACAACACATCAAACTTTCTTTCTGAGTGGTGTGGCATTTCCTCGGTTGGTGTCAAAGAGATCATGGCAATGATCCTTAATTTCTTTGTTTCAAGATACCTTAAAGTCGTAACAGAGTTTCTGGAGGGAGAGATATGCAAGGTGCTAGGTGTGAAGAAGGAGATCAAATCGCTGACGGAAAACTTGGTCAAAATCAGATGTTTGATCCAAGATGCAGAGCGGAAGAGGCGTGGGAGCGCCGTCATTGACAACTGGGTGAGGATGCTGAAAGATCTCATGTACGATGCCGATGATATCATCGATCTCTGCACGATCGAAGGTGGGAAACTGTTGGAAGCTCGGCCGGCATCAGCGTCAGCGGTAAGCTCCCCTCTCAGCTTTGTTTCCTCTAGCTTTAAGTGCACTAAATACCGTCATGAGATCGCTACCAAAATCGAAGCACTTAATGCTAGACTGAAAGAAATGGCCGAGTTCAATGCCTTGGTGCCTGAGATAGTGTCGGCAACCCAAGAACCCCAACCTCACAAAACAACTACACGGGAGACATCTCCCTTAGAAGTCGAGGAGGACATTGTAGGGGAACAAATTGAAGTAGCCGCCCACAATCTGATGGAGGCCATGCTCCAGAAAAATAAGCAAAAGTGTCGTGTTTTTGGGATTGTAGGGATGGGTGGCATCGGAAAGGCCACTTTAGCACGTAAAATATACAACGACCAAAGGATCAAGGACAACTTTCCTATCAGTAAATGGTTGTATGTGTCTAAGGATTATTCCGAGATCGATTTACTGAAAGAGCTATTAAGGTGTGCAGCCGAAGGTGCAGAATCTTTTAAGGGAGAAAGCCGGTCAGAATTGGAACCTAAACTCGCCTCTCTCCTGACCAAAAACTTGTTTCTCGTGTTGGACGACGTTTGGAGTGCAACTGTTCGGAATGATTTCCTCAGGAGACCACTAAGTAAAGGAGAAGGCAGCAGCACGATCTTAGTTACCACGAGAAAAGAAAGTGTGTTGATAGGTATCAGACATAGCTATATCCACCAAGTGGAGAAAATGGATGAAAATAGTGGGTGGATGTTGCTTCGGAAGATAGTATTCGAAGCTGGGGAGGAGGATGATATGCGTAGGTAGGAAAATTGTTAGAAAATGTGATGGAAGGAAAATTTGTAGAAAATGTGATGGACTTCCTCTTTCCATCAAAGCTATTGCATGGGTTTTAGCTTACAAGAACAGAAGCATAGTGAAGTGGGAAGGAAGTCCTTGAGAGTGATGCTTGGAGTATGAACAAGATGGAGGATGAAGTACTATACATTTCAGACAAATCGTTCGGTTTGGGGTGGCTGAAGGCCTTATCGTAGAACATGGAAATAATAATAGGTTGATGGAAGATGTAGACGAGGAGTACTACTGGGAACTAGTTTGGAGGAATCTGCTACAGTTGGTCAATAGTCTTTGCTCTATGCATGATCAATTACGATCCCTTAGTGCATATTTGATGAGAGACGAAGGGATTTCAATTAGACATGGAGGGGAATTAGATATACAAGCAAACACCAAGATTCGTAGGTTGCCGTTGTCTAACATGGGGGACGAATTACTACCCCCCAAATGAATTATGTAACTGGAGTGTTTAAGAACTTTAATTCTGACTGAGTCCCCCAGGACCAAGATAATCGGCGACGATGTGCTGAGAAGGTTACCGCACCTACGAGTGTTGGATCTGAGAGATACATCGATCGATACAATTCCAGATTGCATCAGGGACTTATTGCATCTAAGATACTTAGATCTTCATGGAACAAAGATTAATGATATACCAGAATGGGCGGCTTGCAAACCTCCAGACATTGATCGTCTCCCACTGCAACCACTTGCACAAGCTTTCCAAGGCTGTCACGAGGCTGCACGGTCTGAGGTGTCTCGATGCTTTCGATACTCCGCTGACTCATGTACCCACGGGAATCGGAAAGTTGACAAAGCTTAACAATCTTCAAGGATTTGTGGTCGGCCATGATGACCCAACGAGCAAGATGGACGAGGGGTGGACTTGGAGGAATTGCGAGCGCTTTCCGAGCTAAGATATCTGAGAATATCCAAACTGGATAGAGCAGTAGCGACGGGATCAGCGTCGGTACTTGCGGAGAAATGCTTCCTTAGTTATCTCCTTTTGAGTAGGATGCTTGTCGCGGACGATGGCGAGGATGTTGAAGACGACGATAACGGTGTAGGTGAGGACGAAAAGAATGAAGACGAGGAGGAAGAAGAAATCGAGAGAGCAGACATGACCAGGAGGACGAGGAGGAAATCGAGAGAGCAGAGAAGATATATAATGAATTCTCTCCTCCAACAAGCCGGCAAGACCTTACCATCAGCCAATTCTTGGGTCGGAGACTCCCAGGCTGGATGGTGTCACACTCCCTGTACCAATCTTTTGCTAACCTGGAATACTTGAAGCTCTGGCACTTCCCATCATGCACCGAGCTACCTCCTCTAGGCATGTTGCCGCTGCTAAAACATCTGGAGATCATAAGTTTCAAAGCCGTCAAAACCATCGGAGTTGAATTTCTCGGCTGCAGTTTACCGATGGGATCTTCCGCATTTCCGAAACTCGAACATCTGGAGTTCAACGACATGCCCAACCGGGAAGAATGGTCGGTAGGCGGGCAGGGAAGACTGTTTCCCAATCTAAAGGAGTGTGTTCTTGCCGACTGCTCCATGCTACCAACTTGAAAGAATTGTACCTCTATGGAGCTCACGACTTGAGAGAAGTCACAAACCTCCGGTTGGATGACGTTCTCAGAGTCACAGACAACAAGAAGTTGAACAGAATATCCAATGTTTCCGTGAAGTGTTTAGAGGTGCATGGTTGTCCAAATCTGGAGCATCTGGATAATCTTGACCGGCTGCCACACATAAAACTGATATGTCTCCTACAAATGGAGCAGCCTCCGCAGTGGTTCTTGAGTCTAATTGAACAGTCCCAAAGCATTCCTTCCGCTCAGTGGATCTTCAGAAAATTCGAACTGAAATGCGGCTTAGGACTGCTAAAGTGCTGTCTCGAGGGCAACCAGTATTGGCACATTATTCAACAGATTCCAGATGTCAAAATTCAGACTTATTTGGACGAAGAATACCTGCGATATGTAAAGGATCCATACGTGTATGATACAAACGTACATCCAGAAGAAGGGGATTAGTCTTTCTTGTAAGTCTTTTTCATTTGTTTTCTATCCCATTACATTTCCTTTTAGTTCTTATGTTGACTTCCACCTTTTCTTTCTTGTTTTTTTGCAGGATCAATGGAAGATCTCTGCGCATGTTTACGCTTCTTAGATATATATGTGTTGTGAATAAAGCTGGACAGTGATTTACTGTTTTCATCCTATTATCAGACTGTTTGTTTGCTTGTATCTTATTTGCTTATTTGATATTATCATGTCAAGATGATAGCTTGATATTTGTCGAATCAGCACTGACAACCACATAACTTGTGGTGATTAATCGGCATCACCTCACCACACTGTCACTGATCCTAAAGGCAAACAGCTGCAAGTTTGAAACGAAACGAAGCTTACCATTGCTGGAGGGCTGTCCTTTTAGCCTGAGGTAAATTGCAACTGTGTATTCTTCTTCCCTTTTTTTTCTTTTGGTTCTCTTATCTACCTATATATAATTTCAGGGTTTGTGTTGACATTTTACGTCGTTTTCTTCTTTGCAGGATATCAACTACATGACTTTGTACGATTTCTATTAAGAAATGATACTTGTGATCCCTTGTTCTTCGATGCAGGTGTTTCGAGGGTTGGAGTATGTTGTATCGTGAGGCTACTACTGTAAGAGATGGCCTTCGAGTAGCTAAACAAGATGGGCTCAAACTGATTCATTCAGAGGTTCTAGTTAAGGTGTTACACAAGATAATTTTGACTCTCTGGGCAGTACAAAATATAATTGAAGATATTTGGCACATTCAGTATTGTTTTGATTCCTACATAATCTCTCATGTATATATATAGAGAGTGGAATAAGGCTACTAATTAGTTCACTAGATATGTTAGGCTAATTAAATCTGTATTTTTTTGAAGAGGGAATTGACCCTCTCAGCCCAATTGTTTGGCAAGTCCCACGTAGTCTCATATCAGGAAAATCAAGCTTGTTATATCTTGTTTAAACTATAAATAAGGGTTTAGGCTTTGAAGCCAGATGCACCATAAGAAAAACCTAATTATTTTCTTGTTTAGTAGTTTCAGTTATTTGATGACCTAGGAATATTTTCTTAAGGCATTTGTAATTGTCCCTTTTTATAGTAGAGTTTTGCTCCTCCTCCGTCCATGGACGTAGATCAATTGACCGAATCACATAAATCCTTATCTCTTTTTTATTTTTTTACTTTATTGTCTTTATTGGGTTACCAAATTACTCTTTGGTAAATTTCCTGGGGCTAGCTCTAACAAACTGGTATCAGAGCCTAGTTTTGGGATCTTTTGGTAACGATGACAATAACAAAGATCGTTGTCAAGAAATTCAACACAAATGTCAACTTCGACATGTGGCGTCTCAAGATGGAAGCCATTCTAGTTCAAGACGGAGTTGATTTGGCATTACAGGGAGTTGAGAACATTTCAGATGGTACGTCAAAGGATGATCTTGTGGGTATAGATAAGAAGACTCGATCAAGCATTATTCTAAATCTTTCTGACGAGGTTTTATGGGAGGTAGCTACGGAGACTACGGCTAAGAGCATGTGGGACAAGCTTAAAGCCTTGTATATGAAGAGGACAGTGGAGAATCGTCTCTACTTGAAGCAGAGTTTGTATATGCTTCGGATGATTGAAGGTACATCTATACTCTCACATCTTGATAAATTTGATTCCTTAGTTATGTATTTGGAGAATATATATGCGAAAATTGATAACGAGGATAAGGCTATGTTACTTTTGTGTTCTCTTCCCCAATCCTTTAAGTATTTTCGTGATACTATGATTTATGGAAAAGAAATAATTTCGTATCAGGAAATTAAATCTGCACTAAAATCTAAGGAGCAGATAGACAGGGATATCACTGGGTATTGTCATAAAATGGGGCATATTAAAGCTAATTGCTTTAAATTGAAAAATAAATTAAAGCAAAAGGGAAAAATTATTGAGAAAACTACTAAGTCCACTGAAGCTAGTGTAGCAGCTGATGAGAATGTTAGAAATATTTTCTTTGCTATTGATGAAAGGACAAGGTCTAAAAATGAATAAATTTTAGATTCAAGTTGTTCTTATCACATGTGTCCCAATAGAGATTTGTTTTCTACATATGAATCTTGTAATTGTGGAATTGTTTTGATGTGTAATAATGTCGCATGTGATGTTGTTGGTAGAGGCACAATCCGAATTAAAATGTATGATGGTATTATGAGAACGCTGACTAATGTTAGACATGTTCCTGATTTAAAAAAGAATCTCATCTCTTTAGGTACCCTAGAGGCTCTTGGGTGTAAATATATAGTTGAATGTGGAGTTATGAAAGTTTCTAGAAGTGCTCTTGTTGTTATGAAAGCTTGTAGGTCTGGTAGCTTGTATATTTTGCAGGGAACTACTGTCACAGGCTCGGTTGCAGTCTCGTCATCATCATCATCATTGTCTGATTCTAACATCACCAAATTATGGCATATGCGTTTGGGTCATATGAGCGAAAAAGGTTTGAGCATATTGAGTAAAAAGGGTCTTCTTTGCGGACATAGTACTGGGCCACTGGATTTCTGTGAACATTGCATTTTTTGAAAGCAGAAAAGAGTCAGCTTCAATTCTCCGGCAATTCACAAAACGAAAGGTACTCTTGACTATATTCATTCAGACCTTTGGGGTCCAGCTCGTGTTCAGTCTAAGGGTGGTGCCAGGTATATGTTGACTTTCATTAACGATTATTTCAGGAAAGTTTGGGTTTATTTTCTGAAGCATAAAAATAATGTTTTTCTAACCTTTAAATAATGGAAGGCTTTGATTGAAAAGCAAACAAGTAAACAAATTAAACGACTTTGAACAGATAATGGCATGAAATTTTGTGAAGGTGACTTTGATGAATTCTGTAAAAATGAAGGAATTGTTCGGCATCGCACTGTTAGGATGACGCCTCAGCAAAATGGTGTGGCCGAACGTATGAACAAAACACTATTGGAGAGAGCAAGGTGTATTATCTCAAATGTAGGGTTGACAAAGGACTTTTGGACAGATGCGATTAATATGACATGTTACGTTGTCAACCGCGCTCCTTCTGCAGCATTTAATTTTAAAACTCCGGAGGAAGTTTGGTCAGGTACTCCTGCTGATTACTCTGATTTAAAATTTTTTGGGTGTCCAGCATACATGCATGTAAATGAAGGAAAATTAGAGCCTTGAGCTAAAAAATACATTTTCCTTGGGTATGCTTCTGGGGTGAAAGGATACAGATTATGGTGTTCTGATCCCAAATCTCCAAAATTTGTAACCAATAGAGATGTTACTTTTAATGAATTATCTATGTTATCTTCCAAAGAGGAATCTACTAGTTGTATAAATGATAGTGCGCAGAAGCAGGTGAAGCTTGAGATTGGTAGTTCTGATTCTTTTCAGTCGAACTCTTCTACTCAAAGAATGCTAGTAGATGGTCCCGAGTCTACTGACGAAGATGATCCAAAGGAAGAGCAATATTCCATAGCCAAGGATAGACCACGGAGAGATATTCGACCACCACAAAGATATGCAAATTTGGTTGCATATGCTTAATCTATTGCAGAAGAAACAAGTGAAGTTGGTGAGCCTACTACCTACTCAGATGTAGTTTCTTGTGATAATTTCGCTAAGTGGTTGATTGTGATGAATGAAGAAATTGAATCTCTTCATCAGAATAGAACTTGGGATCTTATGAAGCCGCCTTCAGGTAAGAAAATTGTTGGATACAAATGGGTCTTCAAAATGAATGAAGGTATTCCAAGGGTTGAAGATGCAAGGTACAAAGCGCGATTGGTTGCAAAGGGCTATGTAAGGTACATGGTGTTGATTTTCATAACGTATTTTCACCTGTTGTTAAACATAGCTCTATTCGTGTTTTGCTTGCTTTAGTTGTGTATGATTTGAAATTTGAGCAACTTGATGTCAAGACAGCTTTCTTACATGGTGAACTTGAATAACAAATTTACATGGAACAAACTCATGGATTTAAAGTTGATGGTAAGGAAGACTATGTTTGCTTGTTAAAAAAATCCTTGTACGGATTGAAGCAGTCTCCAAGACAGTGGTATAAAAGGTTTGATTCTTTTATGTTGGGTCATGGTTACACGAGGAGCATGTATAATAGCTGTGTCTACTTCCGGAAGTTAACTGATGGCTCTTTTGTGTATTTGTTGCTTTATGTTAATGACATGCTTATTGCAGCTAAGAATTTGTCAGAAATTCACACTTTGAAAATGCAGCTGAGTAGTGAATTTGAAATGAAAGATTTGGGAGCAGCTAAGAAAATTCTTGGCATGGAGATCAAAAGAGAACGAGGAGTTGGAAAATTATTTCTAACCCAGAAAAATTATCTCGAGAAAGTCTTGGAGAAGTTTGGCATAAAAAATGCTAAACCAGTGAGTACTCATATTGCTAGCCATTTTCGACTATCTACTGCTCAGTCACTACAGTTAGTTGAAAAGGAAAAATATATGGTGCAAGTTTCATATTCCAGTGCCATCAGTACTATTATGTATGCAATGGTTTGTACTCGTCCAGATATTTCACAAGCAGTCAGTGTGGTTAGCAGATATATGTCTCGCCCGGGTAAAACATATTGGCAGGCTGTGAAGTGGATTCTCAAATATTTGCAAGGGACTTCATATGCTTATTTGGAGTTTGGGAAAAATCGTGACACTTTGGTTGGTTTCGTCGACTCTGATTATGCTACGAATCTTGATAAACGAAGATCTTTGACAGGCTTTGTTTTTTGCGTTGGCGGTTGTGTAGTTAGTTGGAAAGCTTCCTTACAACCTGTCGTAGCTTTATCTACTACAAAGGCAGAATATATGGCAGTGACAGAGGCGATCAAAGAAGTTTTATGGTTAAGAGGTTTGTTCGGTGAATTATATCTACATCAAGGTGTTATTACAATTTACTATGATAGTCAAAGTGCTATTCATTTGACTAAAGACCAGATGTATCATGAGAGGACGAAACACATCGATGTGAAGTTTCATTTTATTCGGGATATCATTTCTAAGGGAAAGGTCCTTGTTCAGAAAATTCATACGAAGGACAATCCAGCTAATATGCTTACGAAGCCTCTTCCGGTTTACAAGTTCAAGCAGTGCTTGGACTTGGTTGGTGTTCATTGTTGGTGATTGCCCGTTGGGGCTTTTATGAAGAAGGTGGAGTAAGTTTTGTTAATTGTCAATGTTAGGACATGCCAAGGTGGAGATTTGTTAGTTTGGCAAGTCTCACATAGTCTCACATCAGGAAAATCAAGCTTGTTATATCCTGCTTAAACTATAAATAAGGGCTTGAGCTTTGAAGCCAGATGCACCATAAGAAAAACCTAATTGTTTTCTTGTTTAGTAGTTTTAGGTATTTCATGACCTAGGAACATTTTCCTAAGACATTTGTAATTATCCCTTTTTATAGTAGAGTTTTGCTCCTCCTCTATCCGTGGACGTAGATCAATTGACCGAACCACGTAAATCTGGTGTCCTTGTCTCTCTTTTATTTTTTCTATTTTATTGTCTTTATTAGGTTATCAAATTATCCTTTGATAAATTTCCTAAAGCTAGCTCTAACAGCTTCTTTCTTGTTTCTATTGCTTAGTTCATATATTTCTCTTTTGGAAAAACAAACTTCATGTTTTTGTGCAATAGAATTAAACATCTATGGATTATGGATTAAAGTGTTAAAGGACCTTTTTTGAAAAAAAAAATTGCTTTACATGCCATGGCTTACTCAATGAAGCCTTTTCTCACTTAGTTTAGAAAGGTTAAGCTCAAATTAATAATTATAAACCCATCAAATATTTATAAATCTAATTATTTTTTTAAAATTTTGATGCAAGACTAAATCTTATAATAAGAAAATGGCCAAGGATTAATAACACATTAATAAATGATTGTAGAGTATGTTTGGGTGTCTAACCACAAGCTAAACCACGTTAACGAGTTGTGTCATCGTCCATCCAAACCAATACTCTTCTATTCTTTTTTTTTATTGTTAATGTCAATAATGTTAACGTGTTGTGTTTTATATAAATATGAATGTCTTGAAAATATATGAAATGTTATGAGTATTTTAGGAAATATATTAGGTAGTTACCGGTTCTTAATTAGTATAGATGTCGAGAAAACAATGGTGAAGGATATTGTAATCTAAGATTTAATGAAAATTCATTTTGTTTCTCATCTCTAATTTGAAATCTAATCCACCACTGCAACCCTACGAATCACATAATTATCGTACAAGAGACGTCACACTCTTTCGATCATCAATGAGGATTCAAAGTTATAAGACAGTAGAAGTTTCTAAGTTAAATTGATATCCAATCAGATGTATACACAAGCAAGTCTTCTTTCCTACATTATATGAGTTCTTGGGTGCCTTCAACAGCATCCCCAAAGCAAGAAGAAAACAACTTTATGTTTTTGTTGAATACTCTGTCATGGAAGACACGATGCGGTTTGATGGTAAGAAACGAAGTTTGAGTTATGACAATCTCAAAAAAATAAAAATAAAATCCCTCCTAAATTCTCGATACTCTCTCTCTCTCTCTCTCTCTCTCTCTCTCGCAGTTCTTGTGCTTTTGATAATCCTATTGTTCAATTGCCCGATGTAATGTGAGACTAAAATGTGACTCTTCAATTCTAATAAAGAATTGTTGCTAGTTTAAGCTCCGTTCAATTTAGAACTGTAATTCTAGTCTTCTAGTATTACATGCAATGTGGGCTATGCCGTTGACTGGTTGAAATGAGAGATCATACTTCTTCTTCGTTCTGTATTAGCTGATGTCTGATTAGTAGCTCGATCCCATCTGAAATTTCTAAGAGTATGATTCAATTTAGTGGAATTAACTTTGGTCGCTTATTATGTGTTTCGTAACAAGAAAATAATACATAATAAATGTGTATTTTGGCATCAAATCTATTGATTCTTTTCATCGATAGTGTCGTGAGATTGATTAGCTGACAAGAAGGTAGCAAAAAGACAGTCCTCAGCTCAACACAGACCCACCAAATGGAATCTTGTGCCGTGAAAAATGAGTTAATTTGGACGTCAAATATTTAGCATTAGGGAACACAATTTTCCATTCTTTAAAGCGTGATGGCCGTCTCCACCTAATTTTATGAGAGGGACGTGATGATGGTGCTTTTAATATAGTTAGAATTGATAATCAATCGGAACCCACACGTCGTAAGAAAAATAATTCGTTAACTTAAACATCGAAGGGTTCACACCAGAGATGATCTGATGTAGTTTTATAACATCCTTCGACTTGAGATATTAAGACGCAAACGAGCAACCAACACTTTGAATTGACAATCAATTCTATTATGATAATATTTGAAAAGCAGATCATGTCGGATCAATTTTTTTTTTTGTCAATTAACCTCTTCTACTTCTTAATTAACATTTTTGGATACTATATTATCCCAAACCCCACTTAACTTATCATGAATAAAGGATAATAAAAATACTGATTTGGCATTGAGGGTTCATTAAAAGATTATCATTTTGTCTCATTAAACATAACAGCTCACAATGTGCTCATTTACTAAAGTATTTAGCACGTCGAAAATATTTTTTTTGTTCCTTTTAGCATGAAAAGATGCATGTAGTCAAGTCCAATTAAAATGTTGATATTATGTTGCATCAGTAATATCAGGACAAAATTTGGTAGGAGTCACTGTTGACTTCACATGATGTTAACTCAATAGTCTCCTGAAGAAACTTGTGTGTGTGTATGTGTACACTTTATGCTTTCAACTCCCGAGAATGAACGAAAGCATCCACAACATTCACCCTGTGGGGATTGTGTTTGCTTCATGCAATAAATAATATTTGCATGGGTTGGTGATACATCTCCATCAGGAAATATTTAGATGTTTGGGACCAGAAACATTAATTTCAACTTGCATGCATCTCTCGGAATGTCCGTACCATATTCTGTGTCAGTAGGAATTTATGTATGTCTTGGCACACAATACTCCCAAGCAGCCTTCAATCTCCATCGTGATCGCTGTCCAGAATAGAGAACTGAGAATGAGGACATTTTGTAATGAATGATTCAGAATTCTAGTGCTACTGTTTTAGTTGGTAAATTACAACAATTTGATTTAAACTACAATTATTTGTGGATTGAGACTTGCATTGATTTAGGCCATTTAACTGCTTGTCAATTGTTGAGCCCTACATAGTTGGAACTAATAATATATGTAACTCCTCGATCAGTGATGGCTTGTCGGACAAAATCTAATGGGCATTCTCTTAAAGACATGTAGAGATATCAACATAACATGATTAATCTTTAAAATATATTAATTATGGTTGGATTCACATAAATCAAGTCATTGTGATCCATGTAACACATGTAGATTCAAGATAGTGACATGGAATTTGAGTATGCCCTTGAATAAGACAGCATCATGGCAACCTATAATTTCAAGCATGTAGCATGCATTTCCTTCAACTTCTTAGCAAGAAGCTCTTCTGGTTTTACACCACAAGAAAATAATCTCTCTTGTGAGTTCATTTTAGCAACATCTGAAGGGCCAACATGTCACTTAGATCTCTTCCAAAAACTCCACAATCTCTCTCTCTCTCTCTCTCTCTCTCTCTCTCTCTCTCTCTCTCTCTCTTTCTTAATAGATATTAAGACATTCTTGAGAATGATTATAGGTGACATGTCCTTGATAAATAACAAGACAATTTCTCTTCCTAGAATAAGTAGACAAAAGACTTATGAATGACATCCCTTAGGGATGATTCTTCTAAGAGCGTACTAATGGATTGATTGAACAATTATAATAGACGAAATCTCGATATGGTAGTAGATGATTCTTAGTTCAGAAAAGAACTTATAATAAGTTCATTGTAATCATTGAGAACAAAAAAATGATAAGAGATCTAATATATATTCAAACATCTCATTAGCTCTTGACATATCATCCAATCACTTACAATGCTTGACATTATTAATTATAATACTTGACGATTTAGATGGTTTTTCAGGTTCGAGCAATTAATTTTATGAATTAACTTACCATTTAATCTTGACAATTGTAAAAGGCTCTTATAAGGAGTCTCGTGGGTTTTGATGAAATCAAGTATACTCATATATAGAGAGAGAAACTTACGCATTGGCTCACAAAATGGGGGTAATGTGCATGAATCTAGCGTTGTGTAGCAAAAGAGTTGACCATCTGGTTTGGACATCTTATTCTCGTCTGATGAGCAGAGCTGTTTCCGTACTCATCTAGTTAGTAATAAAATTTTATTTTTTAGAGAAAAAAAGAGGTCTTAGGTGTTAGAGAAGATACTAAACTCTTGGAACAATTCTAATCCCTTATCACACCTTCTCAACACTAAGTATTCAAAAAGCTTTTATCGATCGCTCTCGACGTAGTTATATAAAATCTGCTACTAAATTCAATCATCTTTGACACTAACCTTGTGATATATATAGATAATAATTAAACATGATTTTATGACCCGATTAAGTATGAGACGAAAAAGAGAAAAGACAAATCGTTGAAAAAGAGAAAAATCCATTCATAGTTAGACAACAGTCAACCAAGTAAGACAGACTGCATGTCATGGTAGCAATATATATATATATATATATAAACCGAATGTTATGCTGCCATGACCTAAAGATTGTAAAGACTAGAGATAGAAAACTAAGTTTAGAGAATTGAAATTTAGTTTGTTTTAATGTAATGATGAAGAAAATTTATTGACTTTGGCATTCTCGAAGGATCCTCCACACAAACCATTGAATAAGGTTACTTTTATCAATTCCCTTAACCTTAAATATTAAAAAAGATACTATATTTTGGACAAAAAATAAACCTTAAATTTGCTACTATCATTATTTAGAAAGTTTTGTTGGTGGCCACCAATCCTCTCCGCCTGATTAGTGGGTAGGATATTTCCATTATATCATACTAACAATCACCATTATCTACTATCACATCACTAAATAAAAAGGTCAAATAAAATATTAAGGATAATGATAAAATACATTTTGACACTGCACAGCTGGTAGCCACTTTAGATTATGCGTGGTGCCACTCCGTCTTGCTGACAACCATCTTAGATCATATGTGGCGCCACTCCAATCAAAATAATGTATACATCTGAAAGTACGATGAAATGATATAGCTCGACTCAGAAACGATACCATAATCTAAGTCCAAAGCGGTACATTGTAAATCCGTGCCAACTGAAATCAAGTGATGTCAGCTAGCAAGGATATAACCTCGCAAAGCATAAACTCGGGGGATGACCCCAGAACAGACAAATCGCCCATCAGAAATGTTGGCAGATGCTAGTTAACACAGGAGGAGTCGACTCCCCAATGAAGGTATAAAAATCACCTCTATATAGATAATGGGGGATAGGATTCATTATCCACAAAAATCTAACTTAAGCTTTGAAGTGGTCAAGCCGAAACTCCCCTTTACAACGTTGGCCTATTGTGTAGAGACTTAGGACTAGGAGCCCCTCACGGATTCGTTGAAAGAACACCCTAAGAGACGACGATTACAAGTCTCTGCCCTTTCTCCTTGAAACCTTCCTTCGGAGGAACTCATGGATAATTTTACATAATCGAAATGGAACTAAGCCATTCCCCTTATGGAGTCATGGCAAAAAGCATCACAACATATATAAAATAAAACAAACATTTTATTATAAGGTAAGTAGTCGGGGCACCCAGTTACGTGATCGACACACTTAAGGTCATACGTCAACGAATATATTTCTCGTTGAAGTACTTGATACATGTCACTGCAACGTAGTGACCGTGCCATAGGCCATGGTAGTACCGTCAAAAGAGGCATGGATCACATCATCACCGGAAACATACCCACATCACACCTCTAAGATGTATCGCATAGGGTTGATGCGGTGGGATGCATGCACATGACCTTACACATCAGGTTTATGAGAGGCGATATTACTCTTAATATGCTAAGGTTCGTAGGAATTGGGTTCACCATTTGTATTGGGTTTGATTTCACATTAAATTTACCTCAAGCTAATTGGTTTCTCGTGTTCTTTTCATGTTAATTATAACAATAATTCTAGGGTCGAGAGATACTATTAAGGCAAGTAATTCGTGGGTGGTGGAGGCCTATAGCTTTCTCGTTGATGGCCAAGCAATCAAATTCCCATAAATACGCTGGGATCGAAGAACTTGTTCTCTATCCTAATAAATCAATCTATCGCTGAGATTGGAATAGTTCATCCAAAACAAAAAAACGCTATAAACGATGTCCAAGAAAGAATTCCTCCACTGGTCCTTGAATGCTTATCCATCATGCCAAATCTTCCAAGGAAAGATGTGTAAACCGCCTGTGCAACTCGTCATCTTAAATTATAAACACCGTCCTCATCTCATTTTCTTACCGTAGATCGAAATCACGTCACTTGAAGGAGTTCTACTAATCACAACTGTGGTAATATGGGGTTTGGAATGAGCTCTGAGGTTGGCTTTTGTCTCCACGTTGAGAGGGAGATACAAAACAACGAGGAGGTGGGAGAGGATGAGGGCTACAGGTCATGGGCCCCGATCCTTGCCACATAGCACCCCACTTGCCCACTCGAGACACCATCGACAACACTGTACTCCTTCCCCATCCCTTCTCTCTCCTACTCGTATTCATGTGGAATAAGAGAGGAAGTAGGGGGACTAGTGGAAGAGGAAGAAAGAGGATCATCCGCAGGGAGGAAGAGGAGAGAAGGAGAATTATAGCAAGTAACTCAGAGACATCACAGACCCAGCTTCGTTTCTGCCCCTCCCAGCAGCAGAACTACGAAGAGTAGATTGTACTAGCTGCTCTCTTCCTTCTTCTTCTTCCTCTTCCTCTTCTTCTTCTTTGGGTTGTGTTTTGCTGATCAGAACAAAGAGAGCCGAGGAAGAGAAGAAAGATGCCTTCTCGTTTTGGCTCTGCTTTTCTTTCCCCCTCCTTTGTTTTCTTCCATCTTCCTCTCTTAAACACCCTGTCTCTTTCTGCTTGTTTTTGAGCCAACTGGTTGTTTCCTCTGCCCGAGTTCTTTGTTCTTTAGTGGAAGCGGGAGAGTAAAGGGTTAGAGTTTTGAGGTTTTCGTGAAGGGTTGGTTGGCTTGGGTTCCTAGATCTACTCCTCTTGCTCTAGTATTTGGGTCTTATCTCATCCTTCCTTTCTTTGTTTTCTTGTCTTTAGGTTTGGAGGAGGCCGGAAGGCAGATACTTACTCGGAGATAGATAGCTAGAAAGACAGAAAAAGATGGGAGCTCACGGTTCCATGTAGGAAAGTGAGTGTT
Source organism: Musa itinerans (assembly GCA_001649415.1). Taxonomy (NCBI): domain Eukaryota; kingdom Viridiplantae; phylum Streptophyta; class Magnoliopsida; order Zingiberales; family Musaceae; genus Musa; species Musa itinerans. The sequence continues at coordinate 189,468 of LVTN01000232.1, forward strand.
TCTTCTGCGTCGCTGATTTGGACTAGCAGCCGATCATTACCAGAAACCAAACGAAAGAGCACTGAGTGAGAGAGACGAGACCAAGAACAACATCTACCATCTGCTTTGGTTTACAAGGTGATGGCTGCTTCGTCATCGACTCATTTCTTTGGAACCGTAGAGGAAGACCAGTACAACCACCAACAGCCGTTGCCGCTGCCGCTGCCGCAAGCATCAACGATAACCTCCTCGTCGGCAGCTGCTCCTCAGAAGAAGAAGAGGAACCTCCCTGGAAAACCAAGCAAGTATCTGAACATCATCTACACGTTTGCTTGTCAACTAATCCATTTTTCCTTTCCTCTCTGATTTCTGACTGCTATATGTGTGTGTGTGTGTATGTGGTGTTGAGTACTATCATTATTCTTGGAGAAGTTATTTTCTAGGATTTTTGGATCATTTTTCTCTCACAAGTGAATTCAACTCAATTTTGTAAGTTCAGAAATGATCTCTCTTTCTTGTATTGATATCACCGAGTCCTCTCCTGCATAAAATATCTGAGCATTTAGCTTTATTATACACTGCGCATCGATGAGACAACAAGTTTCTCATTCGATCATGATCGCAGATCCGGATGCGGAGGTAATAGCTTTGTCACCGAGATCACTGCTGGCCACCAACCGATTCGTCTGCGAAGTCTGCAACAAAGGGTTCCAGCGGGAGCAGAACCTCCAGCTGCACCGGCGCGGCCACAACCTGCCGTGGAAGCTGAAGCAGAAGAACCCGGAGGAGGTCCGCCGCCGCGTGTACGTGTGCCCGGAGCCGACGTGCGTCCACCACGACCCGTCGCGGGCCCTCGGAGACCTCACCGGCATCAAGAAGCACTTTTGCCGGAAGCACGGCGAGAAGCGGTGGAAGTGCGACAAGTGCTCCAAGCGTTACGCCGTGCAGTCGGACTGGAAGGCCCATTCCAAGATCTGCGGCACTCGCGAGTACCGCTGCGACTGCGGCACCCTCTTCTCCAGGTACTGCCGCATGCATCCCATCCATTGAAGCACGGGTGTCCTCCAATCAATCCATGGTTGGGCAATCATCACCCATGTTATCATAAACAGATCGGTGTTTCTGGAGTTAGGGTTTAGGGTTAGGGATGTTAGCTAGGGTTGGATCAAAGATCTGCGAGTGTAGTGAGGAACTGCTCCCACGTGAGTTATGCCCGAGGAACCAAACAACGCAGGGTCATTGAGATCTCAAAAGACGCACTCATCTAGTTCTTATTGAAACCAACACGTCTCTCTCTCTCTCCCTCTCACCTTTGCATTCACGTGGTGACATGGAAGGAACGTTAGCAGCAGGTTGATTTGTTGCGTTGCGATTTGGATATATGTGGGCAACTGGCATCGACTTGGCGTTGCAGAGGTCCACACCACTTCACAAGGATTAATATGCAGATGTTGAGTGTTGTTCTACCTGTGCGTTGTTGGATTGAGTGGGGCAGAGATTCATGGGGTTACTGATCTGTAGCGTTTATGGTTTGGATGACGTTCTTGCACTGGAATGAGTTCATAAATAGGTTTAATTTGCATTGTTGGTTTTCATCTTTGCTGCAAAAGTTCCCTCGATGCATTGATTGATGGGTCAGTCCTAAAGATGGCTTTCTTTTCTTGACGTAAATCGACCCTTTTCAACTTCAAGAACCGTTCTTCTCTGCTCCTTTTTCTAGATTCTCTCATGTATGTAAGATGACCAGTTGAATTCTCTTGCTATATATATATATATACCTATTACTTGTAGAATTTGACAGCTCACCTGTCCTTTGATGCATCATAAATATTTGATCCGTTATAGTTTTAGATAAAATTGCCCTATTGATTCTTGGAATTATTACTTCCTTCATCTCAATATATGTGAAATCATGTGAAATCTTACGAGTTGTGGGAAACCAATGCAGGCGAGACAGCTTCATCACCCACAGAGCCTTCTGTGATGCGTTAGCACAAGAAAGAGCAACGCTTCCCACCGGCATCAACAGCATCGGCAGCCACTTGTATGCAAATAGAGGCATAAACTTAGGCATCCCACTACTGAATTCGCAACTCTCCTTACAAGACCAAGCATACCCTTCCACCGACCTCGTCCGGTTGAGGGCAAGTAACGGCGGTTCTACGCAATTCGATCACCTCAACGCTACCGCTTTCCGGCAGCTTCAGCCGCCACATCCATCCCCGTTCTACGCTGGTGGTAGCCCTAACCATGGCTTCAACGAAGACCCGCAGTTCGCCTCACCCTCTTCTGCTGCTGCAGCCGCTGCCGGTCTTTTCAACCTTGGCTTCTTCTCCAACGGCGGTGGCAACACTTCTGGAACCCAAAGCGGCCATCTACTCGGCCCGGAACAATTCATCAACAATGCAGGTGGCGTAACCGAGCCGACGATGCTGATCACTGGAAACCTGATGAGCAACCACATCGACACAAACATGTCTTCTCTTTATAACCCCTCCGTGCACAGTGAAGTACCGGAGATGTCGGCGACCGCACTGCTTCAGAAGGCCGCCCAAATGGGTGCAACATCGAGCGGCGGCAGTCGAAGCTCAATTCTCAGAGGCTACAGCGGCTCGTACTCGGCTGGTGCAGGGCATGCTAGTTTCGAGAGCCCAGGGATTCACGTAGAGAGTGAGAACCATTTCCAGGACATCATGAACTCCCTTGCCAACGGGAACAATGGTGTATCCGGTGGTGTCAATCAACAAGTGTCTGGATTCAGTGGCTTCATCCCGGACTCGGATAAGATGGATGAGGGCAAGTTGCACCACAACCTATCTGCCGGAGGCATTGGAGGACCTGACCGATTGACAAGAGACTTCCTTGGTGTTGGCAGCATGATGAGAAGCATGGTGAGGGAACAGCATCTCGGCATGGGAATGAGCTTTATGGATTCGGAGAAGAAGTCAGGATCCTCTAATCGATCATTTGGTGGTGGGAGACTGCCATAGCTGCTGTCAAAGACTACAAAGGAGAAGAACTAAGTAGAGGAATGTAGCTAATCAAGCTTGGTTTATCTTCCGAATCCCATATTTAAGTTTAAGGTGTTCTTAAGATAGCAATTTTTCGTCTTTCTTTCTTTTCTATGTTTATGACTGTTTCTTCGTTTTCTTCCTTCTCCTTGAAATGTTTACTGTTCTAATAATAAATCTGCTCTTTTCTAAAGCTATTTCATGTCCATGAAACATTTACATGATGGTAAGCATATACATCAACATGTTGCATGCACAGCACACTAATTTTGAATGCTTCTTCTCTCTCAAGATCTTGTTCCTGTGAAAGATACAGAAGACAGCCGAAAACTATGTGTTGGCTACGCAAGTGCATGCATGCATGCATGCGTTTAACCCTGTCGTGAGAGAGGTTAATGTATCGAGTCCCAAGTCTTGGAAAACTGTGTCATGAACTTAACCGTTGTCGAAAGCAGTGACTAATTTCTTGGTGTTGAATCGCAAATATACCACACGATCTTCGAAATCTAAACAGCTAAGTGAGACAATGAGTTTATGGATTTTTTTCAACTTTTAGGGTTCACGGGTTGCTAGCTGTTTCCCTTGGTATATTGATATAATCTATCAGTAGATCTTCTTTCCACCCTTTTCTCAAGTCACAATCATTGCTCCTCCCTATATACGTATATATATAGTTTAATTTACGGCAAGGAAAATGCTTGAGAATATGCGAGCCTGTTTGGCCACTCGAAGAGCATTGGATACTATGGTTATGGAACTTTTGACGTCCCGATTCATGTACCTTGTATGAGTAAGTATCACTCATGGATGTAATATATTTATACAGTGGTGCAGGGAATAGATTCTGCACATTAATTGTCGTCTCATGAGTTGTATAATGTAAGCGCTTTGAGAGTTTAAGAAACCTATTTAGTGTCCGGTTGTCATATTAAAGCTTTTTTCCATATATACCGGTAAAAAAAATACTTATACACCTATCTCTAATTTTAAAATGTCATTATTAAATTTCGAAATTCATATGCTCCTCCTCCTCTCCATTTTCCATGGTCAGTAAACACTAAGAGATTACAGTATAAAGGGGAACAATTATTTATTCTTGATATATATATATATATATATATATAATTTGAGGATTGCTTATAAAGATATAATTGAAATTGTTTTTCCCAAAACGTAAGTGGTGAAGTCAAAATTTTATGTCATTGTCAAAATCTTTACCAACTAAGCTGGTCATCACTTTTATTAGTATTATTTTAGAATATTTAAGTATCCATAGTAACAAATGAATTTTGAAAAGTACTAGAATTTTAGACACCCAAAATATCACATACCACTCTCATCTATTACTTGATTCTAAATTTATTTTGATGTTTTAATGGACAAATATGAAATTAATTATTTTATTAGGGACACACACACACACACACAATGTCATCATTGTAAATGCCAACTAACAAAAATTAACTAAAATAAATTAGTAGTACATTGTTGAATTTGTAGATATTGTATATACATATGTAAAACTTAAATTTATAAAGTAAAACATATTAAATTATATATACATATATATATAACTAACAAAAATTAACTAAAATAAATTATAATTTGAGGATTGCTTATAAAGATATAATTGAAATTGTTTTTCCCAAAACGTAAGTGGTGAAGTCAAAATTTTATATCATTGTCAAAATCTTTACCAACTAAGCTGGTCATCACTTTTATTAGTATTGTTTTAGAATATTTAAGTATCCATAGTAACAAATGAATTTTGAAAAGTACTAGAATTTTAGACACCCAAAATATCACATACCACTCTCATCTATTACTTGATTCTAAATTTATTTTGATGTTTTAATGGACAAATATGAAATTAATTATTTTATTAGGGACACACACACACACACAATGTCATCATTGTAAATGCCAACTAACAAAAATTAACTAAAATAAATTAGTAGTACATTGTTGAATTTGTAGATATTGTATATACATATGTAAAACTTAAATTTATAAAGTAAAAAATATTAAATTATATATACATATATATATAACTAAAAAAAATTAACTAAAATAAATTAGTAGTACATTGTTGAATTTGTAGATATTGTATATACATATGTAAAACTTAAATTTATAAAGTAAAACATATTAAATTATATATACATATATATATAACTAACAAAAATTAACTAAAATAAATTATTAGTACATTGTTGAATTTGTAGATATTGTATATACATATGTTAAACTTAAATTTATAAAGTAAAACATATTTAAATTATGTTTATATATATATATATATATATATATACACACACAGAGGCCATGGACCCTTTGGTCCGGCCCGGCCCAATAACTTTCTTATATTACATTGGCGGGGTCTTCCAGAACTGGAGTTTTGCTAGAGAAGATGACAGAGTAAGCAAATGAACGAGCCATTGAGAGCAGACAGGTTCTTTGGTTTGCCTTCAATATCTAAAACTGTGGATATACATACACATATAAGAAAGAGAAGACCTGTTAAAATGGTTGCAGTTTAGTGCTTGTCATGGTTTCTAGATTTAGCTTCTCCCGGAAAGCTCGGCAAGTATCAATGACAATCTGATAGATGCATGATAAGGTGAAGACCACGATTCTTGATAGTTCTCCAATCAAGAAAGCAAGGTTCACAGTGCCTCTGGATGGGGCTTTTCATCGAGCACATTACTTGCAAGCATGATCGTTCCTTCGTTCTCGAGCTCAATCGTCGTCTTCTTGTCATCGTTGTCCGCATACATGGTGTTATAGGTATCATGGCTCCGTAAATGACGTCACCACGTAAAAAGGAGCATCGGTTTCTGTTTCTGCTGTCCGATATACCGTGGGCACCCAAACGGGCACCGTTCTTTAGTACCCGGTCACCATCACCGCTACATAAGGCATCAAGAATCCCACCCTTTTTGCCGTCCAAATGCTTGGAAGCACCGATGGATGAAAGCGAAAGGGTTTGGATGGCCTGGATCTCGCGGTGAGCAATTACCGGACGCTCTTCCTTTATTCCCAGTAGCCCGGTGAGCGGATCTCCCCCACTGTCGCTCCCAACTCGATCTGGTCAGTCACCTTCGTTTCGCCGGCAAATCCCCAGTCCCATCTCCAATACTTCCCCTTCTCCGCTTCTCTTCGGCGCCGGTGGATTCGCGTCAGTCCGTTTTCTTCTTCTTTTTACGGTTCGAATTACGTTGCTTAGTTGTTCTTTTTTCTCAATATCGTTTGGTTTGAAAGATCGGGAGATAAAATAAATGAAAAAATCTAATTTTGATCTTGTAAAAAGTAACAGGAGAGACTGATCGTTGTTTTCGCTCAACCGTGAGGGTTTCATTGATGTTGATAAATCTTGGATTTTGAAACTTTTTTTTTTTTGGTGATGAGCTGATGCGATGTTTTTCTTTTCCTGTTTGTATTTTCTTGCTTTGATTTACTGTATTTGCGCTTGAGATCTGATTTCTTCTTGCTCTTTGAAGACTGGATTGTGGGGAAATTGCAGGGGTTTTGATGGCTTACGAGATATAGTTTGGTCTGGGTTAGAATGAAAATTGTGCTTATGCTCGTTATGGGTTGCTAAATATTTTCGGCAGTAAGATTTCTTTTTCTGGATATTAATTGGTTCTCTGTTATATTCCATGGAAAAGTGCTATCTATGCAACTTTCTCAATCTTCAGTCTTTATTCCCGGGACTTGTTTTAGAACTTGGAGAAGTTCTATTCAGACATTTATGGAGGTTTGGCTTAGCCATTTTTCTTAAAATGATGTTTTTTTTTTTTTTTGTGATGCAAAGATTCCCATTTGATTGATATTATCTGCATCTCTTTGTAAGCTTCTACCAGCTAGCAACATAGAATTGTTGCTGGATCAACAAAACTTATGATTGTGGCTAGTATAGCTGAAGTTCCTTTGTGCTAGGATCCTTAGGATGTATTATCATGGGAGTGATTTCTTGTCACATGAATGATCAAAGATGATACTTATATATGTATAACATGGAATAGTTTTGTGTAGGATTTTTGTTTTAGATTTTTAGGTGTCCTATCCTGAAGAAGAGTTGCGATACATGATATATCTTATATACTGGAGTCAATTTACCTTTTATCACAAATAAGTTTAACAAGAAGAAAAAGTAATTTACGCTTCATGTTTTATGGAATAACCTCTTAATGCATTAGCATATCATACTCACTTAACAATATCTCAGCATGTTTAATGAAAACATGAATCATACTCTGATGTTTGCTTTTCAGTGCATAGTATTATATTGAGTACTTTATATACATCAAGCTTATTCTGACATGAAGATCAACAGTGATTTCTCCATGAAGCAATTAATTGTTTAAGTGTGTAGATTCATTGAACTTCCTTTCAATATTAACTAGTTTTATCTGCATGTCAATTCACTTGTAATGTGATGGGACTTCATGAATATATTATCTATGTTATCGAAATATCTTCATCGTTATTCATCATGTCACAGCCTTCGAAAATACATTCTAAGTGTTTTAGTTTGAGCATATTATGAGGAAAAACTACGTTTTTATATACAAGAAGCAAATGATGCTGATTTTATTTTTACTTATTTTGCAGTGAAAATGGAGGGATCTAGCAAAGGAGGGGGTAGTGCTGATGTGGTTTTGCAAAATTATAAGCTAGGAAAGACTCTTGGCATTGGCTCATTTGGCAAGGTTAAGATTGCAGAGCATCTATTGACAGGGCACAAGGTTGCTATAAAAATCCTCAATCGTCGTAAAATAAAGAACATGGAAATGGAAGAAAAAGGTACATTAATTTATAAACTTAGATATGTATATAGTATTTAACACTTTTAAGCAAATTGCTTGTATTGGCATAGATAACCATCTAAGGTTTGTATTACTACTTTTCTATATCTAGAATACACATTACATTTATATTAAATTTTTGTTGTATCATTTGTAATATTCAAGTGCTTGGAATTCCAAACAATGAATCAGCTGTAGGATTTTGTTCGTTTGCCTCAATATGTTAATAGTTCTTCTTAGAAAATTTACTTCACTTTAGTCCTGATACCTTTTACTGTTAGAATTGCACATCTGCAATTTGGTCCTTATTAGCTGCTTGCATGATGTACTAAACTCTTGAATTATATTGCCATGAGGAATACTTTATATTTTAGCAACTGAGTCACTAATTAAAAAGGTTATAATATTGTCTTGGATGCCAAAAATCATAGTTAGAGATTTACATGTAAAATTTCACATAGCAATTACTTCTATTGTGAACTTTAGTTTTGGAAGTCCTAATGGAGTTCATCTTAAGCTAAATTTAGGACTTACCAAACTCAAATTCACAACAGAAGTCTCAGTAATGGCATAAATAACAGTATGTTCTGGAAGCATAGGTCTTCTAGCATAATATGTAGATTTTTAGTGGATGGTTGCTCTCACTATTCCCCGTCTGGTTGTTACTTTTTTCAATGATGTTTAATTTATGCCACCTTTTTGACATGAATGAATAAGAAATCCATTCAAGATGGTATCTGAACTTTAAAGGGTTCAAGTTAAACTAGCTGAACTTACAACATGGTTTCAGAAAGTCAATTGAGGTACAGGAACCTAATTTTTATAATTAAAACATGAGCATGTTGTTTTAGGATCAGCTAGTGGGTATGAATTACGTTGTAGTTCTGGATCTGGGCTAAAGACAGTACAGTTGGTGATAAAATATGTTCTTAGGATCTGTCTCGAATAACATTGATATCTTCTAGGGAAAAACAGTTTGACTTGCTAGTTGTAACTACCAGGCTTTGTTAACATCTCTGTATTGACCAAAACCATATAGTATGTTGGTTTTTGTGAGAATTTATTTGGTAGAATTTTGTCAATGTTTATTTGGTAGTATCAATCTTCGATGTCTAACCTCTTTCCAATAAAGTGGAATGTGACTTTGGCATATGCACCAATGATTTAAAAAGCGCTAGGCGTCAAAAGGCGCCAAACTCCAAAAACGCTCGAGGTGCTAGGCGCTTGCCCGAGCGAAGCGAGACGCTGAAATATAAAAATATATAATATAATTAATAAATATAATTATTTAAATAAAAATATGATATTAAATTAAGAAAATCTAAAGTATAAAGTCACAATGTCATAGTAATAAAAAGTCTCAAAATTCAAAAAAATAAAATTTTACATCAAAGTCATTCATCATAATCAATATTATCGTCATTTTCAAACAAATTATCTTCATTGAATTCATCCCCTTCCTCTTATCCTTCCTCTTGATCAAAATATGTTTTATTCTCTATATCTTCAACAATAGCAGGAGTTGAGCTTGATGTTATTGCACTCATTTTTTTCTTCGTCATCTGTCTTGTATTTGTTTATAATTCTCTAGCACCTGAAGCTCTTGCCACATCTCCTTATGTCAATCTATCATCTTTAAATTCAAGCTCGTCTTCGGTATTTTGCAAGTTGGCACCCATTTCTCCCACCAACCACTCATTTGAATCATCAATATCTTGTAATGAGATTGGATCAATTTTATTTCACAAATCATGACGAGCCTTCAAAGCTTGATTATACTTTATGTAAACAAGATCGTGTAATCGTTGATGTTCCAACCGATTTCTTCTCTTGAAGTGAATCTGTCATGTCATATAATTTAAAAATATATTAATACATCTATCTAAATAAATAAATTAATTGAAACAAAAATATTTAGTGATCCTTATATGCTTAAAGACACTTCAGTTTCGCTTACAACCCGAAGCACTACATGTCAAACTAAGTATTTTAATAGCAAATTGTTACAAGTTCGGAGTGAAATTTCCAAATAGATTCCACCATTCAGTTGTAAAATTTATGTTATTATTAATAATAACATAGTAACATATTATAGATAAAATTAATTATATCAAATTATTAATAACTGGAGATGTAGTTGTCTTGGATTGAACTATCATTTGAATTCCAAAAAGACATTCGACATTTTTATATAGAGATAATTCATGAATAATCTTATCTTACACCTCAAGGCTTAGAACTAATCTTACAACGCACTGATATAACCCATCCAAAACACTTACATCAAACCCAATAGATTTAATCTTATAAAAGAATTCAGGGTTCAAATAATATCCTGTTGCATGTAAGAGACGATGACGTTGACAATTCCATCTTTTGTTAATGATTGTAAAAATTTTCTCATATTTTTCTTTATTTTCATTAAAATACCTTTTAATCGTCTTCTTTGCTTTATCCATAGTCTCATAAATATATCTCATTGCAAGCTTATTTTCATTATCCACCAACCGAATGACTCGAACAAGAGGGCCCATTATCTTTAATATATAAATTACATGATTCCAAAATGATGACATTAAGATGATATTAGTGGCCCTCTTACATTTTGCTTATTTTGCTTATTTGTTTGTCATTTATTTCTCAGAGGTAAACATGTTTCTCAGATTATGTTTTTGACGATGCACGCTTTGTAATGTCAAAAATGAAGTAGCAAATCGGGTGACACCATATCTCACTATTTCTTTGTTGCCTGTGAATTCTCTCATCATATTCAAAGCCCTAGTATGATTATAGAGAAATCTAACAAAAAAGATTGTCTTTTCTAAAGTTTTCTTGATGTTAAGGATCTTTCCAATATTCTCCAAAATTAAATCAATATAATGTGCCACACATAGAGTTCAATATAAGTGTTGCCTTTTTGTTTCAAGTAATTTACCTGAGACAAAGGATAACAAAAATGATAAGACTTAAGAGTTTAACACATTTAATTGAAGATAAAATAATTAAAAAATTAAAAAAAATTCAAAAGATGAATATTACTAGCTAATTCATAGTTGCTTCCATTGTTGGTTATGACTTGAACGACATTTTATTCTCTAATTTCTTCCACAAACTTGTCAAGCAAATTATATATCTTGTCTTCATATTTCATAAAAGATGAAGCATCTATTGACCTCACAAATATAGTCCATAAAGAACAGTTAACCATAAAATTAATTATACTCCTACCTCTCCTGTCGGTCCAAGCATCTAACATAATAGAGCAACCATATATTGCCTATGATTCTTTATGGCCCTTTAGTAAGTCATTTGTATAATTCAATTCTTTTTCAATAATGGAACTTGTATCTCGTAATAACTTAGAGGTTTTAATTCTGCACCATATCTTCCAATAGCTTTAATCATCTCCTTAAAACTGTCTAAACGAGTTGTACTAAGGGGAAGACTAGCTTGATAAAAGAAGCAATGTGCTGAATTGATCTTTCTTTTATTTCTTTATTACAACCTCACTTGTATTTGTTTGTCTAAATTTTGAGCCTCCTACTTGCCCTTGTTGCTTCTGTGATCCTTGAAACATACATAGATCCATCAGTCCTTTTTTACCCTTCTTAGTAATCATAACTTCTTTTCCTTTTTTGTCATATATTTATACTTTTTTTCCACTTGGGTTAATACTTGTAGAATAATTTTCTTCTTCATCCCTAAGATGTTCAACATTATCCTCTGGTAAATTTTCGTAAGATTCATTCTTTTGCATTTTCTTTTCATTCATATAAGTCAGCAATTTTTCTTTTACCTCAGGTGGACACTTCTTACAAGCTACTGCATTCTTGAAATTTTTTACTAAATGTTGTTTTACATGAAAAATATCACTTTTAGTAGTCTTATTGCAGAAGATGCAAGTCACTGGATTAAGATCTTTCGGATCCTTTAAATAATTATACTTCCATACATGATCTTTTTTTTATGTCATTAGAGAATCTATTGAGTTGCTCTGGACACTTATCATTTATTCTAAAACCCTAACAATAATTTCAAATAAATAAAAATTAGTAGTATTAAAATCAAAATAATATATTATTAATCTAATAAATAAAAAATATTATTACCAATATACAATTAACAGTATACTGTTAATATATTGTTAACAATATACTAAGTCAAGTCGATGTGAGAAGAGAGTGAGTAAGAGTAAGACTGAGGCTACTAACTGAGAGTAGCGGCAGCGGTAGCGACGAGCAACGATGAGCAACGATAGTGGCAGCGGCGGCGAAGAGCAGCGACAGTGGAGAGAGGCAGCGGCAACGGAGAGGAAATGTCGGCGGTGGAATCGTGAGCAGGGTTAGGGTTGGGGAAGTCGCGAGAGGGATGCTGGGAGGCTGATATCGGTGCTTTAGTTGGTTCGATTGAACCAACTAAAGCACCGGAGACCGAACTAGACCTCGCCTAGGCTCGGGTGAGCGCCTAGGTGACGCCTCTTTGAAGCGTGCCGCCTAGACATTAAACGGGGTGCTCGGGCCTCGTCTCGCCCGAGCGCCTATTGTGAGCGCCTGGGCTCGGGTGAGTGCCTAGGTGACGCCTCTTTGAAGCGTGCCGCTTGGACATTAAACGAGGTGCTCGGGCCTCGTCTCGCCCGGGCGCCCGAGCGCCTATTGAAATCGTTGATATGCACCAAGTATAGGGCATAACTCCATGTAATATGGTGATTGCTTTTTCCAAAACTGTCCTACAGTATGACATATTCTTTTGCTGTTGCCACCGTTTACTGAAGATCACTGCTCTTATTTACTCCATATGTCATGTTAAAATAGCACATGCTTTTACAGATGTGGGTAATACAGTGCTATGCATTTCTACTTGCAACAACATTTAACATAATTTGTAATTGTATTTTTTGAGGCATATATATCTACTGGATAAAAATATGAGGAATTTCATGTAAGTTTCGGTTCTCATTGTATTTAGAACTAAATTACATGTTACTTCTTTTTTAGATGCTCATTTGATATATTATTTTTAGTCCTAAGTACTTTTTCCAAATAGATTATCCAGCATGACATTTTTTGTTATTCAATTACTGAAGGTTTCTGCTCCTTTTTTCCCCTTTAATCCTTTTCTGGTTTGTTAAAAACATGCATAACATGATTCATGGTTTACCCAGGAAGCATATGCAGAAGAGACACATGCATGACATGGACATGCCAATGTGGCAAATTTTAAAAATTAGTACATGGCATGCCTAGACACTGATTGAAATTATATTATTTTTATCCTTTTTTTTGCTATATTTACACATTTGAGGGCACAGATTTTTTATGTTATTTCCAGTTTTGTGTACATAATGTTAATTTTTGTTTTTCTGATCAAATTTCCAGTTTTGCTATCAGAAAAGCCTTCACATGCTTTTCTGATCAAGCAAACAAACCAGACGGTAAGATCTAATATCAAGATCAATCATACAAAGTAGTATCGTACATGCAAATACAATTGCAATCATGATTTTTTTATATATTACAAACAAGAACATCTTTTGTTGTTTGCAAAAAGAATACCAATCACAGCTGTTCCTACATCCAGATATCATCTAGAAATCGAGGCTAAGCTAGATATATGAAACGTGCCCCAGCAGAGGAAAAAGAACCAAGAAAATTGAGGAGGCTCAGTAGTGGAGGTGGGATCATGCTTGTAGTCACTTGAACTCCTTGGCATACACAAAGTGCCTTCCTGTCATATCAAGGAACCAATCATGGTCCTCTATTGAGCCCTTAGTTTTTTCATTAGGAGCATCTTATTGGCCTAGGTCTCCTGTTCATCAATGCATGGAGCTCCACCACCACATTAGTACTTACACATGTGGGAAATGCTGACTTTTCGGGGGAGATCCACCACCAAGTGGTCCATCGCCTCTGTCAATGGGAAGCTCTGCAGTTGTATTGGATTCACAAGGATAACTTGAATTTATATGTAAAGGCTAAACAACTTTATCTAAGATACACAAGAATGCTATTTTTATAAACTGCTTCTGATTAACCATAACACGAGCTGTGGATACTGGATAAGTTTTCTGCCATTTCTGTGTATTTATTTCATACATGTTTCCAACATTGTCATGGCTCCATACCTGTATTGCAGTGAGACGAGAGATCAAAATATTGAGATTATTTATGCATCCCCATATTATCCGTCTTTATGAGGTCATAGAGACACATTCGGATATTTATGTCGTGATGGAGTTTGTTAAGTCCGGCGAGCTATTTGATTATATCGTTGAAAAGGGGAGGTTGCAAGAAGATGAGGCTCGACGGTTTTTTCAACAGGTATTCGAGAACAGATTGCTACTTCATTACCTTTCTCTGAAGTCTGAACTGCATCTTAAAATCATCATATAAGTCTTGAATAAGCATACAATGTTGTTAAAAGATATAGTCTGGAGCGAAAGAATCAGATCATTTATCTCTAAAAACAGATCTGTGGCTGGAAAAGATCCATGTAGTCAATCCCATTAATTGGAATTTCATGCTTTGTTCTTCAGTAGAATAATTCATGCAGTGTGCTGAACTTTGGAAATACAATTAATAATCTATTTTATATCTTGTGGCAGACCCGATACTGATCTGTGTGAAAAGCCTTTTCCTTCTGATAACCATATAACTCAGTGCCAATTGGTATTCATTTTTTACTTTTTAGTAATACCAGGTGGTATAGGTTGGTGTACCATTTGGTATACCTGCATGTCCAGTCCAATGAGGTGTTAAACCAATGTTGGACTTAGTGATTTAAAAAGGCGCTCGCCTAGGTGCTCGGGCAAGCTGAGGCGAGGCCCGAGTGCCTCGCTTCACTTCCAGGTGGCGTGCTTCAAAGAGGCGCCGCCTGGGCGCTCTCCCGAGCCCAGGCGCTGGGCGCTTCGGGCGAGTGCCTAGGTTAAACCAGGCGATCGAACCAGGATTTTAGGTCTGGTTCGGTCTCCGGTGCTTTAGTTGGTTCAATCGAACCAACTAAAACCGATATCAGCTGTCGCTGCCCAACCCTAACCCTGCTCGTTGCCGCTACCACTCCCGCTCCCGCTGCTCGCCGTTGTCGCTACCACTACCGCTGCCGCTGTCGCCGCTTGCCGCTCCCGCTGCTCGCCGCTCCTGCTGTCGCTACTGCTGCCGCTGCTCGCCGCTCCCGCTATTGCCGCTCTCGCTGCCTCCTTGCACTCCCGCTGCCGCTTCCTCTTTTCTCAGTCAGCACCCCCTTACACTCCTCTTCCTTCTCCTTCTGTATACTATTAACAGTATACTAATAATAGTATTTGTATTTATTAGATTAATAATATATTATTTTGATTTTAATACTATTAATTTTCTTAATTTAATAGTATATTTTTATTTAAAATTTTAAATAATTATATTTATTAGTTATATTATATATTTTAGCGCCTCGCTTCGCCTGGGCGAGCGCCTAGCGCCTCGGGCGTTTTTGGACCTTAACGCCTTTTGGCATCTAGCACTTTTTAAATCACTGGTTGGACTAAGATTTTCAACTTTGATACAAAGGATGGTTTTAAATCTTGATCCAATTCTGATATTGATTCTCAATCAGACTAGTGTTGCTAGCATTACACAGACTTATACCTCTTCGTATCACTAAATAGAAAAAATAAAAGAAGGCTACTGGTTCCTTGTCTGACCATAAATCCTCGGCAGCATGGTACCTATCATTGTTATTGAAAACCATGGTCCTAAGATTTAAAAGATGTAGGACTACTTTTTTTCCCCCTTATGTTTGACAAAATATCTATGCTTTCCTCAAAACAGATCATATCTGGTGTTGAATACTGTCATAGAAACATGGTAGCTCATCGGGATTTGAAACCAGAGAACTTGCTCTTAGATTCGAAATGCAATGTTAAAATCGCCGACTTTGGCCTAAGTAATGTCATGCGTGATGGTCATTTTCTGAAGACTAGCTGTGGGAGCCCAAACTATGCTGCCCCTGAGGTATGTAGATATTCCACTGGACTAAATTTGGTATTCCATTTGCTTCTTTTGACTTCTATTATGTGTGTTTATCTTCATTTGTATAGGTAATTTCTGGAAAATTATATGCTGGACCTGAGGTTGATGTATGGAGTTGTGGTGTTATTCTTTATGCTCTTCTCTGTGGAACCCTTCCCTTTGATGATGAGAACATACCTAATTTGTTTAAGAAAATAAAGGCAAGAAATCTTGTACATATTATATTTAACTGTCACTCCAGCTTTATAAACCAACACAACACTCAAATTGTGTTTTCTTATCAAAATCTTTAGAGCGGGATATACACCCTTCCTAGCCATTTGTCAGCTCTTGCAAGGGATTTGATTCCCAGAATGCTTGTTGTTGATCCTATGAAGCGAATAACCATTCGTGAGATTCGTGAACATCCATGGTTCCAAATGCGTCTACCTCGGTATTTGGCTGTGCCTCCACCTGATACAATTCAGCAAGCTAGGAAGGCAAGTACCTTCTGGGATTGTTAATTAAGTCGTACACTATTATTAGACACAATGACTAATATTGCTTTAGCTGATGGCAATTTGTCTATAAATGCTTCTGTTATTGGCTAATACTATAAGTTTCAGTGGATTTCGTCAAGTACAAGTGCTGAGTAGAAAATTATGATAATCATTTTTAAAAAGAATTTAGATAAAAACTAGCCTTTTTTCATAATATTTTATTGTGATGATCTATAAGATGCCTTGTAATGCATGGTTTCTAACATGTGTCTGATTCATTGCAAAGCTACTTTTCATTCAGTTCTTGTGTTGTGAAAATCATAGAACTTCAAGATCAAGGACATGGCAGGTAATGTATATCTATGCTCTCTTTCATCATTATTTGCTGCTGTTGCATTGTTCTGTATATGAATTAGATGAATGTACTTATGTATTCAATTTGTGCTAGTTTTTCACTCATATAGTTGTTTACCTTATTTATGTTGTTTTAAACGTGCATGCCAGTTCTGATTCTTTGTAGTCTGATGATTCTCGTAACTTTGAAATGTCACAGTTCTGAGGTTGATCTTTAGTAGCTGCCATGAAAAAGCCAAATATATGTCTCCTAATTTGTCAATTCTTGCAGATTGATGATGATATTCTTCAGGAGGTGATTAAAATGGGTTTTGACAAGAACCAATTGGTTGAATCTCTTCATAACAGAATTTCAAACGAGGTATTTCGTGTGATTAGAATTTTCTTTGACTTGTAACTTTATTTAACTTATTCTGAAAGTGTTTCTGAATAGGCAACTGTTTCGTATTACTTACTACTGGACAATCGTTTCCGTGCTATGAGCGGCTACCTTGGCGGTGATTTTCAAGAAACTATGGTGCGTGTGATACCTTTCAGCATCTTTAAAACGTAGTTCTTGCAATCTCCATATAGCTAAATTTTCTGTTATGTTAACTGGATTTCTTGCTTCTTTACCATGTAATATCAAGTATGTGTAATGTGAAATTCATAGTTCTTTTAGGATTATGGTGTTCCACATATGAGTTCAAGTGAAAATTCAGCATTTGCACATCACCTACCAGGATATGTGGACCCACAGGGAATTGGTCTGAGATCACAATTACCTGTTGAAAGAAAATGGGCTCTTGGACTTCAAATCAAAGTATTATATCATTTAAATAAGTACGAAAGTGAATGTAAAAAGGTCATAAAGTGGATTTTGACCACTTGGTAAAATATCTCAAATCCATTTCATGTGTATCAAATGGATGAAGCTTTTTATGCACAATACTATCCTGTTGCCTACACTGCAAAAGCTTTCATTGTGAGGTTCACTTCACAGTGATTGCTCCTTTTCTTCTTCTTATTGACATCATCTTAATCTGCAACGCTTGCTAGCAAAGAATGAGACCCATAAAACCATCTTCTCCGTGCCGCTCATATATAGCTTGTGATGCTTCTGACGGCAATTCTACGATAAGATCCACATGAACACTGTTGACCAGACTGTGACCGCCACCGTGGCGACCACATATGTCCACAGGAAGATGACAGAGCACTCCTCTTGACCGACGTCAAACAACTGAGCCATCGTTCCTGCATTAGCATTCAATTGACCGAACACAATAAATACAAGCAATAAGGCTTCGTAAAACCAGTCTCTCTCTTTCTCTCTCTATACCTATATTCATGGCAGGTGGGACACCGAACTGTATCATCAACACATACCGATACAGTGGATCATATGGCACCAATCCCAACCCGTAAGCTGCTCTCACCACTGCGATCCCAATCACAGGAAGGACGAGGTAGCGAACGCAAACAATCGCGACGATCACCGCATTGCTGACGACCGACCTGCGTAAACCTGCGCACGCATGTAGTTTTCGAGTCATCACTGCATCGATCGATCAAACGCAGCTGAGCTCAACTTTACCCTGTGTCAAGTTTCCACCAAGAACGAGGGTGATGCAGGGCACCGTGCCATCACTGCATCAAGCAAGTCGAATGTACAAGTTAATGAGCTCCACGCATGTTGATGATCTGTTCAATGAGTAGCAGACAGCAAAACACGAATCACCCTAATAACTTCACGGTGTCTTCTACAACTCGCAGTGGTGCACTCGAGCCTGCAAACAGAGACTTCAGCCATGGTGTTGCACCAACAATGACTCCCATTATCTGAAACAAATTAGCATGTAAGATGCATAAGCTCATTCTAATTATGTATGATAAGTATGAGAAGAAGAAGTCGATGAGAACACACTGAGGCAACAGTGGATGGAGCCAACAACTCTTCAACAATACTGTGGACAGTCTCTTTCATCTTATCCCAGGAGTTCACCTTCTCACCATGGAGGCTTCCACTGGGTAGTAATGGGATATCCTGCATCATGATACCAAGTAAGCTATTTTTGTTCATATTCTCTCGATTTCCAATGTTGGATTCATAGAATAATTATACGAGTGAATTAAGGAAAATTGAGGTTCCTATTCTATCTCCCTAGACACTGTGATTTCAGCTTACGATTTGGTTTTCTGCCATTACTTCCACCGGAAGTGAAAGCATATTCTCCTGATCTGTAGAGACTCTCTGGTCATTCCCATGTCTCTCTATGACACCTCCATGGTAAGATATATGGCTTGCATGGTATATTTTGCTTGCATTCCTCATGAGACTGTAGGAATGCGTCCCCATATAGCTAAATTTTCTGTTATGTTAACTGGATTTCTTACTTCTTTACCATGTAATATCAAGTATGTGTAATGTGAAATTCATAGTTCTTTTAGGATTATGGTGTTCCACATATGAGTTCAAGTGAAAATTCAGCATTTGCACATCACCTACCAGGATATGTGGACCCACAGGGAATTGGTCTGAGATCACAATTACCTGTTGAAAGAAAATGGGCTCTTGGACTTCAGGTCATTACATTTTTGTTTTCTTGTCTATCTTTAACTACAGATAAGTTAGTCCTCTTCCTGACAAATATTTATTTGACTGAAAGTCTCGAGCTCATCCTCGTGAAATTATGACGGAGGTCCTTAAAGCATTACAAGAACTAAATGTTAGATGGAAAAGGATCGGACACTATAACATGAAATGCTGTTATATACCTGGCTTTTCTGATCATGCTGAAAGCATGCTCAATAATTCTCCGCATGCTAACCATAGCTTCAGCGACGAATCTGCCATTGTTGAAAGTGACAATATAGTCAAGTTTGAAATTCAGGTGCCTCTTTTCTCATACTTAAGTTCAATAGAGTAGCACATGTACCTTTGTTTTGGCAAATATTTCTTTTTGTGTATTTATGCTCTTGGTTAAACTGTTTATACTTTACACGAGTGTTGTGCAATATGCTATATAAGTATATAGTATATATACATTACAAGTCACTATAAAGTTCGTCCATAATTCACTTTTTAACTTCATCGGTGATATCAAACTTTTATCCCTTAACATGCTAACTATCGAACTTTTAGAAGTTCTATGACATTCATGGATTTATTTGCTCTCTCTGCTATGCCAAGCGACCATGACAAAGAATATCTAGACTGCATGTGCCACTTTGGCTTGGCTTTTTTCCTGTTAGTGTCTATCACATGATCGGGATGTGTTAGGATCCAACAAATTAAGGATAATTTGTATTAAAACAAAACAAGATACAAAGTCCTTTTGAGGCAAAACCACAAAATTATTCTCACAAGCAATACTTCAGCATGCTGTACATGTCAAACAACCAAAACATACCTGCAAATCAGTTCACATTAATGCCAATAAGTAAAACTACTTTTGGTGGTTATCTTTTTTTCCCTTGCTAATTCATCAATTCTTTTAGTGTATAATGAACTTAAAGGATTGTGAGGCTCAAAGTTTACAGTGAATCACATGTTCTCACAAATTATGAAAAGTGAAACACTTATGAAGAGTTTGATATTTTCCAAGCTTAGCACCAAGAGTTATGTCAAAGGAACCCACTACAAGAGATTGGTGCAGTCGATGACAATTTAAATCTTAAAATCCTTAAATTGTGGTTCGATGAAGTATAAACAAATTAACAATTACAAACATGCACAGATGTCTACAAGTCCTGTAGAGGGTTGCAAACATAAATATGGATGAATTTACTTGGTTTTTATGCAGTAGTTTGGGGAAATATGCTCCAAATGAGCCTGCGAATACTTGATGTTCACAAGGATGAGAAACAAGCCACTGCCAATGAGACAGTAAATGCTTGAGGATATCGTGAAATTAGCAATGCAAAGTAACATGAGATATTATCAATGCCACTTTTGTTCCCTCTCACTTTTGATTGGCTACTGCAGCTGTTGGAGGAATACATTTTATTATAATTTAACTTGCTAAAGTGTTTATGCTTATAAATTTATATAATATTTACTTTCTTGTATCTGTTAAATGGTTCTTATAAGATAATGTGGATAATGCTTCTTTCGCTTCATTGTATCGCAGCTTTACAAGACCAGGGAAGAGAAATATCTCCTTGACTTGCAGAGGGTCAGTGGGTCACAGCTCCTCTTTCTCGACTTGTGTGCTGCGTTCCTTGCGCAGCTTAGAGTCCTATGATCTTGGCTTTTTGTTACATAAATTTTTCTTCTGTTTTATTGTGTATATGTAACTGTCTTGTATCATATGGATGAACAAGTTTTTTTTTTTTTTTTTCTGTGCTGATCTTTTTGGGCCTTGTCGCTCATTAAGCTCTTAGCGCAACAAGCTTTCTATGAGAAACAGTTGCCCTATTTTTTTTGGCAACAATGACTTAAGGACAGTGAGTCTGCTAAAATGGTGTCTTATCAGCTATCAGGCAGCTCATTGTGCTCCTTTACCTTGTAAACTCTTTTAATTATGTATCCAGGGTGTGCTTATCTAGCATTATGTATCCAGGGTGTGCTTATCTAAAGTGCCCCTAATCATTTGGTTATCATGGTGGGATTGCTGCTAAATAGAATGATGTGCAGAATGTGAATTGTCAATGCCGATACAAGTTGTGAGGGACATTTTTCTTGATGGTGGCACACTTGCAAGGTGCTGCCAACTCAACAAAAAGTTAGGTGCTGCTTTGCTTATTTAGCAAGAGGGGAGAAGACACTCAAAGCCTTCATGTTCAAACAACAGTGTGTGTTGTTACTTGCCATGGTTGTCATGATTTAGTATTTAGTGAAAAAGATTGTTCTTATTTGAGTTCTTATTTCAAGAAAAACTGATTATAGTTCTTACTAGCTTATAGTAATTATTTCAAGAAAAGGAGCTCACTAGCTTATAGTTTTTATTTCAAGAAAATCTGTTTTTTTGTGAAAAAACTGGTTTTCTTTGAGACTTGTGAAAGTTTAGAATTGAGTTCCTGCACAGGTCATTCTTGAGATCTATGAAAGCATAATAACCTGTTTTCTTTGAAAAATATGATCTGTCGCTGCGACGCAAAATATTCATGTTTTACATTTAAATTTTATTTCAGGATGACCTTTGGTAGCGACTTCTTTCTTAATTTGTCTATCATGGATAGGATGATTTGTTATTTCTTTTTCGATAAAAAAATGTTTAAACCGAAGTTAAATATATGATTTGTCATGTTGTTGGATCAAAATGCATAAATCAAAGACGTCTATGTTGAAGTTTATAATAGTATCGGACTTTTATAAATCAATTTAAGCCTTTATTTATTTTTGATATGAGATTAAATCAAAGTATTATATCATTTAAATAAGTACGAAAGTGAATGTAAAAAGGTCATAAAGTGGATTTTGACCACTTGGTAAAATATCTCAAATCCATTTCATGTGTATCAAATGGATGAAGCTTTTTATGCACAATACTATCCTGTTGCCTACACTGCAAAAGCTTTCATTGTGAGGTTCACTTCACAGTGATTGCTCCTTTTCTTCTTCTTATTGACATCATCTTAATCTGCAACGCGTGCTAGCAAAGAATGAGACCCATAAAGCCATCTTCTCCGTGCCGCTCATATATAGCTTGTGATGCTTCTGACGGCAATTCTACGATAAGATCCACATGAACACTGTTGACCAGACTGTGACCGCCACCGTGGCGACCACATATGTCCACAGGAAGATGACAGAGCACTCCTCTTGACCGACGTCAAACAACTGAGCCATCGTTCCTGCAGTAGCATTCAATTGACCGAACACAATAAATACAAGCAATAAGGCTTCGTAAAACCAGTCTCTCTCTTTCTCTCTCTATACCTATATTCATGGCAGGTGGGACACCGAACTGTATCATCAACACATACCGATACAGTGGATCATATGGCACCAATCCCAACCCGTAAGCTGCTCTCACCACTGCGATCCCAATCACAGGAAGGACGAGGTAGCGAACGCAAACAATCGCGACGATCACCGCATTGCTGACGACCGACCTGCGTAAACCTGCGCACGCATGTAGTTTTCGAGTCATCACTGCATCGATCGATCAAACGCAGCTGAGCTCAACTTTACCCTGTGTCAAGTTTCCACCAAGAACGAGGGTGATGCAGGGCACCGTGCCATCACTGCATCAAGCAAGTCGAATGTACAAGTTAATGAGCTCCACGCATGTTGATGATCTGTTCAATGAGTAGCAGACAGCAAAACACGAATCACCCTAATAACTTCACGGTGTCTTCTACAACTCGCAGTGGTGCACTCGAGCCTGCAAACAGAGACTTCAGCCATGGTGTTGCACCAACAATGACTCCCATTATCTGAAACAAATTAGCATGTAAGATGCATAAGCTCATTCTAATTATGTATGATAAGTATGAGAAGAAGAAGTCGATGAGAACACACTGAGGCAACAGTGGATGGAGCCAACAACTCTTCAACAATACTGTGGACAGTCTCTTTCATCTTATCCCAGGAGTTCACCTTCTCACCATGGAGGCTTCCACTGGGTAGTAATGGGATATCCTGCATCATGATACCAAGTAAGCTATTTTTGTTCATATTCTCTCGATTTCCAATGTTGGATTCATAGAATAATTATACGAGTGAATTAAGGAAAATTGAGGTTCCTATTCTATCTCCTTAGACACTGTGATTTCAGCTTATAATTTGGTTTTCTGCCATTACTTCCACTGGAAGTGAAAGCATATTCTCCTGATCTGTAGAGACTCTCTGGTCATTCCCATGTCTCTCTATGACACCTCCATGGCAAGATATATGGCTTGCATGGTATATTTTGCTTGCATTCCTCATGAGACTGTAGGAATGCGTCCAAATGTAGATTCCTCCAATCTGCATGAACAGGACACATCGCTTACTTCGATCAATACTGCATTTAAAGCTGAAACAGAAGATATTTGTGGCTCTACCGCCATGGAGAAAGAGGCGAGTCCGCGGGCACCGGACACCTTGTGGTTCCCAAAGGGGTTGCCGTCCTCTTCGCAGATCGCCGGGATGATTATCCACAGCAGATTGCCCATGTTACCTGACGGTATACGAGACCAGATCAAAAGGAATTGCTTTGATGGAACATGACACAAACAGAACACGACAGCTTAGAGTCCTATGATCTTGGCTTTTTGTTACATAAATTTTTCTTCTGTTTTATTGTGTATATGTAACTGTCTTGTATCATATGGATGAACAAGTTTTTTTTTTTTTTTTTCTGTGCTGATCTTTTTGGGCCTTGTCGCTCATTAAGCTCTTAGCGCAACAAGCTTTCTATGAGAAACAGTTGCCCTATTTTTTTTGGCAACAATGACTTAAGGACAGTGAGTCTGCTAAAATGGTGTCTTATCAGCTATCAGGCAGCTCATTGTGCTCCTTTACCTTGTAAACTCTTTTAATTATGTATCCAGGGTGTGCTTATCTAGCATTATGTATCCAGGGTGTGCTTATCTAAAGTGCCCCTAATCATTTGGTTATCATGGTGGGATTGCTGCTAAATAGAATGATGTGCAGAATGTGAATTGTCAATGCCGATACAAGTTGTGAGGGACATTTTTCTTGATGGTGGCACACTTGCAAGGTGCTGCCAACTCAACAAAAAGTTAGGTGCTGCTTTGCTTATTTAGCAAGAGGGGAGAAGACACTCAAAGCCTTCATGTTCAAACAACAGTGTGTGTTGTTACTTGCCATGGTTGTCATGATTTAGTATTTAGTGAAAAAGATTGTTCTTATTTGAGTTCTTATTTCAAGAAAAACTGATTATAGTTCTTACTAGCTTATAGTAATTATTTCAAGAAAAGGAGCTCACTAGCTTATAGTTTTTATTTCAAGAAAATCTGTTTTTTGTGAAAAAACTGGTTTTCTTTGAGACTTGTGAAAGTTTAGAATTGAGTTCCTGCACAGGTCATTCTTGAGATATATGAAAGCATAATAACCTGTTTTCTTTGAAAAATATGATCTGTCGCTGCGACGCAAAATATTCATGTTTTACATTTAAATTTTATTTCAGGATGACCTTTGGTAGCGACTTCTTTCTTAATTTGTCTATCATGGATAGGATGATTTGTTATTTCTTTTTCGATAAAAAAATGTTTAAACCGAAGTTAAATATATGATTTGTCATGTTGTTGGATCAAAATGCATAAATCAAAGACGTCTATGTTGAAGTTTATAATAGTATCGGACTTTTATAAATCAATTTAAGCCTTTATTTATTTTTGATATGAGATTATATCCAAGTATTATATCATTTAAATAAGTAAGAAAGTGAATGTAAAGTGAATTTTGACCATTTGGTAAAATATCTCAAATCCATATCATGTGTATCAAATGGATGAAGCTTTTTATGCACAATACTATCCTGTTGCCTACACTGCAAAAGCTTTCATTGTGAGGTTCACTTCACAGTGATTGCTCCTTTTCTTCTTCTTATTGACATCATCTTAATCTGCAACGCGTGCTAGCAAAGAATGAGACCCATAAAGCCATCTTCTCCGTGCCGCTCATATATAGCTTGTGATGCTTCTGACGGCAATTCTACGATAAGATCCACATGAACACTGTTGACCAGACTGTGACCGCCACCGTGGCGACCACATATGTCCACAGGAAGATGACAGAGCACTCCTCTTGACCGACGTCAAACAACTGAGCCATCGTTCCTGCAGTAGCATTCAATTGACCGAACACAATAAATACAAGCAATAAGGCTTCGTAAAACCAGTCTCTCTCTTTCTCTCTCTATACCTATATTCATGGCAGGTGGGACACCGAACTGTATCATCAACACATACCGATACAGTGGATCATATGGCACCAATCCCAACCCGTAAGCTGCTCTCACCACTGCGATCCCAATCACAGGAAGGACGAGGTAGCGAACGCAAACAATCGCGACGATCACCGCATTGCTGACGACCGACCTGCGTAAACCTGCGCACGCATGTAGTTTTCGAGTCATCACTGCATCGATCGATCAAACGCAGCTGAGCTCAACTTTACCCTGTGTCAAGTTTCCACCAAGAACGAGGGTGATGCAGGGCACCGTGCCATCACTGCATCAAGCAAGTCGAATGTACAAGTTAATGAGCTCCACGCATGTTGATGATCTGTTCAATGAGTAGCAGACAGCAAAACACGAATCACCCTAATAACTTCACGGTGTCTTCTACAACTCGCAGTGGTGCACTCGAGCCTGCAAACAGAGACTTCAGCCATGGTGTTGCACCAACAATGACTCCCATTATCTGAAACAAATTAGCATGTAAGATGCATAAGCTCATTCTAATTATGTATGATAAGTATGAGAAGAAGAAGTCGATGAGAACACACTGAGGCAACAGTGGATGGAGCCAACAACTCTTCAACAATACTGTGGACAGTCTCTTTCATCTTATCCCAGGAGTTCACCTTCTCACCATGGAGGCTTCCACTGGGTAGTAATGGGATATCCTGCATCATGATACCAAGTAAGCTATTTTTGTTCATATTCTCTCGATTTCCAATGTTGGATTCATAGAATAATTATACGAGTGAATTAAGGAAAATTGAGGTTCCTATTCTATCTCCCTAGACACTGTGATTTCAGCTTACGATTTGGTTTTCTGCCATTACTTCCACCGGAAGTGAAAGCATATTCTCCTGATCTGTAGAGACTCTCTGGTCATTCCCATGTCTCTCTATGACACCTCCATGGTAAGATATATGGCTTGCATGGTATATTTTGCTTGCATTCCTCATGAGACTGTAGGAATGCGTCCAAATGTAGATTCCTCCAATCTGCATGAACAGGACACATCGCTTACTTCGATCAATACTGCATTTAAAGCTGAAACAGAAGATATTTGTGGCTCTACCGCCATGGAGAAAGAGGCGAGTCCGCGGGCACCGGACACCTTGTGGTTCCCAAAGGGGTTGCCGTCCTCTTCGCAGATCGCCGGGATGATTATCCACAGCAGATTGCCCATGTTACCTGACGGTATACGAGACCAGATCAAAAGGAATTGCTTTGATGGAACATGACACAAACAGAACACGACATTACCAGCAGAGCACGTAGCTATTACGAGGCCTTCGAGATGCCGTGGAGGCCTTAAGATTCTCACTACTATCCAGCCAAGGATTCCCCCAATCAGGAACGTGATCCCGAGATTGACAGGCATAAACCACCTCGAGAAGACAGGAATTGTGCGTGTTCAGTTGATTGCCATGCTAAATCAAGTATGAACTGTAAGGAACAGCTGAGGCCTACCAAGATGTGATTTCTTTCAAGGTGACGGTCTTCGCTAGACTAGCAAACATTAGAGATGGGGTGAAGACAGTGAACACCACCTGTTGAATTGTGAGCTCATGGTTCAGGTCACTGTGAATGTGAGAGAGAAATGCAGAGCAGTGGCATTTGGTTGCAGCACGAGCAGTTCACCTTGTTCATGTCTCGTCGAGCACTGTGGGGAAGAAGATTGCTGTAACCTGACGCGAGGTACGCCCCCAGCAGGCCTATGAGAAGGACCTGCACGATTGGTGTGGATGCCACCGGGAACAGTGACCAAAACCCCATCTTCTTCCTCCTCTGCTACTGCTAAGCATGTAGTGGTGTATGCCTAATTGCACATCTCTCCCCTGTAAAGTACAGACCATCAGAGTCGATTTCTAATAGCTGTAATGGTTTCACATGGTCTGCAACTCAGATAACAATTACTGGCCGCAAGTGAGTTACGATCTTTGGCATCTCATTTGGATTTTTTTGACCAAGACTGTGTCATAATACTGATGCAGTGCAGCAAACGGACAGAGTTTGCCATTTGTGACTCAGAATGAGCTGAGAAGAACTCGAGAAGCAGAGAGAGAGAGAGAGATGCTGATCTTTCATCTTCATATTGGTTGACTCATAACATAATCACGGCTGGGCATCCAGATATCAACTTGTTGGTTAGATCAGATATATTAGTTCTGTTGATGCAGAGAGCCACATGGTGGGCAAGAGGACACTGAGTTGGAGCTGTCTTGTTCTCGTCGCAGTTGGGAACAAATGTCATGTGACCTGTGACTCCGATCATTTAGTAGTGGCTTCCAAAATGACTGGAGTTGCAGAGTCAGTCAGCTGCAGCATTTGGGAGCAGGAAGAGCTGTCATATACTCGATTCTACTATTCACTGCAGTCACAATCTCCATACACATAGGTAAATAATGATGCGATTGTCAAACCAATCTTGTGTCAACTATTTTTGTATTTAAATTTCTTGAATGATCGATCATATGGGGATCAGAGTTCTTCTTTGACAGCACAAAAATCTTACAGTGATGACCTTCATCCGCATTATTTGCAAGAAAAGAATGGCACTGTATATATAACACACAATAATTCTGATGAGAATTCTAGGACAAGATCCACATGAAGACTGTCGACCACACTGTAAGCGAAACAGCCGCGATCAAGTAAGTCCACAGGAAGATGACAGAACACTCCTCTTGGCCAACGTCGAACAGCTGAGCCATCGTGCCTGCACAATCGTGTTCATCGCCCTGAAACCCTTTTGCGTTCGACAAAACTTGTCGAGGAGAACAGGGACGGAGCTTTCTTACCTATGCTCATGGCGGGAGGGAGACCGAACTGCACCATCAGCACATATCGATACAGTGGATCGTGTGGCACGAAGCCTAATCCATAGGCTGCTTTCACCACGGCGATCCCGAACGCGGGGAGGATCACGTAGCGAACGCAGACTATTGCGACGATCAACACAGGCCTGATGACCGACTTGCGTAGCCCTGCGCAGGTTTCAGAAGCTTTGAGGTGAGTGATTCATGAGCGTGGAGAAGCAGAAGCTCAATCTTTTACCCTGCGTCAGGTTTCCACCGAGAATGAGGGTGATGCAGGGCACTGTGCCATCACTGCATCGATCAAATGAGAGTGTGTTACTGATTACTACTTCCATTGATAGAATGGATTCGTTCGATTAGTAGAGGACATCAAAGATTAGGTCACCCTAATAGCTTCATCGAGTCTTGAACAACTTTCAGCGGTGCACTTGAGCCTATAAACAGAGTCTTCAGCCATGGCACTGCACCGACAACGAATCCTACAATCTGAAACAAGTCAAGAAATATGAGATACATGGAACGCGATCTCTTAGAGTATGAGAAAAGTTATCGATGAGGACACACCGCAGCAACAGTCGGTGGAGCCAACAATTCCTCGACAATTTTGTGGAGAGTTTCCTTCATTTTATCCCACAAGTTCATCTTTTTGTCATGTAGGTTTCCACCGGATAGAAGTGGGATTTCCTGCATCACATTTCTTAGCTTAAAACTTCTGATTCTTATGCATGTTCTTCATATTTCCAGTGTTGTTATTTGATTCTAGCAAGATTAGATTTATTAGAAGTGATCAGATACGAACAGAGAAAGACAAACTAAGGTTCCTAATTATACCTCTGATTCCTTAGAATTATGATTGCAACTTACAATTTGGTGCTGTGCCGTTTCTTGCACTGCTTTCACTGATGGTGAAAGCACACTCTCCTGATCCGCAGAGACTCCGTGACCACCTTCATTAGCTCCTGTGACTCCAAGACTAGCTGTTCGGGTTGCATGGTACATTTTGCCAGCGTTCCTCATGAGACTGTAGGAATGAGTCCAAATGTAGAATGCTCCAACCTGCACGAACACAACACATCACTGCGACTGATGCAGAAACCGATGAGCATAACGCTGAATCCAAAGACTTTACCGCCATGGAGAAAGAAACATAGGAGATTCCACGGGCGCTGCAGATCTTGGAGTTCCCAAAGGGATTGCCATCTTCGTCGCAGATCGCCGGGATAATTATCAGGAGCAGATTGCCCAGGTTCCCTACAGCATACGTTTTCGTCACCAAAGATTCATATACATGAAACGAAGATACGAGTCATTACCAGCTGAACAAGCAGCTATTACGAGGCCCTCAATATGATTTGGTGGTCTTAAGATTTTTACTACTATCCATCCGAGAATTCCCCCAACTAGGAATGTGATCCCGATATTGACAGGCATAAACCACCTTGAGAAGACAGAAGGTCATGTCAGAACAGTGTAAGGATTCTATAGAATGGCAAGAAACAGTTGAGACATACCAAGATATGATTTCTTGGAAGGTGACGGTCTTTGCTAGACTAGCAAACATGAGAGCTGGGGTGAAGACAGTGAACACGACCTGTTGAAATGGAAGCTCACAGTTCAGGTCCACGACGAATGCGACAAAGATGTAAAGCACTTGATTTGAGTTCGGTGTGATCGATTCACCTTGTTCATGTCTCTTCGAGCACCGGGAAGAAGAACATTGCTGTAACCAGATGCAAGGTATGCCCCCAGGAGGCCTATGAGAAGGACCTGCACCACTGGTGTGGATGCCACCAGGAGCAATGACCAAAACCCCATCTTCTTCCTCCTCTGCGATGCCGAATTCTGCGGTGATGGGTGCTTAATTAGCTGCGGCCTCACCCTCTCAGTCGTGTGGCATCTCTTCACTGCCTGTTAATGGCACACTAGCTGTATGTAATGGTTTCACATGGATGAAACCTCAGATACCAGTTGTCGGAATCAAATGATTTGTAATTGCTATTTGATATCTCCATAGTCGTAACAGTGGTTCATACTGGATTTCTTGACTATGATAAAGGCTTAGATTTGAATTGATGCAGTGACAATTATGAGCTGCACATTCTGCTAATGTATCCAAGAACAAGTTGCAGTGTAGGACAGAGAATAATGCTTATAAAATACAAACAATAATCGCCAAAAGGTAAAGCTTTGACCACAGACAGAGACTACGCAACCTCCAAAAAAAGCAGGAAAAATAAATCAAGGAAGAAGAAAGAAAAACCAAAATCTATCATAAACAAGCAAAACGAAGCAGCAGAAATCGTCATTCGCGGCCGACAAGTGTCAGAAAGAGAAAATTTGCAGAGGCAACAGAACAACTGAAACGTTCATAAATCAAAAGAATCATAGGAACGATCAGCGAGGAACCCAAATCATATGCCTGACGTCCATGTTAGGATCGAAGAGAATGATAACTCAGATGACTCGGAATGAACTGAGAGCTGACATGAGAGAGAGAGAAGGTGACCTGGAAGGACTCAGAGGTCGATGAGAGGTAGAGGAGGAGGAGATGGTTGGGTCAACCGGTGCCCAGGTTATGATAGCACGAAGAGAGAGAGAGAGAGAGAGAGAGAGAGACGTAGTAATATCGGATAGATTTCATAGTATCGAGGGAAAGATTAGCGTGAATCATTAGAATTGAAGTACGCCTTTGGAGGAGACCGCATGAGTGGAGACAAGGTGGGACGCAACCTTTAATGCTTTTCCAAGTAGCAGCAGCCCACGTGGTGGCTACGAATTCAAACTTATGCATTTAATTGGTCACACCAATTTCGATTGAAGGGTGCCTCTGACCTATTTTGATTCAGATCTTCAATAGATATTTTTTCTTTCTTTCGGAAAAAAAAAAGAAAATTGAGTCTTGTATTATTGATATGGGATTTTTTTTTTGTGAACTTTTCTTTTATAAAACTTTAGGATTTTAGTCAAATAATTCTTTTAATTTTAGTTTTTATTATGTATGAAAATGACCACTCTAATTATGCAAATAATATTGTCTGTATTAATCCTTTCGAGATCTTTTATGGAAGTCTATTGTATTTGCATTGAGTTTATCTCTTTTTATTATTCATCAAACATAACTAAGAAGTTTAATTTCTATTCTCGAAAAAGTATTTTTTGATCAGTGATATCTAAATCCATTTTACTTTCTAAATCTGTTCTTGAATACTTATTTTTCATATTGATGGAATTATTTAATTAACCATTGGAAGAAATAAGGTTGGACCATGATATATATTTTGAATTAGATGATTGATTATTGTAGATCCCAAAAGCTTAAGCTTTTATTTGAGATATAAGCCCACATAACACATGATATATTATTTATATCATTGACATATGCCTTCTTTTTATTCTCATTGGATTGTTGGCCATCAGCTACATTATGTTTCTCTGTACTGAAGGCAATGATTGATGTCTCTCTCTTTCAGTTCTGAGGCAAAGTGAAGCCAATCACATCGACTGCTGAAGCTCTCACATGAGCTTTTGTTTTACAGCCACAGCCACGCAAGTCCTCTTCACCCAATTCTGCAGGATATACCAAGATTCTTTAGCAAAGAGAAGCCGCCTATGTTTGAGGCTCCTAGTCGAAGGCCATTGGCTTCTTGACACTGAATCGATGGGACAAGAACATGTGCAGAGATGCACATTCTCCATGAAGCAGCAGTTCCCTGTGGAGATGGATGTCTGCAAGAAATGGTAGCGAGGGCAACAACAACCGAGGGAGGCTTCCTCTGGTGCAGGTGCAGCTATTCGATGATCCATCCGACACATGTGGCTTGCATGGCGTCTTCATCTCAGTGTCTCACAACTCAGCGATGATTCAAGAGCTGGAAGAGCCTCAGTCACCAGTCACAAGCTGACATAGATGGATGTGACAAGACAAATAACTCTGACCACAACAAGAAGAATGGGAGGTGTCTTTCAAATTAAAATTGATGCAAGTCCAGAATAAGTTGTAATATCTTTTATTGTTAAATTATTTATAATATATATATTTAATTATTTTAATATAAAATGCTATGGACCTAAATCCCAGAATTTGAATATGATTTGTGAAATATTTATATTAAGTTAGTAAAGAAAAAACCTATGATATTTTTTGTTGTATGTTTGTTACATTGTCATATTTTCTATTAGCTAAACCTAGATAATTATAAAATAAAATTGAGAAAATTTATCATATTAAAAACTTATTGTAATGTATCTTGGACTAAAGAAGAGGAGTGGAATCAAAGGAGAAGTATTCTATCATATTCTATAGTGATTTTGATCTCTGATTCATTTTTGCTTATGAGTAATTTGTAAAGTTTTACCCTTTCTAATAACCTTAACCTCAATTGACCTATAAAACTTATTAATCTGAAATTTATAAGACTTCTTATCTGTCTATCTTGTTTTAGCTATAATGTTTTGTTACAATTCTGATTTATGCAAAGCCTATTTTTTTTATCTTACTCGATATAAAAATACTTGCCCAAACATTTATTTTAATTGATCCTTTTAATTCTATCAAATAGAGACAAAGTGACCTAGTCTATTTATATTGTTTCAATTATAATATTTTGTATAAAATTTAGATTCGAGAAAAATTATTTTTATTAGAAATTAAACTCTTAAATATATTTTCTGATATTTTATTTGACTGATTTGAAGTATAAATAACTATCTAAATATTTATTTCTTTTAATCTCTTGAATGCTACTTAACAGAGATAATATGTTCTAATCTATTTGTATTAAATTACATATAATTTTGTGTATATAACTCCGATTTGTACAAAGTTTATTTCTTCTAGAAGTATACTCGTATATTTTTCTAACAATATCTAATTTGAATAAATTAGAATACAATTTCTTATCCAAATATTTATTACAATATACCTTACAAATTCTACCAAAACACATTTATTTCCAAATTTATCAATTCTTACTTCTATATTTTTTTAACTTGATTTCAACTAAAATTTCTCCCTGAAATGAGTCATATATATTGCTGCTTTAAACTCTTATATTTCATATTGCTGATTCTTATTACTTTGAATAAATTGTGCATATGTTATGCCACTTGATATTATTTCATATGTACACGTATATATTTTTATTGTTTCATATGTGCTTCCTATATATTTGCATTTTCTTACTTCTATTATTTTTTTTATACTCTAATGTTTGTGAGATAATAAAAACTTTACTAAAAAAAAAAAAAATTATGTGTAGAGCTTATGATACTATTGTTAACCCTAATGATCTTATTCAGATGCAAGTGGATAAAGCTCCCAAGCATAAGAGGCTAATGTTCATACAATATTATGATCTCATTTCACCCTCTATGCTTCTTTAACATATTTTTCTAAAATATACCTTATAAATTCTACCAGAACACATTGTTTTCAAATGTATCAATTCTTGCTTTATCTGTTTAAATTTGATTTCAACTAAAATTCCTCCCTTAAATGAGTCATATATTTCTTATCATTGATTATTATTACTTTGAATAAATTATGCATATGTTATTTCACTTGTATTACTTCATATGTGCACATGTATATTTTTACTCAGAATATTTTTTTTATACTTTGATATTTGTGAAATAATATGAACCTTTGCTAGAAATGAAAAAAATAGTTGTGTAGAGCCTTTGATACTCTTGTCATCCCCAATGACTTTATTCAGAGACACGGGTGAATAGAACTCAAACCGAGAGACTAATGTTCAAACTATACTATGATTCAACTTCCCTCTCTATACTCTTTTAATATATTTTTCTAAAATACATGTTTATGTGTTCCTATATGCTCTTTCAATATAAATGAAATGAATGAAATATCAAATATGACTCTATTTTCGAGCTAACTAGTTGCATCTTGATAAGTTTTTGATGGGTTGACATGATGTTATTATAAAAGTACATTTTACTTATAATATTATTTTAAAAAAATGAATTGATGTATCTCGTAAAGATTAAAGGATCTCTCATATTTTAAAAGTTTGAAATGTTAAGTATAGAGTTTTATATTATTATAAATTTATGATAAATAATTATTTTTATGATTATGATAATTCTTGTTCTTGTAAATTTATAAGTGGTTGTTAATAAATTTTGAGTTGGCTATGAAGTTATCAAGTAATATATTGAATGATCATAAATTGTATAAGTTTTATTGAATGTAAATGAAAAATTAATATTTTTAGTATCCTCAAATTTTATGTCTTGGATTCTAGGCTTAGATTGTGGATGATTGATAATTTTTCTAATTTAAGATAGATTCAGATTGTTAATTTAAGATGTGACACTATATATATATATATATATGTGTATATATATGTTAGAATATAAGTGATGAAACTTATTGACAACATTTTCAACATGTCCTATCTCTCTGCAGTTGATGGCTTTTGACCTTTCTTCGGATGGTAACGAGCAGTCGAGGTTTACATTTATATATATATATATATATAAGTTCAATTCTTTTACCTTTCTCCAGTGAGTTTCTTTCTTTTGGATTGAAAGAATAGAATGTATTAGGCTTTACCAAACAATTTTAGGAAGCCAAGATATATTCTCATGCAGATATCACTTGAATCAGGCGCTTGCTTGGTTCTTGTTTCATGTGAAGCACCAAACTCATGGGCTTGTTCATGTATTCGCTCCATAACTGGTGGTGGCCGAGATATGATCATGTGAAAGATGTTTCTGACAGAGTGACACACATTGATTTCAGATATCTCCTTGTGGTAGATAAGGCTTGTGAGAGAAACAGTCCTTGGTATGATATGATATGAATTACTTCTCAATATGATATATATTCTCTCTTCCCTATAAGTAGTGTTGAGGAGTTATGCTCAATCATTTTCAATCGATTGTGTCCTGAAACCATACAGGAACTTGAAAGACACTCTCATGGCGTGAGGAGGAAAATGCTTCTTCCTTGCTATTTAGTTTCACCTCAAAAAGAATGGAATGGTTCGATCCAAATTACTGGTAGCCCAACATCCCGATTAAATAATGCTTTTCCTTGGTGTTCAATGGTGAATCTTCACGAGCCTCTTCTTTTTGTTCCTCGCTGCTTCGGGCCATGGGATGGGGTTCGATGAAGTAGAAAGGAGAGCAACAGCATGAAGAGATCACATCAACTGTCGGGCATGCAGCTAACCTTCTACATCAGAACCTACCTCCAAAGCTGGGATTCATCGTCGACACTCATCTTTGTTTCTGCTTGAGTACACCTTTATCCAACCGGATAGAGTGAACTAAGAGAAGATGAGGGCGCAGCAAAGAAGTCCTTTTTATTTTTCTGCTTCCGTTTGACTGGATAAGGAAGAAAAAGATGGGCATATGAACTGTGACCAGGAAAACTAGAACAAAGTAAACTGGAAAGGGAAAGCTGCTCCACATCGACCTACATATCATTACCAGTAGAACTGTGCCGACAGCACCACCACCATCGCCACCACTTTCACATTCATAAAGCCAGCCAAGGACTGACATCTTTTTGTTTCACTGGCTAATTGGGTTCCTCCTCCTTTTGTCAGCCTCCGATGTAGTAGTGCCTTTTCCTTTTTCTCCAGACACTGTGCATGTGATCAACAACCATAGCCAGTGAATTCCCTGTAGAGGATCTGAGCTGTGTGGTTGAAGTTTTAGTTTATTGTTTGGTGAGACATGTCAATCCTCTGCGCGAACTTTCTTCCTCGTGGCCATCATTTTAGTGATGATCTCTTCAGCTACTCCCACTCGGTCGGTCATCTCCTTGTGGATGTTGTGCCTCAATTCTGGCATCCCCACTAGTGACCGAGGCACCAGTTTTGCTGCAACACATCCACCAGACGTGTCCTCTACATGTGATAGATATCACAAAGGTTTTCGTGTCATCCTGATGCCCTCATAAAATGGTGTCAGGCACATGTAAAATATGGCAAATTACTGTTGTCGCGATGGTGATGAAGGTGGCAGAAAATGAGTCGTGCGAAGAAGGTCATGCCTATGTCCTGTTCGACGATTTGATTTCGAGATCTCGAACGAGAGATGCCGTGCGGAAGTCGCTGCATGCATGTGTTGGCTTTGGCCAACACCACCACCACCACCCCCCGGCGGTGTTCATCGAATCTGGCCACACTAGTCATTGCTCTTATCCGTGCGTCGAGCACCTTGCATGCACTAATTCCTTGGAAACAAGCAAAGGGAAGTTTGAGCACAAGAAAACACACTAGTTTGCATCCTCTTACAAGGAAACTAAAAGCAGAACACTATTGAGTTGGATACAATGCTAAATCCAGGCAATGAATCAACTCGTGTCCTCCTTTATTACATGTTGGTTTAGATGATACATGAGGAAACCAAAAGATGAGCTATTAAAGGAAAGGAAGAGGTCGGCACGAAAAGAAGAGGGCGGCACATAAGATTGAATGGGAACACAGTACACGTTGCCGTGTTGCAGATATGATTAGTCTTACCCATTTTATCCCGTCTTGGCTGTGGTGTTACAGCCAAATAAATATCCCATTTTATCATTACCACATGTAACTTAGCCAAATAAATATCATACATTGAATTCCATATCATAGTTGTTATTTTGATAATTACTAAATTATTTTTATTAGAATTATAAAGAATGAGTTGAAGATGGGATTCGAACTCAGAATCTCTCGAAGCCTTTACCAACAACACCTTTCATTACGAACGATCATTATCCAAAAAAGTTGAAAGACTCGTGCTGTAATAACGAGTAATAATTGATGAAACACGAATCTTGACGCGGTGACCACTTCAATTTGCCTTCTATAAATGTGGAGCTCCCGCTCGGTCTCGACTCCCCAAACTCCCTCCTCCCCCCTCTCCTCTCTTCTGCTGCTCTGCTTCCTTCCCCCTTCCTCTTGGCTTTTTAGTCCGAGGCAATGCGTTCTCCGGCGAGGTTTCTCCAGTCCTCGGACCCGCTGCGGAAGGCGGACCCGCCGTCCTTGCTTCCTGTCGACTCCGACGTGGTCGTCGTACTCGCCGCGCTGCTCTGTGCCCTCATCTGCGTCATCGGCCTCGCCATCGTCGCCCGCTGCGCCTGGATCCGCCGCTCATCCACCTCGTCCTCCTCATCCTCCACCGCCGGCCCGCCCCCCCCACCCAGCAAGGGCCTGAAGAAGAAGGTCCTCCGGGCGCTACCGACGCTCTCCTTCGACTCCTCTGCCGCCGCCGCTGGTGGCGTCGAGTTGGTGGAGTGCGCTATCTGCCTCACCGAGTTCGCCGACGGCGACGACGTCCGCGTCCTGCCACAGTGCGGGCACGGGTTCCACGCCTGCTGCGTCGACACGTGGCTCCGCTCTCACTCGTCCTGTCCCTCCTGCCGAAGGGTCCTGGTGGTTCCCGCCCCCCCGTCGCGGTGCCACAGCTGCGGCGCGACCTCCGATGGCGCTGCCGCGGGCAACAAGGCCGCCGAGCGCGGCGGCGCCAGCACGCTGTCGCACTGAAACACCGCCCCTGTCCATCACATCGGGCCAAGAAGACGATACAACTATATGTTTGTTGTTATGTCTCTTGACTGTTAGGTGGAGAAACAGAATGGATCGGTTGGTGATGTGTGCATACAAAACATATCGATCGCTCGCAACTTCTAATGGAAAAGAAACTTGTGCTTATGGGAGTTCTTTTCATGAGAGAGAGGAACGGAAACACAAAAGAAGCAAACTTTTGCAGTGACCGGAGAATGATCAGTAGCCCGGAGCTCGGCTCGGCCTTGCACTTGTTCTGCTTGCTTTCTTGAGAGAAGGTCTCAGCTTGCAAGGGAGTTCTTGCAGCACCAATGGAAACGTTTGTTGACTTGTTGTTGTGCAGCTTTTTGTCTCTCTTTATCTTTTATATTTGACAAGGCTAAGATCACTTGTCATACCTATTAATATGTGTCAATTGCTTTTGGTTCAGCTGCCATTGAAGGCAAGTGTGACAGATTGTCTCTCTCTGAAGTAGTGTGATTTTTATTTCGGATCAAAGAAATAGCAGATCTGTAAGTTGCAGCTGCAATGAATTGGTGTGACCATCAGATTTGTTTTTGCTTGTAGGAAAAAGAATGTATAATATTCTAAGTCAATTACCAGAATGCATGTTCTACAAGATTTCAACTTGAACCTATTAGGAGAAAAGAGAGAGAGAGAGAGAGAGAGAGAGAGAGAGAGAGAGAGGGGAATGGAGACATGGACCATTTCCAGTTGGCAGCTTCCACTAGAACAAAGAGATATGATCCATATCTCATGGAATGAGCTGACTTCAAAAAATATCTGTGGTCACTGAACGATTGTAAAGTCATCATAGAGAAAAAATCCCTCTCTCTCTTTTGGGAGGTCAACGTTCTGACTTCTCTCTCTAATGGGAAGCCAGAGTGAGTTCTGATTTAGTCAACTACAAGTGACTGTAGTTCACACCAAAGAATCATGTTATTGCACCCAAGAATGGATATACTAATGGTTCTAAGTTTCTCCTTTTTAAGGAAAAGTAATCATCAAAACTCAGAAAGAGCGGACAAAAAAGAGGTTGACATCAACTGCCAGTCAAAATTATCCCCAAGGTAAATAGATAGTTAGAGCTAATATCTGTGCAGAATCATTAGTAATTCTTGGCATATGTTTAAAATTAATTATCTTAATCTCTTGACTAAACTCTAAATGGAAATGAGTTCTCATCCTCCCAGAGTTTTTTTTTTTAACATAAAGAAATCTATTATAAATTAGTCAACAGCTACAAAATTGGTAAGCCAAGACTGCCCAAAACAAAATTTTCCACCCCAATTGTGAGCACAATCCTACGTTCTACCTATGTTAATAAGTCTGTGTGCACCTGCTTCGACACACATGTATAGAAATTTTTACATTGACCTTTTAAGA
Organism: Musa itinerans; assembly: GCA_001649415.1. Classification (NCBI taxonomy): domain Eukaryota; kingdom Viridiplantae; phylum Streptophyta; class Magnoliopsida; order Zingiberales; family Musaceae; genus Musa; species Musa itinerans. Next base: position 228,656 of record LVTN01000232.1, read on the forward strand.
GAGTTAATTAAGCATTATGCTTTGTAACTAAACTACTTTAATATTTTAGTTTTTAGACTTAAAAATTTTATAAAAAATTATATTAAAATTCTTATAGTTACGAAAGTAAATCATATAGTTTTATTTACCCTAACGTTATCGAAAGCACAAAAATAATGAACAAAAAGATAATTCTAATGTTTTAATTACGCTTTTTGTGATGGTTGATGGCAACGTTGTTGGAGTTGTGAGTGAGTATTGTGGATGACAAGAGAGAATGAGGACAAGATGTGAGATGACGATGTAAATACTAACACTCTACATTTGTATCAATACCGATAACAATATGAGGAAGGGTGATATCACTTTGCATTTATGTTAGCACTAATACAAATGTCGAACAACCCTTTCACCGCTTTATATTTACGTCGGCGTTAATGCAAATGTCGAGTGATCTTTTGGTCGTATCTGCATTGATGTCGATGTAGATGCAAAACGACACTAATGTAATTGTTGAATAGTGCTAACACAAATACAAAATATTGGCATCTGTATTGTCACTTCACTTCTCATTGTCGTTCTCTCTCCTCATCTCCAATAGTCATGTACGACCCTAACGATATCGACATCCGTCATTAAAAAAAACGAGACATTGAAATTATCTATTTATCTATTATTTTAATTTTTCCATCGATTTTATATTAAAATAAATAAAATTAAATATTTTACTTTCGTAACTATAAAAATTAATTTTTTAAGTTCAAATATTGAAATACGCCTAACTACAAAACATAAAATGTGGTACTAAGGTAGCTGAGAAGATTGTTAAGATCATTAATTCATTCTTGGATTTAAATATAACCCAAACCTCCCACCACCTTTCGAATTTAACCCTCTCAAGCACACGATGGCCATTCGGGATTGCCCGCTTCAACTCCCTCAGTCTGCTACGAAAACTTGCTCGTAGAATTCATTACCATATTTACAAACATGACAAGTTAGGACTTGAGGATGCATAATTATCAATATAATCAGAGGTCGAATCTATTCCCCAATAATTCTCATAATAAAATTTTAATCTTAGAAATACTTCTTAATTCCATCCTCCCAACCAGACCAGTTGTGATGTTCCTGTTGAACTCCCTATCTTAACTGCAAACTTTACCTTGTGACGATCCGTAATGGCTACTTAAACTATTAGGAGATGCCACCAATTTCAATTAACTGCTACGGGGACATCCAAAACTCGTAATTTGCATGTGAAAACTACTCAAATTTAGCTGAATCTGAACCATCCCGAGATTTTGGTTATCTGCTGCGAACAAGCACCATTCAGAAACAGCAGCATACACGAGAGCATTCTGACAGACAGACGCAGACACGAGAACAAAAGATGCAAGAGCTAAGAAGAAACCACAAGAACTGAAATGAACAAAAGAAAGCTACATTCTTCCTCTGTATCATAAACCAAATATGAAATCAAAGCAAGAGCCTTTCGTCACTAAGAAAAAGGTATACCAATGCCAACCACTGCAACTGGAAATCGATAGGCATACATCTTGATAACACAAAGCTACAGTTCTCCTGTTACAACGCAACCAAAGGTAGATCCTTTTTACAAGACAACATCAGCCCTTTCAGAACGCAAAACCCTAACACTTGCAACCCACACTTCCATCGCCAGCACCGCCAAAGAACGAGATCAGCCTCCGAACCCGTAGAGGGTGCGCCCCTGGCGCTTTAGTGCGTAGACGACGTCCATGGCGGTGACAGTCTTGCGGCGGGCGTGCTCGGTATAGGTGACGGCATCACGGATGACGTTCTCGAGAAAGATCTTGAGGACGCCGCGGGTCTCCTCGTAGATGAGACCGGAGATTCGCTTTACGCCACCACGGCGGGCGAGACGACGGATCGCCGGCTTGGTGATCCCCTGGATGTTGTCGCGGAGCACCTTGCGGTGGCGCTTCGCGCCGCCCTTGCCCAACCCCTTGCCTCCCTTACCGCGACCAGACATGGCGCAGATCGATCCAAGAAAATAAAGGTAGAAGAAGGGATGAATTGAAGGTGTAAAGAAGGTGGCGAGAGGAGGGAATTTATAGAAAGGGGGGATTAGGGATTTGGGTGAAGGAAATGGAGGGATTTGTGTTCGGAATTTGGGATGGGAGGCGGGAAATGGGAAGACGATTGGTAATGAGTCGTTGGATTCCTGGTTGACGGTCTAGATGGGTTAGTCTAGTGTGGCTCGGATCGGTGACGTGGCAGGTAGGAACGTTGCTGTGTTTCTTGGGATCTGGCACGTGACGGTGACGAGCCGAAGACACGAATCGTTGCCTACGAACGAGACAAGACACGAAGAAAAGGTGAGCGGTTGTCACAAAGTAGGAGTTGAAGCTTACCATAGCAAAGAAAACTACCCTTCGCACGGTTTGGTTCGAATCAAAATCGAACCAAAATTAAATCGGAATCAAATCGATCTGATGATTGACCAATTTCAAATAACTTAACATGAATAATTTGATTATAACTCTTATTTTTTTTAAAACCAAAATCGATAATTTCTAAATCGACGGTTCATATTATATATATATATATATATATTAGAAAATATATGAAAGAAGCATATTTTATGTATATTTACCAAAAAGCTTTTCAAGATTTATAAATATATATATTTATAAAT
>LVTN01000232.1:234041-262734 GCA_001649415.1 Musa itinerans
TTCCATCCTCCCAACCAGACCAGTTGTGATGTTCCTGTTGAACTCCCTATCTTAACTGCAAACTTTACCTTGTGATGATCCGTAATGGCTACTTAAACTATTAGGAGATGCCACCAATTTCAATTAACTGCTACGGGGACATGCAAAACTCGTAATTTGCATGTGAAAACTACTCAAATTTAGCTGAATCTGAACCATCCCGAGATTTTGGTTATCTGCTGCGAACAAGCACCATTCAGAAACAGCAGCATACACGAGAGCATTCTGACAGACAGACGCAGACACGAGAACAAAAGATGCAAGAGCTAAGAAGAAACCACAAGAACTGAAATGAACAAAAGAAAGCTACATTCTTCCTCTGTATCATAAACCAAATATGAAATCAAAGCAAGAGCCTTTCGTCACTAAGAAAAAGGTATACCAATGCCAACCACTGCAACTGGAAATCGATAGGCATACATCTTGATAACACAAAGCTACAGTTCTCCTGTTACAACGCAACCAAAGGTAGATCCTTTTTACAAGACAACATCAGCCCTTTCAGAACGCAAAACCCTAACACTTGCAACCCACACTTCCATCGCCAGCACCGCCAAAGAACGAGATCAGCCTCCGAACCCGTAGAGGGTGCGCCCCTGGCGCTTGAGTGCGTAGACGACGTCCATGGCGGTGACAGTCTTGCGGCGGGCGTGCTCGGTATAGGTGACGGCATCACGGATGACGTTCTCGAGAAAGATCTTGAGGACGCCGCGGGTCTCCTCGTAGATGAGACCGGAGATTCGCTTCACGCCACCACGGCGGGCGAGTCGACGGATCGCCGGCTTGGTGATCCCCTGGATGTTGTCGCGGAGCACCTTGCGGTGGCGCTTCGCGCCGCCCTTGCCCAGCCCCTTGCCTCCCTTACCGCGACCAGACATGGCGCAGATCGATCCAAGAAAATAAAGGTAGAAGAAGGGATGAATTGAAGGTGGAAAGAAGGTGGCGAGAGGAGGGAATTTATAGAAAGGGAGGATTAGGGATTTGGGTGAAGGAAATGGAGGGATTTGTGTTCGGAATTTGGGATGGGAGGCGGGAAATGGGAAGACGATTGGTAATGAGTCGTTGGATTCCTGGTTGACGGTCTAGATGGGTTAGTCTAGTGTGGCTCGGATCGGTGACGTGGCAGGTAGGAACGTTGCTGTGTTTCTTGGGATCTGGCACGTGACGGTGACGAGCCGAAGACACGAATCGTTGCCTACGAACGAGACAAGACACGAAGAAAAGGTGAGCGGTTGTCACAAAGTAGGAGTTGAAGCTTACCATAGCAAAGAAAACTACCCTTCGCACGGTTTGGTTCGAATCAAAATCGAACCAAAATTAAATCGGAATCAAATCGATCTGATGATTGACCAATTTCAAATAACTTAACATGAATAATTTGATTATAACTCTTATTTTTTTTAAAACCAAAATCGATAATTTCTAAATCGACGGTTCATATTATATATATATATATATATATTAGAAAATATATGAAAGAAGCATATTTTATGTATATTTACCAAAAAGCTTTTCAAGATTTATAAATATATATATTTATAAATATATATATTACCAAAAAGCTTTTCAAGATGTAGAAGCAGCTTTAAGATTATAAATATGGACGAATAAAATGATGGAATTGCGTGATGACATATTTGAAAACCGAAACATAATTTTCTAATAGACTGAAATTTTTGGGTCAATTTTAAAGGGTGTTTGACAAAAATCTTTTTTTAAAAAAAGGAAACTACTTTCCTTGCTTGAATGACTGTGCCATTTATTTCATTTTTTTTTACTCATCGAACTGTTCAACCAAATATAATCAACCGTTTAGCGATAATTCAAACTATTTTGATCTTTGAAAGACAAATAAAAAAATTAGCATCACCTCAAGTTTCTGAAATCACTGAAAAGGACCTCAAATTTCAAAGAATACCATTCTTTATGATATACCAATTTAATCCTTACTCATTTACCATCACAAAGTAATCATATTACACATGAACTTTATTTTGTTATTTCTTCAATACTAGGAAAATGAACATTTCAGATGTCGATTTAATCTTGACAAAAGCATTTGCTTCACCGTCACAGCATGGAGTACAAAAGACCCAACTGATCCTGAAGAAAAACCTCTCTGTCCATCGAAATATCTGTCAGCCGCAATTCTATTCAAGTCTCGCCGACCAACCATGTTGATCCTGATGAACCATCCTACGAATGTAAACGTTTATCCACATCGAAACCACAAGGATCAGATGGGCTGGCACCTGGTCTGCTACAGGTTAAAGTGAAAGAAGTTAGTACAGTTCTAGGCAGAACTATTTACAGAAGAAGGATCTGGAAAAGCTAGGTTAAATTCTAAAAATTGAAGTTGCAAATACATTGAAGTAAAAGATAATTTGCATCCAGAAAAGTTTCAGAGAAGATGGCCACTAGCCGGTGACAGTTAACTCCAATATTGTTTCTATAGATGAAAGGAAGGCACAGATACACTAGGGTTTTTTAAGAGGAGATGTAAGACCATTGCTTACCTCTTATTTATAGTGCAATAGTGAAACTTGAGATTTCGAGATTTAGTGTCTTCGATATACTGCAACCACAGTGAAAAAGAGTCAAGAATGACCAACATTAGTAGTGACCGTGAACTAATTCATCTGTACCTAAGTTCCAAATGTTATCAGTGCGATAGAATCCAACAATAAATCGGCTTCGGCAAAAAAGATAGCAAGTCAAGAGAGAATAATTGCAAAACTCTACTAACCATCTTCAAAGTAACAATGATTGAAGAAAATGCAAGGGAATCAAATGGTATGTCATCCAACGCAAAAAGTGCACACTTGAGTGACTCAGGGCCTGGTGAAAAATGAGGTGTCTTCAGTCTTGCTCGGAAGATGATGTAACTCTGTACTGCACATGAGATTGGAGATACTACTTCATTTTCAAGATACTATAAAGATTTTATCCAGATATAGATTAGCAGCAGAACTAAGTTATCTCACTTGGCCAATGCGAGGTATGTCTAACTGAGCAAATGGTGAAAGGACTTCAACTTCAGCACATGCTTCTTCCAAAGTTTCTCTAGCTGCCCCTTCTGCAGCAGACTCTCCAATCTCCAAGAAACCAGCTGGAAGTGTCCTGCAGATTTGATCTTCTAAAATCCATAAATACTGCTATTTAGGAAGGTAAATAATGAGCAAGAGTAGATGATACAAAACAAAAATCAAAAGACCTCTTAGAGAATACCTTAGTTGAGATCTTCAAGAGGATGAAGGATTGATTTTTGATCTTGCAGGAAATAAGCAGTTTTTGGGCAACTAAAGAGGAGAAATGGAGTTGGAAGAGAGTTTAGAGCTGCAAGGAGGAGCAGAGAATGAGTTAGGGTCGGTTCTATTGTCGGCCCTAGCTCGGGTTTAAAAGGGGCAAGTTGCGGGCGATGGCACCGTTGGCTGGGCGGTGCAACCGCCTGCCACCCGTGACAGTCGGCGGTTCTATCGCCAGCTGGGTGGTGCCACTGCCTACAGGCAGTGAGCACTGCTTTCAGGGCTGTGTGGGCTAATGTGGGTGTTTACAATTTGAAGAGAGTTTTTATTTGTGGAGCAGCCAACCTTAATTACATAATTATATAAATATTTCCGATGAGAAATTTTATAAGTTCATAATAGATCTTATGAAATGTATACTTTACTTCAAATATCACATAGAATTTTCAACAAAGTATTGATATTTGTATTGTCAACTCACTTCTCGTTGTCGCTGTCTCTCCTCATCCCCAGTAGTCATATACAACCCTAACGATATTGACATCTGTCACTAAAGAAAACATAACTGAGACATTGAAACTATCTATTTATCCATCATTTTTATTTTTCTATCGATTTTATATTAGAATAAATAAAGTTAAATATTTCACTTTTCTATAGTCTAACAATAGAAATTTAAATAATTTTTTAAGTTCAAATATTGAAATACGCCTAACTACAAAACATAAAATGTGGTACTAAGGTAGCTGAGAAGATTGTTAAGATCATTAATTCATTTTTGGATTTAAATATAACCCAAACCTCCCACCACCTTTCGAATTTAACCCTCTCAAGCACACGATGGCCATTCGGGATTGCCCGCTTCAACTCCCTCAGTCTGCTACGAAAACTTGCTCGTAGAATTCATTACCATATTTACAAACATGACAAGTTAGGACTTGAGGATGCATAATTATCAATATAATCAGAGGTCGAATCTATTCCCCAATAATTCTCATAATAAAATTTTAATCTTAGAAATACTTCTTAATTCCATCCTCCCAACCAGACCAGTTGTGATGTTCCTGTTGAACTCCCTATCTTAACTGCAAACTTTACCTTGTGACGATCCGTAATGGCTACTTAAACTATTAGGAGATGCCACCAATTTCAATTAACTGCTACGGGGACATCCAAAACTCGTAATTTGCATGTGAAAACTACTCAAATTTAGCTGAATCTGAACCATCCCGAGATTTTGGTTATCTGCTGCGAACAAGCACCATTCAGAAACAGCAGCATACACGAGAGCATTCTGACAGACAGACGCAGACACGAGAACAAAAGATGCAAGAGCTAAGAAGAAACCACAAGAACTGAAATGAACAAAAGAAAGCTACATTCTTCCTCTGTATCATAAACCAAATATGAAATCAAAGCAAGAGCCTTTCGTCACTAAGAAAAAGGTATACCAATGCCAACCACTGCAACTGGAAATCGATAGGCATACATCTTGATAACACAAAGCTACAGTTCTCCTGTTACAACGCAACCAAAGGTAGATCCTTTTTACAAGACAACATCAGCCCTTTCAGAACGCAAAACCCTAACACTTGCAACCCACACTTCCATCGCCAGCACCGCCAAAGAACGAGATCAGCCTCCGAACCCGTAGAGGGTGCGCCCCTGGCGCTTGAGTGCGTAGACGACGTCCATGGCGGTGACGGTCTTGCGGCGGGCGTGCTCGGTATAGGTGACGGCATCACGGATGACGTTCTCGAGAAAGATCTTGAGGACGCCGCGGGTCTCCTCGTAGATGAGACCGGAGATTCGCTTTACGCCACCACGGCGGGCGAGACGACGGATCGCCGGCTTGGTGATCCCCTGGATGTTGTCGCGGAGCACCTTGCGGTGGCGCTTCGCGCCGCCCTTGCCCAACCCCTTGCCTCCCTTACCGCGACCAGACATGGCGCAGATCGATCCAAGAAAATAAAGGTAGAAGAAGGGATGAATTGAAGGTGTAAAGAAGGTGGCGAGAGGAGGGAATTTATAGAAAGGGGGGATTAGGGATTTGGGTGAAGGAAATGGAGGGATTTGTGTTCGGAATTTGGGATGGGAGGCGGGAAATGGGAAGACGATTGGTAATGAGTCGTTGGATTCCTGGTTGACGGTCTAGATGGGTTAGTCTAGTGTGGCTCGGATCGGTGACGTGGCAGGTAGGAACGTTGCTGTGTTTCTTGGGATCTGGCACGTGACGGTGACGAGCCGAAGACACGAATCGTTGCCTACGAACGAGACAAGACACGAAGAAAAAGGTGAGCGGTTGTCACAAAGTAGGAGTTGAAGCTTACCATAGCAAAGAAAACTACCCTTCGCACGGTTTGGTTCGAATCAAAATCGAACCAAAATTAAATCGGAATCAAATCGATCTGATGATTGACCAATTTCAAATAACTTAACATGAATAATTTGATTATAACTCTTATTTTTTTTAAAACCAAAATCGATAATTTCTAAATCGACGGTTCATATTATATATATATATATATATATTAGAAAATATATGAAAGAAGCATATTTTATGTATATTTACCAAAAAGCTTTTCAAGATTTATAAATATATATATTTATAAATATATATATTACCAAAAAGCTTTTCAAGATGTAGAAGCAGCTTTAAGATTATAAATATGGACGAATAAAATGATGGAATTGCGTGATGACATATTTGAAAACCGAAACATAATTTTCTAATAGACTGAAATTTTTGGGTCAATTTTAAAGGGTGTTTGACAAAAATCTTTTTTTAAAAAAAGGAAACTACTTTCCTTGCTTGAATGACTGTGCCATTTATTTCATTTTTTTTTACTCATCGAACTGTTCAACCAAATATAATCAACCGTTTAGCGATAATTCAAACTATTTTGATCTTTGAAAGACAAATAAAAAAATTAGCATCACCTCAAGTTTCTGAAATCACTGAAAAGGACCTCAAATTTCAAAGAATACCATTCTTTATGATATACCAATTTAATCCTTACTCATTTACCATCACAAAGTAATCATATTACACATGAACTTTATTTTGTTATTTCTTCAATACTAGGAAAATGAACATTTCAGATGTCGATTTAATCTTGACAAAAGCATTTGCTTCACCGTCACAGCATGGAGTACAAAAGACCCAACTGATCCTGAAGAAAAACCTCTCTGTCCATCGAAATATCTGTCAGCCGCAATTCTATTCAAGTCTCGCCGACCAACCATGTTGATCCTGATGAACCATCCTACGAATGTAAACGTTTATCCACATCGAAACCACAAGGATCAGATGGGCTGGCACCTGGTCTGCTACAGGTTAAAGTGAAAGAAGTTAGTACAGTTCTAGGCAGAACTATTTACAGAAGAAGGATCTGGAAAAGCTAGGTTAAATTCTAAAAATTGAAGTTGCAAATACATTGAAGTAAAAGATAATTTGCATCCAGAAAAGTTTCAGAGAAGATGGCCACTAGCCGGTGACAGTTAACTCCAATATTGTTTCTATAGATGAAAGGAAGGCACAGATACACTAGGGTTTTTTAAGAGGAGATGTAAGACCATTGCTTACCTCTTATTTATAGTGCAATAGTGAAACTTGAGATTTCGAGATTTAGTGTCTTCGATATACTGCAACCACAGTGAAAAAGAGTCAAGAATGACCAACATTAGTAGTGACCGTGAACTAATTCATCTGTACCTAAGTTCCAAATGTTATCAGTGCGATAGAATCCAACAATAAATCGGCTTCGGCAAAAAAGATAGCAAGTCAAGAGAGAATAATTGCAAAACTCTACTAACCATCTTCAAAGTAACAATGATTGAAGAAAATGCAAGGGAATCAAATGGTATGTCATCCAACGCAAAAAGTGCACACTTGAGTGACTCAGGGCCTGGTGAAAAATGAGGTGTCTTCAGTCTTGCTCGGAAGATGATGTAACTCTGTACTGCACATGAGATTGGAGATACTACTTCATTTTCAAGATACTATAAAGATTTTATCCAGATATAGATTAGCAGCAGAACTAAGTTATCTCACTTGGCCAATGCGAGGTATGTCTAACTGAGCAAATGGTGAAAGGACTTCAACTTCAGCACATGCTTCTTCCAAAGTTTCTCTAGCTGCCCCTTCTGCAGCAGACTCTCCAATCTCCAAGAAACCAGCTGGAAGTGTCCTGCAGATTTGAAAATTAAATAATTAGACCACATTCTTCTCAAGACAGATCATATTGACAGCATATTTAATGTACATAATCAGAGTAAAACTACGGGCTTATTGGGAGGATTCAGAAGAAGAAAAGCAAATGTGGGCCTCCAAATTGAGGGCTAGCTCCATTAAACTTGATCTACGCTATTTATAAAACTTAGAAAGAAAATTATATAATCTGAGAATGCTTTGCATGTTCAGCAAACCAACAAAAGATGCACCTTTGCAAAAAAGAAGCACTAAAATATGTTGTAGGCCATTTCTTTCAGGTCCCTCAGAAAATTTCAATCAAGGTTCTGCAACTTGTGTAATATAAATCAGTGGGCCCACTCCATTTCTATTACTCCTTTTTATCTTTTATTCTTCCATTTTATACTGAATCATGCCTTCGAGTCTGTGAAGAAGCTGCTGGTGATAGTGTCTTCAATCTCAAGAAGTGTTTATGTATCTTATTTTAACGATTGCAGTTCTGAGTATGTATCGTGGTACCAAGAAGGGGAAAGGAGAAGGAGAAGTACAGGAGGTCCAGGGATGACGAGCAACAGGTGGGCGACATCACAAGTCCCTAGTCTGCATGCAAACTATAAGCGGCAGACTTATAAGAAAATACAGAACAAACTGTTGGAAAGACTCACTTCAGTGAATCAGTCGACCACACACTTAGAGACAGGGATAAGGTGGTCTGCATCCCGGTTCACATTTGGACCGGCAATACCAGCCAGTACTAACCAGTCCAGGAGAAATCACATTCCTAAATCTATATCATTTTTCAAATGAATATAAGTTCTGATATCAAAATTGCTTATTCTTAGATTTTTCTCAATAGATACATAAAAAAAGGCCTTCATTACATCTAGTTCATCATTTCAACATTAAATTATTGCATATCATATTTGATGGTGTTGACTTAACAGATATGAGATTCATTTCATAATTGACCTGATACGGTTAAGAAGTCAATGGTGTTGATCTTCATGTTTCTTCTCATTTGAACTGCCAAGATTGAGACCTCAGTACTTTTCTTTTCCAATAATATATAAGCTTAAATCTAAAGACTCATACATGATGTAAAGCATAAACAAATATTAACAATAAAGATCGATCATGCGTCATGATTTTTAGAACATGTAGATGTATTTGCAAAAGAACCGAAGATTGGAAATAGGAATTGATGGTAGCGATTCAATATATCTAGACACTGTTACAAAATTTTAATTTTTAAAGACATGTTATATAGGATGTATTCTTTTAGAATTAGTAATTGTAGTTTTTTCGTGCTTTCTAACCTTTTTAGTATATTACTACATTGTGTCTTAACACTTCAACAGATAAAACGTGTGTTATCTCAAGAGACCTACAATTTAGAAAGAGGAAAAAAAAAGAAAAACCTTAGAGTGAACTAATTGCTTAGGTTTCCATTCTCAAGCAATTAATACAAGTAAAAGTGTAAAACCAAATATCCAATCAACAGAAAAGAGAGGACAAGGTAAGCACCAAAGGCCATAAGACGGCTCAATTTTCCGTTTACAAAGCAGAACCTTGTCATTATGCTCCACCAGACAACCAACTACCTGGAAAACTCAATCACCAAATTGAATAAATAAGTTGTGCAAGCATACTTCTTGTCAGGACCAATATAATATTGCAGACATTTAGTAAGGAAAGGAATAGCAACTGACAGAAAGATATTAGAAATTGAAATTTAATATAAAGTAACTGCAGAATGAATACATCAGTTAGAGTGGTTCATGATCCTGTATGTAAAAAATATCCAAGTTTGTCATGCTTTCTTGATGGATTCTTTTGTTAATAAGAAATATATCAGATACGATGACACAATGATGTTAAAACTCCACCGTAAGACCAAAGTGAGGACGTTCACATAAAGCAAAAGCTTCAGCCATCAGAAGCAACTTTCCCTTCAGATAAGCTTGCAACATCAAGTCCTCTGAAGAGAAAGCCGCTTCATCTGTAGCCTTGTGACTAATCTAGGAACCCAACATGGCAAATTCGTGCCATTTACATATGAGAGACACGTATAAGACATGAGCATGCGCTGGACATTAGGTGTTATGGCAGCTCCTGCCTTCACAGATGGATGAATATGCTGGGGAAGAAGGAAGAAGAGGGAAGAAGAGACACATTCACGAGACTAAAAGACAAAAACATTAATGTATGTGGGAGGACATATACTTTCATGTTCAACTAATCATTTTGATAACAAAACATCTCACAACTACGTAAAGCATCAACATGAGCAACAAATTGCACAGATCATTGATCATACCATTTTGGGATTCTGATAGTGGATTTTCCCACATACCACACAAACCAGTCTTATCTTCTTTTCTCCATTCGGTATAACTTGCTTAGTTGGATTGCCACAGGAATGGCAGAAGCAAATCTTGGGCATCTGAATCTGCAACAATAAAATGGTAAACGATGAAGTGAGCAGAAGTAAAACAAAATCCACAAAATGGATCTTGATTTGCAAAACACCAGTCAAACTATCTCCCCCACTATGTTGTCATTAAAATTTAATCCATTTTCTTCCTTCTATCACCCAGTTGCACCAATAACTACGACAATTTGGCTGTAGCTTCAGCATTGACATAAATAGTGTTTCACTCACTAAATATTAGCATAAAGGAAGACGCCAATTTATATCAATCCATCATTGGTGAATATAAAGAAAACGCAATATCTCAAATGCTTGGAGCGTACAAAAACCAATAAAAGACCAAAAGTTCCTACTAATCAAAGAGAAATTCGCATGATACTCACTGCAGGCAGCGCCACGGCGGACCCGAGGGCGGCATCCACATCGGGGCTCGTGCCCGGACCGCCGGAAGACATCCGAAAGGCTCTGAATACACCATGTTGACGAGAATAAGGCACGTCAAGCGGCAATCCTTCAGGAGAGGCGGAAATCCTGGACCAGGAGCAGGAGGCGACCGCAGGCAGCGAGGCGAGGCCAGAGAAGCGAGGAAGGCATCGGAGCAGGGGCGAGACACCAAATCCGAGCGGGAGGTGGACGGATCTCAGCATCATTTGATGGGTTCCCCTAGTAAGGTTTTAGCGAGAACTACGTGCCGGAGGGCGGGGGACGGAGGTTGAGGTCGGGCTTCGGACACATCGCCGCCGTGCGACTGGTGGACGTGAAGCGCTCCTGATGCGAGCGAGCGGACGTCGTCCACAGGCTTGAGGTGATCGAGCGATCCTGACTGTTCGATTATGGATAATACTCCAGTTGGGACCGTTGGATGGAGAGGGGATGATGGAATCCGGTGGACGAGAATTATGGGTTTGATGTGTCGTCGATTCGTTCAGACCTTGGAAGGATACTGTGCTCACCAATCTAGCTTCATTCAGGCTCCAGGAAAAATATTATTACATTAATGAATTATCAGAAACAATAAATACTGTACCTATAATTTTTTTATAAAAATTATAATAGAAATATATATATATATATATATATATATTTCTTTTAACCTATCAAGCTTGGAGAGTTCACCCTACAAAACTTTTAATACAGACATATCTGTTCCTTTCATAATTTGGAATGTCATAATTGCCGTTCTAAGATTGCATCCCTCTCAAAAGTTGAATTTTACATCTCTTAAATGTTTAAACGTTCACATATGTCGTTCCCAATAATATCCATTCAACCGATATACATATTAAAATTAAATTTATAAGAAAACATACAGAGATAAATGCGTAATTTTGCCTTTTCTATAAGGTAGTTTTCTGGTCAATCACAGGTGGCTGCTTGAAACCTCTTCGACTCTACCTGACGCTGCCTGTGCTCTGAATCCGCCTGTAGTCAAAACACGTCATAAGGCAGTAGTCAAAACACGTCATGTGAAATTTCACATTCAACCCACAAAATTTCCTAACAAGAATTAGAAGAAATTTGAATCCAATAATCAAATCGCTGAGAAACCACAAATCCACAAATTCAATGCGATTCTCCGTCGTTAATTTATGCACACAAAAGAAGTCGTCAATTTCCATACCTCATCTCACTCCAGCATCGGAGCTCCGCTGCTGTCGTCGGAGAGCTCCGCCCCGTCCTCTTCGTTCTCCGGCACCACCACCTCGACGGGCTTTCCGCTGTTGATGGCGTTCTTGTTGTTGTTGTTGTTATCGTCGTCTTTGTTATCTTCCCTCCCGATGATTCGAGCCTCAAGCAGGTGCAGCCTCCGCCTGAGCTCCGCCATCTCCGTCTCCATCAGGAAAAGCCTCTCTTTTAGCGTCAGGTTCTCCTCCTCGAGCTGTGCAATGTGAGCGTCCTGGTCGTCCACCCTGCTAACGAGCAGGTCGGACCCGGAGTCGGTTTCCAGGTCGTGATCCTCTTCCCCGGGGTACACCATCTCGAACCGGCTCACGTCGTGGTCCAGCCGCCGCTCCACCTCCAGGTGCTCCTCCACGTCGCTCTCGCCCGACCCCTCCTCGTCGTCGTCGTCCTCCTCCCCGCCGGCAGCGGCGGAGGGCCGGGTATCGTGGCAGATAGGCGATCGGAGCCGGATCAGGCCCTTCATCGAGCCGTAACCGTCGACGCCCCACTCCTCCTTGACCATGTCAGCGAGGTCCTCGCGCGTCGGGGAGAGCTTGGGGGTCGGGAGGACCGCTGGCGTCACCGGGTACGGCGAGACCAGCGGCGCGATCCCGCCTGATTTCTTGGCGCGGATGATGAAAGAGGTCGTGTTCCGGGGGGCAAAGGGGGCGAAGCGAGCGAACTTCTTCTTCGGGTAGAACCTGCGCGCCTTGACGCGGTTCTGGTACTGGAGCTCGTGGAGGGTCGGCGGCTTGTAACCGGAGACGCCACCGCCAAGGGGGACCATTCCGCCACCCACGGGCCCTCCTCCCGCCCCACCGGACGCCGCGTTCTTCCGCATGCCGGCAGCTTTCTTACCCTTCCAGTTCATCCGACCCGACTTGGGTGCACCGCCGACGGCAAAGTGCGGGGGAGGCCGAGCGGGGTTCGGAAACCCCATCGGATCCTCCGCCAGGGGCGGCGGCGCCGGCCAGATCCCGAAGCCACGGTTCATCATATACGACGGGTCGTTCATCGATTCCCGACAACAGGTCAAGTAACCCTAAAATCCTTGGCCAGAAAGACGAGGATCAATCTCAGATCGATCACAGAACCAAACTCGACCGAAACCGAAGAGACGAATCAACTCCGATTCGTGACTGCGTCCCAAACCCTAGAGTTCCAGAACGGAAGCGAAAGCGGCAGGAGAAGGAAATGGGATCCGATTCTTCGAGTTAATTCGTCCTCACTTATTCCACCGCTTTCGGTTAATTTATAGAGACGAAGAGGCATCGATTGCCGGGAGCGGATTAGATGGACGGTCGAGATTTCGTTCGTGTTGGTGGACGGTTGTGATGGTTTTCTAGTTTGTGACAGCTCACGGTTGGAGTCCGAGTTAATGAGTTGACTCGGATGTACTTTCTATCATTGTTCTCATTTTCAAAAGGGCGGAGGTGCCCACATTTTAGTTTTCATCTATTATGAAGTAATATTTTTCATGAGCTTCATGTCATATTTCTTTAAAATTTTAATTTATTTTGAATATTAAGTAAAAATATTTTGAGTGAATTCATATTTTTTAAAAACCATTTTTTAAGTAATATTTTTCATTTTTTTCAAAAAAATATCTCTATTTATTGAAATCTCTCATATGCCACTTTTATAAGAACTCTTTCATATGATGAATAGATTACTATAAAACACTAAGACTATTTAAAATTACTATAACTGATATAGAAGGCTTCATATTTGATTATTTGTACTTCTAAACCAAAAAGGATACTTATTTTAGACTCTATTTCTGTATATTTATATTATATTTTGAGTCTATTTGTTTTATTTATAGTGTTTTTGAATAAATATATAATGTTTTGGCCTCTATCAAAACACTAAAAGTCCGTTTAAAAATATTATAAATCTTCTATGAATGGGTGTATATGATATAATCAGATACTACTTTGATTTTCTAATCAAAGAAATATTTCAAGAATTATAACGAAAAGAAAAAGTCTTTAAAGGAAATATGAAAAAAAAAAAAAAGAGAGAGAGCATCTATTTTTCTCAAAAGAAGTATGTTAACTTGAAAGAAAAGTCAAGATGTTGGAGATGATGGATAATTTTTGAGTGAGGCAGTGTAGAATATAAGCTATCCAATTATGGAAAGTATTCTTTGTGAAGGCAAATGTCTTTAATTTTAGGGTCTACTTATTCTATAAATACTCCATCTATCTTATTTTTGAGAGAGAAGAAGAGGTCGAGTTCTTCGGAATTTCTCATAAAAGACAAAAAAAGAAGAAGCTTTTTAGAGCTTTATGCAAAAAGCTATACATACATGTCTTGCACACCTTCTTAGATGGTGACTTCTAAAGGATGCTTGTAAAAGAAGTGCTCCATGGAATTTAGCTGACTGATGCTGATGGTAATAATAAATCAGATTTAATGGAAATCGTGAACTATTCTTCTTTATGTTGAATCAGAATTCCAGTAAAGATCAAGAAAAAGAGAGAACTAATGCAACTGAGACAAGTCTATACCATTGCAAGCATGACATGGATATCTATCTACTAGCTTACCAAAATGTTTGGGATGAACCCTTAAGGAATCCTTCGTTTGGTCTTTTGACAATATGCATCGGCACGAAGGCTGTTGTACACAAATCTGAGCCTCGTCTAAGCTTCCACCTTAAAGTTGTTTTGGTGGTCATCGCCTTCATCAGGCCGTCAACCATGGGAGTTCTGGAAGCCTTCTAATGTGGTGTTTAGAATTCAAATTTACTCTATTCCCAGAAGCCTCAGAGAATCGGGACCGATGAGAAATACACGCTTTTGACCTCGATAGCGAAAAACTACCACTCCTTTGTATGCTGTCCTGGGAATTCCATCCTGAAAAAACAGAGGTGATCTCATTCAGATTTATATTGTAAAGCGCAAAGATGTCATGCAATGGAAGTTATTCTATAAAGCAATATTTTATGCACATGAAAGATGATAAATCAATGGCCAGAACCACTGAAACGGAAACAAAGTAGCTATGAAAAGTGAAAATAACAAAAAAAGAAAAAGTAGCAGTAAATGTCTAAAATGATGATAAGTTCAATTCTCCATTTGTTGTTTGAGATGATCTAGAAGGTTCTAGCTTGTGCTGGATTTAATAGAGCCGATTGGTTTTGGTACAGATGCTGCTCACTATCGAGGTGTAATTGTGGGTCAGTATTCTATGTTACTTTGTAATTCACAAAAGAGTAACATCATGGCAGGATCTTGTATTATAGCCTCCATTGTTGACCAGCAGGGTTAAAGGAGATAAAAATATTGCAATTGCTGAGTGCAATTATGATAAAACAATTTGCAAACCAAAATTAGGAAAATCTCAATTTAGATCAACTAATAATTCTTTGATCCTTCCAATTCTTTTGACTTCAGAATAAACGACTGTTACAATTTTTTGTGCCTAGAAATAGAAACATAAGCTTAAACTACTTTTTGACATTTGACTTGACTGTTCACATGTGTTCCTGATTTCTGGACAGGTCTGTTTTATGCTTTTAACATCACAACATGCACCATATTAAGAGATATGCTTAGAAGATTACCACATTGATAAACAATTCAACTGATAAAAGAATAACAATGACAACATCATAATTTTAAATGCTCTGTAATCATGTTCTGGTTCCCACAGATGTCCTGTATATGACTATATGTTTCTTTGTTTAGACTGATACTTATGGGAATCACTCCTATAACAGTAAGAAATCAGCAAAAGTTATATCTGCATGTGGAAAAAAATGTACATCAACCAAGTTCAAATATTGAAAAAAGCAAAACTCCTATCACAAATTGAAAGAAACAGTTTCATCTTTATATTAAGGTACCCAAAAATTTATAAGCAACTATTTATGGATCAAAGATAATCGTTATCTAAATGTTTTCAGGTGATGACCAATCAAGTGAAATTGATAGGAAAGAGAAATTGCCTTCCATTCTTCAAAAATTCCAAATTGTCGGGCTATGTGTTCAAAGTGCTGCTGGTCATTATACTGGATTCTTATATCACTATCAATATTATTTGCCTTCAAAATAACATCAGATTCTCGAATAGGTCTGGCGTTGGAGACCATTTTGGCAAAATATTTCAAAAAATTTTCCTGTCAAAGACCAGAAAGAGATACAGTTAGAAGCATGTGTATATGCCTGCCCATAAGTTGTATATTACTAAACCAGATTTAAAGAAGGCCCTGGAGAAAGTTTGGGACATCTTTCCCTTGACCAGGTCCATTTTCATCCATAGAGATGCTGAAGCAAATATAAGACTGAATAAAGAAATTGTATTACCTCCATCAAAAAAGTCAGATCAGAAGACTTCCAATCGACCTAATACAACAATTCACATAAAAATTTATTCCAGATAAGAATTATGAGGAGGTATACAAAACCCAAGATCAAGCAACTTTATACCTACTTGCACATCATTCAGTTTAATAGGCTCCAAATATTGTCTAAAAAACTGTCCCATGCTAGAGCCCTGAAAAGAAAACAAGTAGGTGAAGAACTAACTTTCACAGGCACTAGCCAAAAAAGAGAACAAACAGGCACATGTGAGTATTTTCATGGCAGTATTGAGATTTTGTATTGGCAGCAACTTCATTATCAATGTTTATAAGCAATTTCTATCATTCAATCGTGTTAAACTATCATAATGAGATTCAAAAATCAGATAATATTATGAGGAAATACAGAATTAATATCTATTAATGGCATGAGTCACCTTCTAGATAAAAAAGAGCATCCACAAAATGCTAATCACAAATATTGTCTTACTTACATGCTCGCCAAAATTGTATGTTCTGCAAACTTCTGGACGAATAAATTGCCGATCTTTGTGTACCTCATTTAATCTCACCCAGTCATCCCAGTAAGTAAAATTATGTCAAGGAATAATAAATCGAGAAAAATATGTCAATTTTGAATAACTGAAACATAGTGTGACACACAAGGATATGCATTAGGCCACTTAGGTGATAACTCATCCCATATAGTTTTTGTTAACATCCATCCAAGACCAGGAAAAAAATCAGATCTGTAAAGAGCATCTGCAAAATACATTGAAAAACAAAGTGGATGTAAAACATAATCAACATGCCAAACTTAACCTCAGAATGCTTTCACTCTACCTGAAATGAAAAAAATCAAACACGTAAATCTTGTCAAATGACTAAAAGAATTTGCTTAAAAAAGGACTTACAAGAATCATGAACAAACTGTTTTTGTCCATTGTCATTCCATGAGGAAACAGCCATTATTGATCTGCAAAGTTAATTGTGATGTAAAATAATTAGATGAGACGAATAATTTAAAGTTTTAAACATATGAGCGAATGGGATGGGGCATACTTATCCTTGTCAAGTAGAGCAGCTGTGGCTTCAAAATAGTCAAAAAAATCTGGGGCAATCTCCATGTCATCTGTTTGGTGAGAGAATATTTTTTAATGGAGTTTACCCAAAAAAAAAAACATACAGAAAACGGAAAAACATGAAACCAACAGGAAATAGCCGACACCTTCCAATATAATTACTCGACTGAAATTGTGGTTGAAGAATAATTCATCCAAAGCCCATTTGTAGTGTCCTGAAATAATCCATGTTCATAGCTAAAAACAAAGTCATAATTCATAACTAAAAAGATTGGAGAGATATGACACTTACTAGCAATTTTGTAGTAGGCGATTAATTCTCCAGGTCTTTCTGTATGTATTGGTTCAAAATCCAGATGCTGCAATTGCAATCATCCATAGCATTAGAATTCTCTAACACTGACTGCATTATGCCACTCACCATATAGTCAAACTAGATTATAATTCTGTAAGGTAATACAAATATGCATCAGATATATTTTTCTAGACCATGACATAAAATAAAAAAAAAACTTGCTTATGTTACAAAAACATCTTATATAAGCAACAGAATCAACTGCCTAACTTGGCAAAAAAAGACAAACACAGGAATCTTTTCATTTATCACCATTCTAATGTCAAGGTTATTTAATGTTGAACAGCATTTCAAGGGAAAACAAGTTTCCATGTGAATTTATTCAAAATACAGGCTTCAAACTCATGGAACCAGCTGCAAAAACCTTAAGCATATTGTATCCTGGCTTTCATTTAGAATGTCTACTGTTAAAAGAGATCTTATTGCAAGTCATTGGACAATTAGAACATCAAAAAGCAGTCTTTTTCACATATGTATTGGAAGACGAGTGCCAGATGAAATACTATACATAATTATTATCATTGTACTAATGATAATAATTAGTCTTTTCAAATTGATGTATACTCACCAGTTGAACAGCAAATATAAACATTAAATCACTCTTTAGAGGGCTGCAATGGAACTTTATATTTGGAAGTTTTCATGACATAGAACTGGCCTAAATACCAACCAACTTAATTTGACAAAGCGCAAGCTTTCCATAGAACTCAGCCATTTGGGATTTAGGAACATGCCCAAACATTATCTTACTACTTAATGAAATTTCAAAAACAATTATTCCATTATTGGATGTAGCGCCATTAGCAAAACAACTTCAAAGATCCCATCATTCTACAGGATGCTTAGATGGCAAGAAAGAGTTTGCATTTTAAACCTGCATATAAGTTAATTGGTTGTAACTCATAGCTTTACTTTTAACATCTGAATTTGTTCCATCCTGCAAAACAAAGCAGGACTATCAGATGCTAACCATCAGCAAAACAATTTTGTGAAGAAAAAGGGACCAAACATGCATACCTGCGATACAAATAGTGGAAATTTTGTAGCAATCGATCTCTGATACCTGAGAAAAATGAATTGATTGATCATTAGTTGTCTAATCATATGACTATTTTCTGGAGAACTGCAAATCAACAACACTAATCCTTTTTTATTTAGAACTAAAAAATTATTATATAACATACTTCAAGACAGATTCTATTGTCCTCTCAAGATAGTCAGGTCGATTGCAAGCCATTATTACAACAGCTGCTACAGGTACCTAATATAAGAACAAAGGATGAAGAAGCAAAAGGCAAGACTTAAATCAGTTCTTTGCATCAATTAAAACATGACGTAGAATATCTAAGCAATTTTACCTCATGTTTTCCTATCAAATTCTGTAGATTCTTTGCTGCAACCAACGTTTATAGAGTTAGAAACATAAAGTGCATGCTCATGCACTAGAAGGAAAATCATCCTATGATTAGACCACAGAAAATCATATTTATACATGAAATACAAGGTTCTCCACTTCTCCCAAAGCTTCTTTCACGGCCCTAAACCAAAAACTTGATTTTCAGGATAATTATTTATAACAGTAAAGAATTGAACCAGCATAATTCGTGATTAGATGGCTAGTCCAGCCTCATTAACTACTGTTTAAAGCAAAGTTTATAAACTCAGGCATAATGCCAACACCAATAGGTGGTCAGAGTGGTACAGCTCTCGTATAGACCTACATATTGACAATCTATATAGGTCAGTACTACCTGGACGAGTAAATACGGATAAGTACAGCTTGTTCTAATCTATCACGATCCGAGCCTGATGGGCTAACTAATCTATCAACTTGGCTTGGCCCAAACCACTGGCAAAATGCTTAAGCTGAAGTTGATAGTAATACACTTATCAGACCCTTATAAGTCAATCTTAGTTTTGCCTCAGATGTGGGCTTAATCAAGGGTATTCCAATCACCCCCACTCAAGGGCTTGACATTCTCGTCAAGGCCCAGCATAGCTTAAATCAAACCCTAGCATTATGCATGTGAGGTATAGCCTAGTGGTGGCTCCACGCCATGACGAGTCCTCTGACTCCAGCCACAAGTAGTCATTTCCTACTCGAGCCCCCTCACCATGCCCAAATACTAGGTCGGCTTTGATACCAAATATCACGATCCAGGCCCGATGAGCTAACTAGTCTATCAACTTCGTTTGGCCCAAACCACAGACCAAAATTCTTAAGCTAAAGTTGATAGTAATACACTTATCAGACCCTTATAAGCCAATCTTAGTCTTGCCTCCAATGTGGGACTAATCAAGGGTGTTACATAATCAGTTCTCTGATACTTAGTTTAAAGGTCCTCCAACCCTCCATCCCCTCTTCCTTTCTAGCACACATGGTTATCTAATTTTGATTTGATGTCAACTTGCATTTTTAACCAATGATATATGATCAAGAAAAGTGGTATCTCAACCTAGGATGCAAAGTACAAGCATCAAGAATTACTAACATATCTCTAGTCATAAAATTAGTGTTCTAAAAATCAATCAGACAGGTTTGTACCATCCGATATTATTCAGTCCAACCAATGAACAGTACCTAGGATGAGAAATTTTGTCCGATTCAAAAACATTTTTTTAATTTTTACAACGACAACTATCTCTCTTTTACTTGCCCCCAAGTCATCTCTCTCACTGCACCACTTGTTGCCTCATTGCTGCTAGTTTCCTCCATCTCATTGCAACTATCTCTCTTCTCCTCCTCTCCTTGTCTTGCTATTTGCCTCTTGTCTCCATCTTTCTCTTTGGTCCATGCCGATCAGGACAGCATTGTACCATATATTGGTAAACCAGTATGTACCAAACCCATGCTAACCTAACCAGAGACCAATTCAGGTCCAAATCAAAATTTAAAATCCCTACGTAAAATGATTATTTAAAGTTCTATTTAAGATCGTTATAATGATTATTTTTATAAAGCTCATGAAAGATCAGTTTACACCCATGAAAAATCTAAAATATGCAATTGCAACAAGCTCAATAATTAAAGTCCCAAATGAATAATATTAAGATATTTAAGAAAAATTCAAGTATAAAATACAACGTAAATGATGGAAATAAAGTTTTTTTTTTTTTTTGTAGTTGAACCAACTTCTATACATAAATACCAATTGAAAGACTAGAAAGTTCTTGTAAAGGCATACTTTTAAGATCTCGAAGTAGGGTCTTCAGTTGTGCACTTTCTTCATCTTTAAGTTTGTTTGCTTCTGATATATCAACAACAAAATAGAACTCAAAATTTGCATAACAAAAAAATTTCTTTTCTGACAAGAAAAATATAGATTACACTCCATATTCATTCACAATTACATGGTACTAAACAAAATAAAGTACAGCATGTTGACAGAAAAACAACTCTCAATGCTGAAAGAAATCAAGTGCTTCCACAATGCTGCAATTTCATCAGAAAGATAAATATAATTCAGGGGGCATCATATACTGATCCATGTTTTAGTAAACAAAATTTAGAAAAATGATAATTGTTAAACCAAAAGAGAATAAATCAGATATAGAGAACCACCGTAGCTTTTACCTTGAGGTCCCCCAATCACTAGAAGGATCTATAAAGATGAACATAATCATTTCTTTGATATGTACTACAGTCACTACATTTTTAACAATGACTTGATATTCCCAACCAAGTATTCTGTTTCTAAAAGCCTTCAGAGGTTCACTTAGGCCCTGACCTAAGTGCCATTTCCATATACCTCTATTGCGTCATCCATATTTTTCATGTAAAATACATGCACTGCAAAAGCAAACAACAACAACAATAGATGACAGATGTACCAAGTGCAAAAACTGCAGATAAAATACCACATAGCAATATTGATAGAGCATATCAGCTTTACTTGATTAAATAAAGTTCAAATTGGTAAGTAATGCAAACACGGCTGATATCTATATATGAAATCCACATGAACAGTAAAGGTTGTTAAATTTTTTATGGTTACAGTATATTTCAAGCTACTAAGCTTACTGTTTTAACACTTATGTGCCTTAATTGGTGTCATCTACATTTTCTACACAATTTCGGTAAGAAAGAAATCTAGTTGATGTAAATATAGATATGCACCTTCTAAGGTAACAATTTTCCCTTGTTGCATGCTTATCTGATCAATCAACAAGCGCATTTGACTTGTGCACTGATTTTCAGATTCCACCTGTCAACAAATTCATCATTAACCATGATTATGGGACACAACAGGCAAGTATATCATCTTACATGCACACATATTTCAAGTTCAGTGAAGTAACCATATATCTTTTGTGCCTCCAAGATTAGCAAACGGATACCATTGAAAATCTTTAGTTTCAATCGATGCATAATATAATAAAAAATACAATGAAATGGCTTCCACCACATATGAAAAGAAAATAATAGTATATAAGAAGACGAACTCAGTACATGAGGCACCAACCAATGCCCACATATATCAGGTATCAAAAATGTATATATGTATAATAATGTATAAAAGGGTGATCTTAATGCACCAAATCCCCACTAATGCTAGGTCTTGAAAAGGTTAATAATCATAATTGTCCTACAGATAGGGACGTTGTATCCATGACTTGAACTCTGACCACCCAAGTTGCAAGGGAGCAACTTTACTATTGCATTAAGGCTCACCCTTTTATATAATACTACATAAAAGACGAAGTCAAATACCCTTTTATATAATACTACATAAAATGAAGGTTGATAGATGTAATTGACTTAGAAATATGCATAATTAAACAGAACTTGCAATTTAAGTAAGTTACATTGCACTACTCACCGCAGCAGCCAGGCGATCTGCATACTCAGATTGTGTTGCAAAAAGGCGCACCTAAAACCAATGGATGATCATTATATTTTTTTAAATTAATTGCACTATATTGACATGGACAAATGGCGTACTTTCAAAGTGTGCATGGCACAATTCACTAGGAACATATATACACGTACAACTATACGTTGCATTAAAAACAGATTAATAACCTTAAAAAAATAGAACAGATATCTACAAGTAAACTAGTAAAATGCAAATCATTGATCTTGGATTCAAGTTCGCAACATGAAGTTGCAAATATTGGGACATCGATAACAATAAGTTCAAGTATATCCAAATAAGTTCAATCATACTAAGAATGATTGGAAAAAAATGAAAATCACATACAAACTATTGTGAATTCTGATACAAAAAAAAGGAAAGAATATTGACAACTCCGAGCTGCACTAATGTTAACATTTCCAGCTTGGACGAAATATTCCTAACTCTACTAGAGCCAACATGTTTCTTTCCCCTATAACGATGCCTTTACTCTTAAGTATCATAGATTCTCTGCTTAGAATGCCACCGCTTCATCATTTTGGCTAAATGTCCTTTAGCCCCAAATCAGTTTAACGCACCTTAAATTTGTCTACTTATTTCCATGCACGTAACTTGAATATAAATTCCAAATCTTGAACAACTCGTCAACACAATTTATAGTCAAAATCGAGGTTTCCAACTTTTTTCTTGACCTAACAAGCTAAAAGAACGTCGTTTACGAATCCAAATTTCAAAACTACACTAAACTGGGTCGAGAAGGATACTTTCCCCGGCCTAACATCGTCAAGAACAACCAAAGGGGCGAATAGCAACCCGAGATCAGTACCAGAAAGGCCAAGGACGGAGCAGAAGTAAAGGCACCTGGATGAAGATAAAAGCTGCAGCCGCGACGACAAGAAGGATCCGGATGTCGCAGAAACTCTTCCCCATCGTTCTTGGACCGAATTGGCAGTAGAGGAAGCTGCGATCTCCCGAGACGACTTGCCTGTCTTCGACCTCGACGCTTCGGCTCGTAGGCTCGATCTAGCGAGACTTCTCGGTCCCCGATACCACGGCCGGTCGTTGGAGACTATGTCGCGGCCACAGCGTGGGCCGTGGCTCGGGTCTAAAGAAATCGGGGCCGGGTTCGACCCGTTGTACGAGAACTCAACCCGAGTCCGTCCAAATTAATGTCGGGTTGGACTCGAACCAAACAGCCGATTAATTTGCAGATTAGCAAACTTAATGGTGAAGTTATTAACAAAATCATAATAAAAGTTAGCATCCGCACGTGCTTTGCATGCGAAATTAGGCATATTGGGTTATTGGATTCTCTTCAGCTCCGCCTCAGCAAAGAATCCCGAGTTGCGACTCGGTGATGCAACACATTCTCAATATGTATATTCTTTGTGGATATATCCGAAACATATGCTCGTATAAATGTACCATCACATCGCATGAGAGAAGACATAGATAATTCTTGTGGAATTCTGATCACTATTATCAAATACAACTTTCAAGTACAGGATTTTGGATTACTTCTTTCGATTGAACTCTCATCACAATGAACAGAGAACAAAGGAGGACACTCAAAAGATGGAAACAGAAAAATCTACAGACAACAGCTTAAATGCAAGGAAGAAACTGAGCCTAATGTTTGCATCTGATCAGGTGGATGTTTCATTCAAAAGTACACCAGAAACCAGCTTGAATAATGTCAGATAGTAATTTAGTGAGTACAAACCCTGCAATAAGCACTTCATCATGGGAACAGTGTGGAGTTGTTCAAAGGATAAATCAGCTCAAACAAAACAACAGTATGTCAACCTATCATGCCATAGCTTTTTCCTGGATGGAAAGGACTAAAACTCCCTGGAATGTCCATATTTTCCATCAATTGATCTACCCCTGGATACAACAATTTCAAGTTAAACACAAGTTGTATATTAATGTTCGGCAGTGGGAAAAAGAATGGCAGATAAAAATCAACTTACTCTGGCTCGATAAGAAGTTTTGGTAGGACATTCCACCAGATTTTGAACTCTCATTTGATCCATGTGTTCCTAGAGTTTGATTTGACTCTGGGCCTAATGGATGCAGTGCATTGCTTACTTGGGCATTGTGGATGGGATAATTATCTGTTCCGACAAGCTGGTCTTCATGAGGGAGTTCGTCTGACTTGAATATCTTGAAGTTTGGGGATTCACAATCTGTGTCAACTTCATATTCGGTATTACTTGGTGCTGTTTGCTTCCGCTTCGATCGCGCCCTTCGGTTTTGGAACCAGTTATAGACATTCATTTCGGAGATCTGACCATGCAGTGACAGTTCAAGAGTGATCTCTTTTATCCTTTGCTTGCTTGGAGTCCCATTACCTTGATCAAAGATATTCTCGAGCATCTGTAGCTGCTTAGTTGTTGGACACCACCGCTGTCTTGGAATCATTTTATGGCCTCCTGATGCCATCATGGATTCACAGTAGCCGCTTCCAAGCTTCAATCCTAGAAAAGCAACAAAGAATTACACAAATGCTATCATAGATAAAATTCTCCTCGATCAACACAAAATGACATATTAGATGGGTGCTT
Source organism: Musa itinerans (assembly GCA_001649415.1). Classification (NCBI taxonomy): domain Eukaryota; kingdom Viridiplantae; phylum Streptophyta; class Magnoliopsida; order Zingiberales; family Musaceae; genus Musa; species Musa itinerans. Next base: position 258,780 of record LVTN01000232.1, read on the forward strand.
GTTTCGCTAAACAGGAATATTGAGTGAAATCTGAGTAGGGTGCTTTCTTGTTCCTATCTCGAGTTTTGTAACATGATCAGGTGGCGAACCCAGTGTCCGAAGTTCCCACCACTGCAAGGTCTGGGAAGGGCCAATGTACAATCCTTACCCCCACTAATAGAGAGATTGTTTGTAGCATGAGAGGTGAAAGTCAAGATAACACAAAACTCGAGGGCAAAAAATGAATGGACCTTCTGCAATATATTAACAACCTGAGCAACATAGTTGTGCTATTATACTTGCATATCCTGACACTTTGAAACAAAGTCACCTGCAATAGTCTTAGACAAAGAATCGATGAAAATCAAAGTTTTTGCAACACATATCATCTCACAAACAACGGGAGATCATCACAATCTTGTTCTCCAAGTAACATTGCACGAATGTGATCAAAATAAATGCCACACATCTACCAATGTCTAATCAAATCACAGCTAAGCACACATGAACTTTCAAGTGTTAGTTCAATCCTATTCCTACCGAGCAACCTTAAATCCTTGCTGGTAAGTTTAATTCCACTAAACTGGAGTTTTCTACTTGCTACTGCATCCACATAGTTCGTCTAAGACGCCTATTTTGTCAATCCAATATCCTTCATGGCAAACAATCAAAGTCAGTCCTTTTTGGAACTTCTTTCAGACTCCAATTTGCTATCAAATGACAAAGGTAATCTGCACTAAAATTAAAATCTTACTCCATGAATCTGGTTGATAGTTAATCGATGGTTTCTGAGAACATTATACAGTTTATGATGAACAACTATGACATCGTAATTAGTCAAAATGCCAAGATTGTGATTTTAACAGGGAAGACCAAATGCACATAGTGGCTTGTATGCTAATACTACCAACTAGAAAGCAAACCAGAACTGTGAGTTAGGATAATTGGGATAACATCGCCAACAGTCCAGGCTCAACAATGCATCAAGGAAGTGGGTTTAGACATAACAGAGCAGTGTATCCAAGAAAGTTCTGCATGTAATGGTTTTCAAAGCCTCTACTCATTTTATGCTTCCAAGTTAGTGAGACCTCGATATTAACCATATCGATAATCCATGGCAACCGTGCAGCATAAGAATCATCTACTAAGTGAGCACTCGGGTCAGCTTTGGATAGCAAAGAGGAACAGTTGATCGTAGATGCTTAATCCTTAATTGGGAAGAAACATGAAGTTAATATGCAAAAGCTAGACGAGAAGACGCGTTCTGTATACTAGATCGAGACCGAAAGCCCAAGAATTGGAAAGGAAGGGTAATACCAAGAGAAGGGTTAGCTATCGACGCCCTTTTTCTCTATCCAAAATTCCCCTCTTTCCAAGATTTTTGTTTTGGTCTCTTGGAAAGGCGAAGAGGAAGGAAGAAGATACCTGCGAGGGAGTCCTGGTCAGCGGCGAAGGCCCTATGCATCTCCACGAGCTGCTCGCAGATGGTGGCGTAGACGGCGATCTGACGGCGGAGCACCTCTACCTGCTCGTCCGTCATCACTTTCACGCACAGAACCCCTTCCGCCACCCTATCCCCCTCTACTCTTTCCTCCCCAATCTCGCTGCTCCTGGTGCCGTCGGCTCCACTGTCCGAAGCATCCTGCCGCTCCATTTCCTCACCTCTCTCTCTCTCCCGCATCAAAGTCCCGCCTTTTTCGTTCCAATCGCTCGCCAGCGTCGCCACGAGCGCAAGCGAGGAAAGAAGCAGCGTCGAAGGTTTTTGGAAAGAGGCGCAAAGCGTACAGAGGGAAGAAGACTTGCGTTGAAGGAAAAGTAGAAGCAGCCGACCGACTGTTAACTCGTGCGCCTATTCCCGGACAGCCACCTTCAGTCCTTTCTCCCTCTGTATACGGATCTACGTATACGTTGGCTTACTCTTATCCGGAGCAACAACTCTTTTGCTACCTGCTTAACAGTTACTCACATAACACCTGCCATGTGATTCGAGAGTTCGATCGGGACCCACACGAACAGTAACCTCTCCGATGGAAACGGGTAGACTGAGAACTGTTCCACAAGCAAACAACTCGTGGGGGCGGCGCGGACTGCACTAGCGTCGTGACTTGGGTCGTTAAGTCAGTGGTGGGTGTGGAATGGGACCACGTGGGCGACTCATTATTTGTTGGTTTACATAATTAATCTCAGGATTTGAAGTAATTTTTTGCTTTATATTGATCCACATATGGTTAAGATATAATTTATTTTTCCGTTATTTTATGTTTCATTTATAAAAAGAAAAACACACAATCAGGGAGTTGTTGGCACCCCAATTCACCTGCTAGTCATTGCCAACTTGTATGTAGCAATATTGATGCAGTGTATTATTATGTTTTCAAGTTTTAAGATAATAAATTTTGAATTTAATCATATCAATTTTTTTAAAAAATAAATTATATCTTAAAATAATTATAAAAATTTAAAACTATAAAAATATAATACATCATAATTTTAATATGTATTATAATTTATGTTTGATTTTTAGTAAATTATGACTCATTAATTAGGTGATAGAGGGATTCAAACGCATCTATATAGAAAAGAAAAGAATATTAGTGGAGGCATTCTAGTTTTCGAAATCTTATGAAATTTTTATATTTTGAGCTATTAACTTTTAATATCGTTTGAAATAGAGAAAGTTATTTTTTATTTTTTTATTTTTTATATCTCACTTTTTTTCTCAGCCTCTATTTCTCTTTTTCTTTTTGTTTCACATCATTTGGTATTAGATGTAGCAAAATTATCATCTATACTAAAGAATTCTATAAGTTGATGATCCAAAATAATACTTAAGAAATGGAAGAACAACTTGTCATAAGATATGTCCATGACCAGTTATGATTCAAGATGAAGTGGAGATATGGCAACTACGAAGGTTATATGATGCTTATTACTTAGCAAGTTGAAGCAAAACTTATTCGAAATGGAGCAAAAAGGTATTCTAATATTCTTGTATATTTCTCTTCTAAAGATAGACTCTACTTGTTATAATGTTAGTGGATAAAAACTAGTGAAATCATAAAAATTACATCTAAACTATCTCCTACCATGTGGAGGATAATCTAGCTACACTAGTCACCCTCCTAATTGCTTCAAATGCAAATAAGTAGGATATTATATGAACAAGTGTCCAAATAGATAAGCTGATGCATGAGTCAACTTTGTTAAAAAAGAAATTATCAATAAATAATTTAAAGATATTTGAGAACAAATATATGATAAATACTTCGAGGAGGCTTATGATGAAATTGCACCCGAAGATGATGAATGCTTAGTAATATGTAGAGCGCTTGAATCTATTGAAAAATGATTATGACATAATATTTTAATGACATGCTGTAAGTCTCAACGTAAAGTTTGTTCTGTTATTATTGATGATGATACTTGTAAGAACATTGTCTCAAAATATGATAGACAAGCTCAAGCTCAAGGTAAAATCATATCCTAAATCATATTAAATTACATGGTTCAAGAAAGACAATAAGGTATCACCTCTTGGGGCATTGTTTGGGCCTTTCATTAGGCCCAACATAGTTCTTAAATGGGACCAACTGGCCCATAATTGGGTTGGTCTAAATCCAAACCTAATTATGTGCTAATTATGAATTCTAAGATATTTCCTAAGCTAAACAAGTCCGTAAGTCTAGTTTCTTCCGGCGAGCTTCCGACGATCTTCCGATAAACTTCCGACGATCTCTCGGTAATGTTCCGGCGGACTCCCGGTAAGCTCCTGGACTTCACGATGATCTTCTTGGCGAGTTTCGATGAGCTTCTCTAGCAAGCTCCGAGACTTCTCGGCTGGTTCCAACAGAACTTCCGACGAACTCTCGAACTCCCAATGAAATCGCATCCTTGACTCCGGGACTTCATTTTGCTTCATGCCTTGCTATCGTAGTTAATCCTGCACATGTAAAACACACTTCGATCTAGACAATTA
>LVTN01000232.1:269012-305032 GCA_001649415.1 Musa itinerans
AAAAAGTTGATTTTCGAATCTTTAACTTTGCTAGTGCCTTCGAATGTGATTTCGAGAATGTGTCAAATATCGAAAGCCGTTTCGCACAGAGAAACCCAATTGAATTCATTTTTATCTAAGGCGCAAAATAGAGCATTCATAGCTCTAGCATTGAAAGAAAACGTCTTCTTCTCCAAATCATTCAATCGTTCATCGGAAGAGAAGACCTTTGAAATATGTTTTCGACCATATTCTATAAATTTAAATTAATAGAAAGCAAGAAAACTCTTATTCGAGTTTTCCAACAAGTGTAGTCCATCCTATTGAAAAAGGGAGGACGAATGAGAGAATGACCATCTTGAAAGCTGAAAAGAGTCATTTCTAATTGGGTGTTAAACCAAATGAGAAAACGAGGCTCTGATACCAATTGTTATGATCAAGAGTCCAGGGTCGGCACTAAGAGGGGGGGTGAATTAGTATAACGGTAAAATTATGTCGGTTCTAAAAATCTTTTCATATATTGAAAACCGAACTCGAAAATGCTTAACTTTAAAACGAAGTAACAACGTATTGAAGGCAGTTTGCAGTTAATGTAATTTGCAGAAAGTAAATGCAAACCAGAGAACACACCAATTTTATAGTGGTTCAGTCGTTGTGACCTACATCCACTCCACCGATTCCTCTTCCGTTGAGGCCACCGGCATCCACTATTGCTCTTCCTTCAATACGCGAAGACCAACCATCTTTTACAACTCGATTTTCCTTTTACCGGGTTTAGGAGATAACCCTTACACCCCCATTCACTCCCCTCTCAAACTATTCTAACACTTAGAACTTTGAGAGGAGCTCACACAAGATTGCAGCAGCGTTTCTATCCTTTTTTACTCTCAATGCTTGTGTTTTTTAACCAGGGTTGAGAGGGGTATTTATAGGCTTCAAGTTGATTCAAACTTGGAGCCTAAAAATATCTCATCCCGAGTTTCCTGAGCACGGGCGGTACCACCGCCAGTGTCAGTCTGACACTACACTAGGCAGTACCACCGCCCAATCTAGCGGTACCATCGCTTAACACTGGGCGGTACCACCACTTGCAGCCTCTCGGAGGTTCTGTCTAGGCGGTACCACCGCCCAGACCGACGGTACCACCACTTGACATAGTCTCGGAGATTGTGACATGACGGTGTCACCTCTTAGGGCATTGTTTGGGTCTCTCATTGGGCCCAACACAATCCTTACATGGGCCCAACTGGCCCCAAATTGGGTTGGCCCAAATCCAAACCCAATTACATGCAAACTACGAATTCTATGACATTTCCTAAGCTAAACAAGTTCTTAAGTCTAGTTTCTTCCGGCGAGCTTCCAGCGATCTTCCGACAAACTTCCGACGATCTCTCGGCAATGTTCCGACGGACTCCCGACAAGGTCCTGGACTTCACAATGATCTTCTTGGTGAGTTCCGATGAGCTTCTCTGGCAAGCTCCAAGACTTCTTGGCTGGTTCCGACAGAACTTCCGACGAACGTCCGAACTTCCGACGAACTCTCGAACTCCCAACGAAATCGCGTCATTGACTCCGGGACTTCATTTTGCTTTATGCCTTGCTATTGTAGTTAATCCTGCACATGTAAAACACACTTCAATCTAGACAATTAATACTAAGCATTAATCATGTTGTCCGGCATGGTCTCTCGACGCCTCGTCTGATTCTTCGGCGCATCGTCCTCTCTTGCGGCCTATTGCCCAATCGGTCAGTTGACTCCGCAACTCCAATATCCTTAGCGCAATATCCACTTTTCTTGGCCAGATATCCGAATCCATGGCCCGAAGCCTTCTGTCGATACGTCGACCGATCATCCGGCTCAATATCCAATCTTTTAACATATTTTCCCCTAACACAATATGATTCTTCTTGCTTTAATTGTCTCATCCTGATCGAAGCATCCTGTGTTACTCAGAACGCAGATTAAGACATAAACACTTATCAATTGGTTTCATCATCAAAATACAAGATTCAATAGATATTAATCATATATTTTGGGAAAATCATAACAATATAATGTGTGTGTTATTCATGAGGGTAGAAAGAACACCTATACCTTCAAATTCAATGGAGTTAAAATTATGCTTTTATGAATTTGCTCCCAACCCAAAGTAAAGGAAATAACTTCTTACTTTAAATAAGTTTACAAGAGAGTAAAAAATGTGAACTTGTATTTATATTAGTTATTAAAAATTGCATGAACCCTATACAAATTTCTTATGAAGTAAAAGCTATTTTAGAGGAATTTAGTGACCTCTGCTGTAAAGAACTTCCTAGTGGCCTATCTTCTCTTCGGGACATTCAATATCGAATCGATCTAATTCTAGAAGCAATATTATCAAACAAATCTCATTATCAAATGAGTCCAAAAGAATATGAAGAGTCAAATAGGCAAGTTATAAAATCTACTACACAATAGTTATATTTATGAAAGTTTATATGCATCGTTCCAGCTCTATTGACTCTAAAGTTTATAAACTTGGTAGATGTGTATCGACAGTTAAACTATCAATCAAATTATCATCAAATATAGGCTTCTTATTCTAGGCGTGGAGGATTTGTTTGATATGCTTGCTGGAGCTAAATTTTTTTTCTAAAATTGATCTCCAAAGTGGTTATCATCGACTTTATATTAAACCATAAGATGATTGAAAATTTGTTATCAAAACTCAACAATGTTTTTATGAATGATTAATTATATTATTTAGACTTTCAAATACTTCGAGCATTTTCACTGAATCAAATTCTGCATCCTTATATTAGAAAGTTTGTTGCTATTTACATTGATAATATTCTTCTTTATAGTCACACCAAACTTGACCTTATTGAATATTTAAAAACTATCATATTAACTTTCAAACCAAAAAGCTATATATAAATCTTAAGAATTACTCATTCATGACCTCTAGCCTAGTTTTTATAGACTTCATCTTAACCCCTGTAGGTATTCGAGTGGCTTATGAGAAGATTAGGCTTAGCCAACACTAATATCCCTATATGATGTTAGGAGTTTTGATAGGTTGGCATTCTTTTATCATCAATTTATTCAAAATTTCAATAGTATTGCAGCTCTTCTAATTGATTGCTTAAAAGACAAGAGTGTTTTAATGGACACCAAAGGTAAATAATAGTTTTGAATTACTAAATGTGAAATTATTCATTGCTCTTGTTCCTGCATTATCAGATTTTTCTAAAATATTTAATGTAAGTTGTGATTCAATATTTAAAGTTAGTTGTGATTCCTCTTATGAGATATTAGTGGAGAACTTAATCAAGAAGGACAACAATACAATAAAGAACTATTTAATCTATAATATTAAATTTTATTTTATTGTTTAAGTACTTCAGCATTGGAGACCTTATTTAATCTAAAGAGAATTTGGCTTAAATTCTTATCAGAAAGCTCTTAAATATATAATATTATTAGGTAGATCTCGTGACATGCAAAATGAGTAATATTTTTATAAAAATGTATTTTTATCATGAAGCATAAGAATAAAATATATAATAAGATTATAGGTACAATTAAAAAGATTTGATGTAATAAGAAATACTTATTCTAATGATTTTGGAGAAGCATAGGAGTTGTGCACCAAGAGTGAAGATTATGTTATTAAAGATGATTTTTTCTTTGTGAAACTCGATTTTATATGCCTAAATATTTTTTTAAGAGAGCATATTATCAAAGAACTATATTCTAATGGATTATAACGTTATTTTAGGAGGGACAAAACAATCATTCTCATCAAAATGAAATATTTTTGGCCTACAATCTATCAAGATATTACACATTATATGAAAAGATATAAAATATACCAAACACATTATATGAAAAGATATAAAATATACCAAACTTCGGGCAATCTCAGAATCTTAGTATATATATTTATTTATCAACTCCTAATGCTTCTTGGAAAAATATATTAGTATGGATTTCATGACTGATCTATCAAAAATTAAAAAAAGTACATATTTTATCTTTGTTGTTGTTAATCAATTTTTTAAAATGACAGATTTTATTTTTTAAAAAAGACCATGGATGCTTTTTATATTGCTAACATTTATTTTAATTAAGTGATCAAACTTTATAGAATTCCTAAATCTATCACATCATGATACTAAATTTCTTAATATTTTTGGAAAAGCTTATGAAAGAAATTTAACACCAACCTGTTATATAGAAATGTTTATCATCCTCAAACAAATAGATAAATTAAGATTATTAATAGAACCTTAGATAATTTGCTACAATATTTCACTACAAAAAGACAAACAATGAGATCTCATCCTACCTATGTTGAACTTGCTTATAACTATGTGATTAATCATTCTATAGTAAAAGTTCATTTGAGATTGTTTATGAAGGTATTTCACCTCATATCTAGATCTTACTAAAATACATAAATCACTTTTATCAAGTTCAAAGAGATAGGATTTTATTATTACCATGACAAAATTTTATAAAGATATAAAGAAGAAGTTTGAAGTTAGCAATCAAATTTATAAACAAAAGACTAACAAGCATTGTCGTGTGAAGATTTTTGAAGAAAGAGATCCGAATCTTTTTGAAAAAAGAACATCTTCTAACATAAATTTATAATAAACTAAAAAAAAAAATCTTGATCGAGTTTATAAGAGAATTAGTAATAATTCTTACAAGATTGAACTACCTAGTGACATCACGCTCACTCCACATTTAACGTTTAAGATTTATCAATTTATCATGACAATAATGATAATAACTCGTACACTCACTTCATATTTAATGTTCAAGTTTTATTAATTTATCATGACAATAATGATAATAACTCGTGTTCAAGATTTATCGATTTATCATAATAATAATGATAATAACTCGTACACGAATTCTTTCTCACTTGGAGAGGATGATGGATTGCATGGTGAGCATCGGATGCTCCAAATGCCAAAATAATAAATTTAAAATTTGATCCCATCAAATCTCAAGAAAATAAAATCATTAAAGTATAATAATATATCATGAATTTAATATATATTATAATTGATGCTTAAATTTTAGTAAATTATGACATATTAATTAAGTGATTGAGAGATTCAATATATAAGGAATTTATAAAAGCAAAAGGAAGAAAGATTGAAGAAGATATTTTAGTGAATAAAATATTATCAATTTTTTATATTTTAAACTATTAACTATTAGTATCTTTTGAAATAAAGAGAATTATTTTTACCCTTTCATTTCTCACTTCTTTTCATACTTTCTTATTTTCACATCAAATATAAACAAGTGTTAAATTATCATAAGCATGTAAAGTTTGAAGAGGAACACAGCAACTTATCCTGGTAGAAGTGGATGAGATGAATAAAACCAAGAACTAGAATTACCGGGACTCTCAGGAAGCCAATACTAAGAGAACAGTCAGTCTATCAAATGAACATGCAGAATCTTCAATACAAAACCTTGCAAATATTGGGATGCCTAATTAACTAAAAAATTACACGATGTTTTAGTTGACCATGCCAAGAATGCTTTGGATATTCTAAACAACAGGTTAGTGTTCATGACAAGTCAATATTAAATAGTCAACCACAGAAAGGCTTGGGGCAAAATAGTTGACAGCAAGCAGTGGAAAAGCATGTAAACAACTAGTGGTAATTAGTTTATACACTATAGGAACACTTCAAGTAATTTCTGGGCAATCTTGCATGTTACCTGATGTGTAAAATACTCGCAGAATTAATACAAATAGACATGATTCTTAAGAATGAAAATAATTTTTCTCAGTGGAATATGTTCTGAATGATGTTACCAGTAATTGCTCTCCATAACTACTTGTTTTCACTCGAATGATTGAAGTTCATGAAGAATTGACAAGTCACTGAAAAAATTTTGCGAGTATTTTCTTTTCCCTCATCCTGCAAAGCAAATGTGTTATTTTCTCACTCTATCTCCAGATGATGTTGGAACTGTCTCACCATATCCAACGATTGCAGATGAAATCATGTTCATCCTGGTCTTGTCTCCTGTCAAATTATGCATTACTAGTTCATGTAGCAAATAAATGAAAGAGAAAGAAAGAGAATCTGAAAAGCTGCAGAAACCAGCAGATCAATTAAACACATACTCAGAACAGATGGCAAAACACTGGCCTTACCTAATGGAATCTTGCAAGAGAATTATTCTACAGCTCATATTGGGGTAAAAAGACTGAGATGTCTGAAAAGTTCATCAGTAAGTAAACCAATCGCACATCAACCAAGCATAATAATTCACATGTAGATAGTGAGCAAGGGAATGTAAGAAACAGATATCATGTCACCAATAATTACTGACCCAACCTGATAACCAGGACCTCATTTTATCTTATCAATCAATCACATACATATTATTCCTTTCAGCTAGGACAACTAGTACCACTAACATCATCTCATGCAACCAAATTTGGCACTCATGGATGACAGATGAACAATAAGAAAGCAGAGAGAATCTGAACAATGGATAAGAACAGGCCCACCTGGCATCAAATTGGCTTCAGCCAACACCACTCAAACAAAAACAAAACAATCTTTTGAGCCAAGTAATACCACTAACCCAATTCATGCCACCAAATTTGCCACTCATGGATGACAGATTAACTACCAAAAAAAAGCACAGGGCACAACTGAACTGTTTCCATTAAACAATTGAGTTAGGGCAACTAACACAACCAGTACCATTTCATGCTACCAAATGTGGCTCACTCATGAATGAGAACCAACACAGAGCACAGAGAACCACTTCAACAATCAGTAAAATACCTGATTAGCTTGAACTAACACCATCTTTATCAAAGCCACTAATATCACGAATGAGTGGATGAACTACCATGGCAATGCAAGAGAATAACATCAGCAACGGATAAGAAGAGATGCAATTGACTACAAATTAGATTGAGCTGGATGGAAGTAAGTACATGTTAGTAATGAACAGCCAAAGACATGGCATGGCCAAAATAGTAGTGTCTTGAACATTCTACTAGAATTCTTCCCATTCAAATAGAAACTAAAACAAAAGCCAAAAAGGGGAGAAAAAAGCAGCACACTGCACGGTAGCTTCTAAGCTCCTCACTCATCATCCTCTTCCTCCTGTTTCAAAAGATATCAGATTAGAAGAATTAGTAGAATTTTCCATGGAGTGGACAAAATACAAACTCTTTTGATAATTACAAACCTCTTCGGTTCCCTCTTCTTCCTCATCATCATCATTCACCTCGGATTTAGATTTGTCAGACTCATCTTCATCAGCAGCAGCATGACTTCCTCCACCAGACTATTTGATCATCCAACAAGAGAAAAAGTTAGCTAATCGATTTACAAAATGAATAAAACAAGGTATACATATAAATCGAAAGATGTGTACCTGATTCTTATTGTATGCAGCTATTTTCTTGGTATAATCCGTCTTCAACTTAGCCGCCTTGGCCACATAGGGAGCCTTCTCCTGCAATCATCACATATCTTTCTTTTAGATCATATCTCCAAACTGATCTAATTAAGGAGAAACAAACTCGTAAAAATTACTTACAGCTTCTGACAAGGATTTCCACTTGTCTCCTCCAGCTTTACCAACCTATTTAGATTAAAAATATAAATCTAAATCATATATCTACAAAGAAAACTCGTATTTATGAGTAGAAGTATTTCTTGAGGAGAGAAGAAATTTAAGAAATTTACCACAGAGACCGACTTGTTATTCGGGTTCTTTTCCTTGAAGGTCTTCCTGAACTCTTCCCTGACGATTCAAACAAGCAAGACGCATTTAAGCCCAAATAATAATAAAGCGAAAAATAAGAAGGAAGAGGCATGCAACAAATAGGAGCTCACATGAAGACGAAGAAGGCACTCGGAGGCCTCTTAGGCTTGTTGGGATCCTTGACGGCCTTCGTCTTCCTCGGCTTCTTAGTCACCCGTTCCCCACCCTTCTTCACCGAAAGCCTAGAAAAATAAATCGTCATCAGATCCCAAAACCCCAACCTAAAAACACCGATCGGCCCACCAACCAAACCAACAAGGAGAAGAGATCCTCGCCTGGTGTCGGCCTTCTTGGTCGTATCCGCCTTCGACTTCCCCCGTTTCATGGTGAGGCCTGCAACAAAACCGAACAGATCCGCTCGAAATCGTCACAAAAAATTAGCGAAGAAGACAACGATCGAGATCAGAGAGGGGGGCTTCACCTTGAGATTGACGCTTCTTCGGGTGAGGATGGTGTCGAGAGGAGAAGACGTACGGGGCAGGAGACGGGGGGCCGAATGCGAGGAGATAAGAAGGGCGAACATCAATAGGGTGTGCAGAGGGGTAAATTGAAATCCAACGGCTCGGATGGCGGACGGAGCGGCGGTGTTTGGGGCGGGGTTTTTCTGGTACACGTCAGCGATCCGCGTGATTGCTGCACATTGGCACCCTATGATGCCTCCCCTCCCCGGCGAGGATTCCATAGAACACCCACAACTCGAAACAGCATATGCAGCGAACCTATTTTGTGGGCCCTCCTATAATGAACGGACCCCACTAGAGGAGGGTTCTTCTGATTGGTCGGCGTCCATTGTTTGTCGGGCCCGTTTTCGTCAGATTATTTTGGGATCAACGCGTCATTAATTTGCTGGGACCGGGGTGGCGTTCGATTCGTATCGCGCGCCAGAGGGAGACAGTCGTGGACAGTAAGATCAACTGCCACGTGTTAAAATAATGAAATTTGAGATCAGAATCTTATAATATACTGTGAAAAACTCTACCAATTAGACTAATTAATATTTAATTTTTATTTATAATAATTTTTTTATAAATTTTTTTATGAATAATGTGATAAATATAGGGAGACAAAATACTTTTTGTTGCATTTCAATTGCTAATTAAGTCTTTCCCTCACCAGGAAAGGAAGATATTTACGATTTTTTTAGTGGAAATATCTTATTTATACATTTTTAATTAGGAGATGTTAATATTATGTTAGTTAGCATTGTAAGGCCTGATTTGTCACTTTCATATTAGAAAATGCCAAATTTTACGCAGTTGCTTCAACGAAGAAGAATTCTTTCTCTTGAACAAAACAATAAACAATATGTGAATTGGACTCTACTCTGTTTATTTTGATCTCTTACTATTTTTAGAGTAAGAGAACAAAATATTTCCATAAACAATAAACAAAGGCCTTCATGTTGATCAAAATCTAATTATTGAAGTCATGATGTTATCATGCTCGAATAGATGAGAAAAGGTTTAGCATTTTAAGCAAGCCGTTGCTCTGTGGAGACAACACAAATCTCACATCACATGGGTTCATCTGGCATGTAGGTTTGCACTGAACTTTTAGTAATCAGGCTTCAAGATTGTTTGTTGCTTTAGTGGTGTTGGCTTTCATTGCTTTGGTCTGTGTTCATATGTTGACATCAATTACAACTTTAAACTTGTATTTAGATTCCAATAATCTTGTATGCAAAAAAACTAGAAGGTAATGGTCTGCTTTCTCTAGGAAGAGCATTGTCATTTTATTTATGCAGTGCACAGTGCATTGCCATATTGACATAGCTCATATGCGTCTGTTGTGTGTGCACATGCACATTTTGTATGTGTATCCATGTAAGCACATGGAAAAAAACACAAAAAATTCGATCAGTTCACCACATGATTCTCTCAAGCAACTTTGCCATCTCTCGGTGGTGAAGAGGCAGGCTTTGATGGACATCAATACGTTCATGGCTAATGTGGAATAAACTTCATGATCAAAGTCACTGCATAATACCCGCTACTCAACTGGTAATATGGAGTTTCATGTTTGCACTCAAGCTAAAATGCTTAGGATGCTGTTAATTGTCTATAGATCTTTCAGAATTCCATTACCATTAAAATTTAAGATGGTTGATTCAACAAAAGGGCAGAAATGATAGGCCATTACATGCCACAATGTTACCAAATCCTGAAAGAAACTTGCAATAACACTGAGTTCCAGGAAATAAGTGATAGGTCATTACATGCCAGGATGAACATAAGGACCCTAGAAACATTTAGGAATTTTCGCATATATGGTCTCTCAGCTAGCAATTTCTACACCAGAGCAAGAAGTGACCAAAGGTAAATTACCTTCTTATGGGAGGCACAACACCCCTACCAGTGGGAGCACCACCCCGGCCAGCAGCTTGTGCCTGAAACAGAAAAACGCCAAAATGTTAAATACTCGGTAATGATTTCATCAAGCAGTTGACGGGTAAGCAAAACTTGACACCCTACGCAACAGGAATAAGAAGAAATACTAAAGACATCAAGGGCAGTGATACTAAAGACCAGCAGCAATGCAACAGGAAGAAGAGAAGGACGAGAAGTTGGTGGAAAGCAAGGTAGTCGCAGCAGTTAAAAAGGATGAGGAACAGAGGTCATGGTAGAGAAAGCTCCAGGAAAAAACAATGAAGAGAAATATGGTGGCACCAAAGAATACTGAAGCAAAATTAGCAGTAAACCCAAGGAAAATATCAGCAGGTAGCAACCACAAAGATTAGAAGGGAAATAAATAATATAAACATAGCAGGGCTGATGACAACAAGTCAAAGGAGTAACTACGTTAGAGTAACATATATATAGAGAGAGAAGGCAAAATAGGAGGGAGAAGAAGATCAAGAAAAGAGAATATCGCTCATTAATATGATAAAAGCATGTCCATGCTTCAGTTGCTATTCAGTTAAAAGCAAGCACCTCATACTATCCAGCAGGACCCAAACCATCAGGAGCAACAATCATGAGATTGGACATGGAACCATACTCATTGCATTTCCCAACTAATTTCAACTCCAACTCCAGGATATAGATACAATAACAGTAACAAAATTATAAAATACCAACTATTTGAAGCCGGTTGCAAGGGTCTTTTGTTGTCATTGAGATCAGTAAATATTTATCTTCAACTAAGTTAAGAGTATTTAGATCTTTATTTATAGTTTCTAATAAGGTCTTCTTAGATTAAACTCTATCCATCCTCAAACAGCTATTAGAAATTATTGCATTTGTAGGTTTTTCTTAGCACATCATGATGTTGTCTTAAATGATTCTACCTTATTTTATCCTTTGTCGAAACTAATAGACCTCACAATACTACATGTGTAGTTGTCTTTTCTTATCTTTCCTAATAAGACCACATATCCACCTCAACATCCTTCTCTTAAACATTATATATATATATATATATAATTTCTTGACTATCAAACACTCAAACCTGTAATGCATCACTGATCTAACAACTATCTTGTATAACTTTTCTTTTAATCTAAAATATATCCAATGATGACACAAAACTTCAGTTGTTTTAATCCTACATTTTTTTTTTGCTCTCTGAATAATATCCTATCAGCATCCCCAACTTGTTGAATAATAGATCCAAGATAGATAAAACTTTAAACCTAATAGAACTTCTAACCCACCAATTTAAGTATATCCTCATGTTATACATCAAAATGTAAAAAGATTAACTCTTATTTGACCTTGATTCATACTAAACTGCAAAAAAGAAACAACCAACTTGGAATACAATTAAGTTAAAATCAATTGGACATGTACATAAAGCAATATAAAAATAACTGAAACAGATTTTGAATCATGAATAAAAGCACAGGTCAATCAGTTTAATCCAGGGAATCCACAATTTTTTAGATGTAGTAAATTATGAATAAACTATCAGAACGACAATAAATGCACAAGAAAAATGAGCAGAGATCTTGGCAGTAAAAACTAAAATTCATCCAGCAGAATGAATAAACTAACTCGCTCCAGGAATACATGGACTAAAAGAGTACAAGATATACAAACTGTTGTACAATATGAAAAGAGGACCACTTTATTACATACTCACCCTAGCACGCATAGCGACAGCACGGCCCCGGCCAACTCCAAGAGCTGATCCCTTGCCCTTCACGAAGCCATTTTCAGTTTAGAAACGTAGAAAGAAAAAGAAGAAGAACAGCTTGCTGTTATGCAGCAAGATCAAAACAACGTATATATTACTCGAATTCTCGCATCCAAGCGCTTGAACATTGGCGCATTTTTCAGCATGTCAGGGATGACCATAAACCTGTAATAACAATCAAAATTCTGTTGATCACAAGGAACCTGCAAGCAATGGAAACACAGCATACGACGGACAATCTTGGACCATCGTTCTACCTTACTTTGCTGCCTCTGATGAAAACATGCTCCAGTTGCGACACCTTCCCGTCCTGTGAAAAAGAAATCAAACCAGATAAGAACAAAAATAACCCTAAAGTGATGGCCACAAGCAACAGTTTAATTGGAGGGGTGCATCTTAATCTTAGCGCCAAACGACGGCGGTAGACCAAACCCTAAGACTTCATCCGAGCGATAAACGAAGAGGAGGAGGACCTTGGCGGTGTAAGTGATGTTCTCGAGCTGGCAGTTCCAGTTGTCCTCGCACTCGATCATGGAGCCACGGTAGAGCTCGCCGCTCTTGAGCTCCACCGTCACCACGTGCCCCGCCGCCTCGTGCAGCAACTTCACCGGGATCCCTAGGCTCCGGCTCATCCTTCCTCTCTGGTTCGCTCTCTCGTGCTATGCCTACTCGTCCACAGCTTGCTCTTCTCTTCTCCAGATCGGTGGCCACAACGACCACGCTCTGCCTTCTTAAACCCTAAAGCAAAACACTGCTGGGCCTATTGAACGTTCTTGAAAGAGGCCGGGCCCAGCCCATTTAACTGTTTTTCTTTTGGACTTACATCTATCACACCTTTCAATAATAATAACAAAATCATAAATCCCAACAAAATACATAAAAATATTTATTATTTTTTAAAATAATTCTTCATCTTTTCTTGTATCCCAACATTAATTATTTTAAAATATAAATACCATGCTTAACTCTTATACATTTTTGTCCCTCTCACATGTACCTCCCCTCTCCAAAGTTAGGCTTATAGACTAAACTGATTAGCTTATGTTTATCATGATCTAGAATGAACAAAAATTACTTTCCACAAGAACAAATATATTATACATGAATTTATCAGATAGATATTAGGAACTTTGTCACAGAGTGGAGAGTGGAATTCTACCCTATCATCTGACTAGTGAGAGTCAAGATTTTTACTAGATAAACAGACACAAAACTTTTTTGTTTTGAATTGTAGGGTTGACCAAAACAATTTTTTTAGATAAAATTAATTAAGTATACAAATAAGATTCACACAACAGTAACAACCTTAATGATTTAACATCTCCTGAGTCACAAACAGATAAATCACAGAATACAACACTAACAAACTAATCAACACCTTTCCAGAATGCAACACACCAGGAGAAAAAAATGACAACTCAGGCATGTCTCTTAGTTTGTGAGGCAGATTTCAGCAAGCCTGTTATAAACATGGATCAACAGTCTACCTCATTGATGCTAAGCTGCTGCTGTAGGTTACAGGTAGTAAATCCGCTAATAGTATAAGGTGAACAGATGAACAGTGCAAACTGTTACAAGCTCCAGCATTAGATTCTTCACAATTCCCCTCAACATCACCAGTCTCCTGAGGTCTCCCCCTTTCCTGGTTAGAATTTGTGGTAGCAATTACCTTGGTTGATGAAGTCCTGTAAAAAGAAACAACTCAAACATAAAAGTTCAGACAAAGTGTATATTACTTCATGTTTCAAATTTACAATTCCTGATGTAAGGGGCAGAATTGATTGGTGTATAAATCAACTTACCAGTAGCACAAATAGTAAAAAGGTAAAAAAAAACAGTAGCTCAAGCAGCACAAGGCCACGATAAAAGAGTACAGTTGCATATAAAAATCCATCAGAATTCAAGTGACCAAATATATGTGTGAAAACAGATTAATAATGGAAAAACCAAATCCATGTGCACTTTTAACCAGAGGATACTAACACGAACATAGATAGTAGATAAATACTAAATTTGAAGATCGTATCTTTTTATAATAGATACGAATATGATCTAGATATGCATCATATTCGTATAAGATATAGATATTAATGCATAAGGACACAAATTAAATTTTGGACAGATATCAATATTAGTCCAATTTAGGATAGATACAGATTAGGATACATATCACTTAGAATGAATAGTTCCAAAAATTATTAACAACACTGTCATTAGTATTTTTAGCAAGTAAGATAAAAGATATTGATATTGTCGAACAGGGTTCAGTAAGGGAAAATGTATGCACTACAAAATACCTTTCCAGAACAAATGGGAAAAAAAATTATTAACAATAAATGAGAAAGATTGAATATCAAGATGAAGATGTGTATAAGACCAAAGAAATAAGGTTTACTGGAATCTTGCTAGGGAGTGTAGAAAGCTTAAGAGGATGAGTGATCAAGTGAGCGCTTTAAGTCCATTTCAACTTGATGAATCGTCCATTGCATGCCTTCCAGTTTCTGCATCAGAATAATTGTAGTTACCACTAAAGTTATTTAGCAGCAATCAGACTTAAAGAGAATAAACTAAACATGTACCTTTACAATGTCATGATATTGTCTAGCAATTGTATCAAAATGGGGATCAACACCTTGATACTCGCGTAGACGGGTGACCTGACAGAAATATGAATATGCATCCACTTCAACATAGATGTGGTAACATAAGTGAAAGAAAATTGTAAAAGAGATGCTTGAACAACAAGCAACATAATGAGATTGAAGATATATAATCATGACTTTGGTTGCACTCTTACTATCAACAGACATAAAATCTAAACAAGCACAAATCAACCATAGGTAGTCATCATTATTCCATAGAAATAGTACATGGTGAAAGGAACCAATAGAAAAGGTTGAGTGATATATTATTTTATAATTGGCTTAATGAGAACAAACATTCTTTGATACTTCATTAGTTATTACAACCATGCATGTTACAATAACTTAAGCAAAAGGCTGTCACACACAAAATCCTATATCCTCGGCATGTGGATCGTTGATTCCATGTCTCTCTTGCAGAAAAATGATATGTGGATCACTTAACATGGTAATCAAAATTTGGCAAGGATCGTTTCAATCATGGATCTGACACCATGTAAAAGAAGCATGTTGTACAGACAAACTATACCTTTAATTCCCAGATGAATAAAATAATCTGGTAGCTCGTTGGGTCCAATTATTCTTCCAAGTGACTCTAGAACTTTCATTATGACAGCTGCAATTGTATCTTTTGACTAGTTCACCATTTACTGCCTATTGATGTTTAAAGTTGTCTTGTTTCTAGTTACCAGGAATCAAAATATGAATAATTGTCAAGTATCAAGAGAAAAAGTATGACAATTCACATGAAGTATTTTGCCAGCAAATC
The DNA here is from genome assembly GCA_001649415.1 of Musa itinerans. Taxonomy (NCBI): domain Eukaryota; kingdom Viridiplantae; phylum Streptophyta; class Magnoliopsida; order Zingiberales; family Musaceae; genus Musa; species Musa itinerans. Next base: position 284,347 of record LVTN01000232.1, read on the forward strand.
AACATGTTAATTTTCAACATATAATAAAAGGTTCTCCTTCAATTTGTGCACGAAAAAATAATGAAAACTTTCTAATAGACTGAGAGCAACATACTGCTTTGTTGTAAGCAATGGATGCTTCTTCTGTTGCTTCTATTAGATAATTCCTGCAGGATGAGGTAGTTCATTAGGTAAATGTTAAGCCATTGCAACCAAAGCATGGAACAAGTGTTTTTCAATTACCTTATCTTACGGAGGGCTGGAACAGAGTCCTTGGTGTAAGTGTCACGCAAGAGAAGATGTTCAAGGACACTGAGATTAAAAGTGGAAGATTTAGAGAACCAAACGGAAATCTTTAAATTAGAAAAGAATAGAAAAGAACTATGCTACTAGAGTTGATTTTGCCATTTTATATATAAGAACACATGAACTCTAATGCTGACAACTATTAAATATTGGCATGTTATAATATTCTGAGGTGATAAGCAACAAAGAAAGGCTATAGAATTGTATCCCAGTAATAATTCTTATGTTTAGCATATCAGTCAAAATTAGCAAGTAGATAATAGGTTGTCAATAAAAACACTTGGGATTTATACATGATGTGCATGAGATGAAATCTAAGGATACAAGACTAGAGAAGGTCAAATCTAATGATACAAAAAGGAATAGTGTAGGTAATCATACCAAATAAATAAATAAAACCCTCATGCTAAGTATGACGAAACACCAAGTATGATTTTGATAACTGCTGGAAAAGTGGTTCTCATATTATGTGATAAAAGACGTTAGGATTCATGAGAATTGCATTTTCATAAGAAAGTTGAAATTCATCTGCAGCTTTTATATTTCTCCTGCATTTTGGAAGTTTACTCTTTTTTCCACAATAGAATATTTAACTTCATATATTATATTTTACACCCAAAAACCAGCAGTTGGTAACATTATATGCATACATTTTAACACGGCTTACACGTGCAGCAAATCTCATTATTAGTGTCTTACGGTTTGTTTTGTAATTTTATCCACAGCTGTCGTAAAAATGTACCTGGTGATGTTTTCTCCCTGCTGGCATGTTAAGTTATATGCACGCTTTGAGAAAAACACTTCACCCTACAGCATAGCAAGGTATTCTTCCATCTCCCTAAGGTACCTAATTCCAGAAAACCCATAGGTTGTCCCAGTTGCAAGATCTTATATAGTGAAAAACAAGATAGAGATTTCTACCCCAAAAGAGCCTTATAGATTTTGGAACAATACCTTCTTACAGACTGAAAAAGACAAATAATCAGCATTGCTGCACAACAAGGTTCTCCTAAGCCCAGTCTGTTAAATACTTGCTAACTCAATTATGAGCTATAGCTGTTTAGTTTTAGCATCCATTGAAGGATGCTACACATCATGGAAATAGTTCAGATGTGGTTTAGTTATGTCCATGGTCATGTCATTAAACATATGATTCTCTCTTGTCCTTTGAAATTAGGGAAAAAAAAAAACAGGTACGTGTTTGAATAATTGAATGTTCAGTATGTAAATGTTAATTAGTACGTATAGGTCTGATCGGTACTTCAAATAATATGTTTGAATGTTCACAAGATGCAAATAAGTAGGAAACATTTTGGGGTATCTTAAAAGAAGGAACGGATAATAAAAACTGCATAGACAGACCTAAGCTTGGCATTCATTGTCTGACACCTCTTACATAGCCAAGTTTTCCTTAACTCATCCTGTTTCAAAAAAGAAATTAATATGATAACACCAATGTCTTGGAGAAGAGCACTAGCAAATACTTCCATTGAAGACATATGATTCTACTGTATGATAATCTCAGGAAGCACATGTGTAGGCTTACATATTGATGCTGATGTTGCAGCTTCAGATCCTTGACAAACTTAATAAGAACCCCCAGTATCTGCTCCAAAACCTTTGCAAGTAATGATGTTTAGAAATCATGCATGCCAATCTCAAATAATCCATCAGTAGAAATACAACATGAAAAAGAGAAAGAAAAAGGCATAAAAAATGAAATTTATTACATACATTGTAATGCTCTGCAAACTTCCTATCCATTGAATACAGATCCTCTAGCAACACAGCTTCTTCCTTCTCAACCTCCTCAATTATTAATTTTACCCTGAGACAAAGTTAGATAGCTTTAAAAGAAAATATAAACCAAAGTCACTACAAGTATCTACTATGATTCTTTGACATCAGAGCATTTATCATGCATTAAAATTGTAGCTACGATAGACTCATAATCAGGCTCAGACCATAGAATCACACTCTCACGGCAGCAACATAAGAGGCCCATTTCAATAGAAGGGTTTTTTTCTCCTACCAGGAGCAGAATTCAACTTCAACTTCAGTTCATCAAATTAAAAGTCACTTCAACTTTATAAAACTCAAACTCAAGGTCCCTTGACTCATTGTTTAGTGTCCGAAAGTCAAGATACTGGAAAAGTCCCACTAATGAAGTTGTGAAAGGGAAACTAGTCAGACCAATATGTACCAAGTGGTAATCACTGGTCCAGCCAAGTACAGGTATCAAGAAGTATAGCTCAATACTGGTACATGTACTGTTCATTTTTAATTTTGTTCATGATACCAATATTATAGTTCGATAAACCTTCTGGTTTCCAGTGCCATTCTGATAGGTTACCAAAATCAGTAAAAGATTGATATTAAAACCTTGGTCGGATTTGTTTGATAAAGCCATAATTGATTATTAATTTGGTCAGATCATGTCACAATTTTTTTTTAAATTGTTTCTGGTTTCTAAATATGCTAAAGTAACTAGACATTGTTCTGGCTTGGTCAAGAAAACTGAAACACTGCAAGAATTTCATTCAAGACTTTGCTTCACCTTCCCATGACTGGCTTTGGAGCCCTCCCAACTTAAGTCCAGTCAAGACAAGTGGAACCTTTTACATGAAGATGGACTTCCTCCAATCTGTTCCATTTCTGAGGCGCAACCTTTGTTCCTGCTTCATCTTTTTTGTATTTTAATATTGCAGTTTTTTGTTGACTGTACAAGTCATTTGTATGCCTATAGAAAAATACACAACCAAAACTATGATGCCTTAATAACATTAATATTGTTAAACCACAACATGATTTCCATATATCCAGATGATCTCACCATTAAAAGCACTTGTGGAACTACCCTTTTCCTGACCCTTCAAAATTGTTTAATAAATTAAAAGCCAACACTTCCATTTAAAGGTGAGTATCATGGTTCAAAAGTTCAAAACCAAAGATCATTGGATCGGTGAAGGGTATAACCATCACCATGATATTTCATTGTTAGCATCATCCAAGACTTTTTTCCATCAGTATGGTGTTAGTTATAAGGATCAATTCAAAGATGTGAAAGCAACATTTCAAAAATATTCAAACAAAGCACTATGTGCAAAACATGTAGAAGTTAAAGACAAATAAGAACCATCATACAGATAAAAGAATCACCTTTCTGGAAGCCGAGCACTTGAAATTTGACTCATGGAAGTGGAGTCTGCTGAAAAGGCATGTGCATGACCATAATAGAGTTATTACATAAGCGTGCAATACACAAACTCGAAGATGCACTCAGAATCTGACTTACCATTGTCATCCATCGCAAACATATCAGCTAATATTTCACATTTAGCTTTTAAGCGAGATTCAATTTCCCAAACAAGGGATCTCTGGTATTCTGACGGGTCCTAAAAACACAGCCACATTCAAGAGATATCAGATGAGGTACGAAAAAACATTCTGCTAATATGAATTTTGCAGAATCATGAGAAGAAACACAACCTATAGACATGCTTCAATATTGAAAATTTGAAACCATCAATTTCAAGCATGAACATACCATGGCCATGACAGGATGCTGTTGTTGGACTTGCCATAGAAAACCAGGTGTTATTCCGAGAAAACGATTTGGTACTCCACCAACTCCTGGTTCAACAATATCGGAACTACTCGGTGGACCAGTGAAACCCAAGATACCGCTGCTGCTATTTGTATAACTGTTGTTATAGTACGTTGAATTTGAGCTTGTGCTCGGAGTTACACTCGTACTAGTGCTGTCAATAGAACTTCTTGAGATCATACTCAGTTTCTCTATCTCCTCCTCATGAATTTCACCATCTTTAGATAGAAGAGGAAGTCTTAATCTTTGAGAAGCCTCTGCGACTGCTAACCAATGCTCAAGGGACTCACAAACCTGAATTCACTAGTATGAATTAATTTTTTCTTTTAACAGAACAAGAACACATTAATTTACATGCACAACAATCTAACTTTGACATAGAGTATCTTGAATGCTCTAATAATGTTCTTTTCAATTTGATACAACAATTGCCTTTTGCTGGAAATAATATACAAAATTGAGACACATCAGCAATCCATTATTCAATTCTAACAACCCAAGCCAAGAGGAGTAGGATGATCCACAAAAGAAGCAAGTTAGTAGCTGAACAAAAAAGATAACTTTCAGAACTTACACATCCATCTTATATTGTATAGTTATTGGTCTCAAGCTGCATCAGAGCTGGAACATTCGCTTTTCAGATGAATATTCTCTGATTACTTGATAATTTATAATTTATAAGCCTTGATCAAGTATATTGTTCATAAATTGCATGTATTAGAGCCTTAAGAAAATCATAATTCCATAATTAACAGAGTTGACACAAAAAATCTGATCATAAATCCAGTCTAAGTTTTGTATGGACTCAATTTTTTTATCTCACTTGCATCTCTACAATAAAGTCCATCAATCAAAACCTCTGTCTACATTTTATGTACAGAACAATGCCACAGTTAACCAGTTAGTTATTTGAAAAGCCAACCTACCTCCACTGAAATGATTCAGCAATGTGAAGAATGACTACCACCCCTTTCATTGCCATCTCATCAAATGGCAAGCTCAAAAGTGGAAACATAAAAAAAGCAAGCAAAATACAAATGATTGAAAAGTTTATATCCAATTTAAATTGCCCATTCAAATCTCCAACTGTTTGTTTGTATTGATAGCAGCCCTCCTCAAGACATGGAAAATGTAATATACTAATCATGCAAGAATAACAAGGTCACTCATATACAAGCATCAAGAACTAACCTTCCCTAAGAATGCAAGCGTTATAATTACACACCTAGCAACAGAAGTAATGTCTAATATGTCTAATACCCAATCGTACAACAAGTTCCGAGATCAAACCAGAGGGGAGCAATTCAGCCCGAGCTGAGGTTGTAAAACGGGAATGTCTTTAACCCCTCCGATATTTGCTGCAGAAACCGCCTGCTGATACTCTTCAACTACCGCAATCGCCTCGCAGTAAACCGCCTGCACAAGCCCAATTCACGGTAAATGAACCAAGAAACCCTAAACTCCAAGTTTCACGAGAAACCTAACCATGGCTTCCAAGTACCGCATCCGCTCTCGCGACATCTCCTCCCTCGCCTGCCACCAGATCGATAAAATGCACCAAATAAAGGGATAATTGAGAGGTAAAAAAACGATACTGCGAAAGCGAATCTTTTGTTCTCTCCACAGGGATTTGGAGGAGGGATTACGAGTTGGAGATCGGAGAAGGCGGCTTTGGAGACATGGGAACCGTCCGGAGCGAGGCAATGGCGCTCGAGCTGGTCTACGAGATGGGCCACGTCGACCGGCAGATTCTGCGTCTGCGGGCTCTTCGCCATCGGACTCGGCGAGCGAGCGGGCCGACGGGAGTAGAAAAAGGAAAGCAAAGAAGCGAGCAAGATAAAAAGGTTCTATTTAAAATTTGTTTTCGAATCATTCATACCACCACTGCAGCGAATTGAGACACGACATCAACGTGGCAAGATCTGCTGGCATATCGCTCCCGACCCCACACCGGTCCACGTCCTGGATTATGATACTAATAATTATTAATTATTAGTGGACAGTTATTTCGCATGAATAAATGAATATGGTCCTTATAAGGATTTAGCTTCTGGACTCCACTAGATAACCAATGGTAGGCACGTCCTCTGGATAACTCTATTTCCATCCACTACATCAACTGCATACAAATTAATGTAATGTTTATTGTAAGAAATTATCCTAATGACAGAGGAGTTTGAATATGTTGTCACCCTCTTATGTGCACATTATATAATAAAATAAAAAATAATATTGTGTTGTTGGATATTTTAGATATTTTAAATTTTATAATTCATTTAAATACGTATAGTGATTCATAAGTATTTTGGATGTAATTATTTAGATATACAGATATACGCTATTAAAAATTAGAATAGCAAAAGATGGACAAGTATATGATGAAGTTGGCGTCCACGTGGCAGGATTGAGATCAACAGCTACTCCCTCTCCCACATCCCACATCCACATCCCAGTATCCCCTCCCCGCTTCTTCAAGTTGAGTGCGACAAAGGAGAGCGGAGAGCAGAATCCTCCTCCCCCTCGATCCTTCACATTAGATTGACGAAGAGGAGGAAGAACAACGAAAGAGACGCGAGACGAGATCTCCGATGGCATCGAGGCTCGGCTCTCTCCCTCCACAGCTCGCCTCTACGTATCTCCATCACCACCGGCACTATCTCCGCCCCCCGCAGTGCTCCGGGCAGGCTTCCCTCTCCTGGCGCCGCGCGGTAGCGCCAGCGCAGCTCGAACTCATCTCTGTTTCTGCATCTCCGGGCAAGATACCGAAACCCTTCTCCTCTCTAACGTATCTATCATCGTTTGGGTTGCTAAATATCCCGAGGGAACGATGAGAATTTCCGGCTATCGTCTGTTTCCATTCACCGATTGAAGTATGTTTGCCTCGATGTAAATGCTTTTTATATAATGCTATGAAGAATAGCTTTGTAGGACGGGAGTCCCATTGAAAATCGGGGGAGATTTTGTTGAAGATCAAATTAAACTTTAATTAGGTATGTATGCACTGTTGGAGTTTGAATTTTATTAGTTAGAAGTTGATCAAGATGTGAATACTACTTTTGATTTGATAAGTAGAGTTGAGGAGTGAAGTTTGGGTATGGAATAAAGTTGTGTCACAGATTCCGAGCACTACTGATGTTAGGAATGAATGCTTATATTGGTGAAATCGTGAGAGTGAAGAATTTTTAGTTTGCGTGTCTATTCTTTTCTCTTTTAGTATATTTCTTCTTTGTGAATTACTTGAGCCTACCACCTCCCATCGGGATCTGTTTTCTCTTTCCTTTGTGTTTTTAACCAAGTCATATGATTTTCCCATTACAGATTTAATCTCAACTGACTTGTTTCGCATTGTAAAATATGTCAAACCATCTTAGATGGCTTTATGAAAGTATATGTTGATGCTAAAGTCTGAAAAGGAAGGATGAAGGTTTTCTTTATGAAAAGATTAGAGAAATATATCAAGTGGACATGACAATCACTAGAGACCAACTGGTGAAAGAAAAATGAGAGAATGGAAGTAGTGTGAAAGGTGCAATAGAAACTAGGGTTTGTCCTTGGCAACCGAATTTTGTGCTTGTGGTTAAGAACACAGTAGTTAAAACCAAGTAATGCAGGAGCTAATGTAGGACAAGTTACATCATTGAGCTGCATCTTTGTTCGATTGGTAAAGTTGCAACTTCCAACATAATGAATGTAAAGAAGAATGAAATATATATATCAATATCGGGAATCAATTATCAACAATATATATCTGTTTTCTGGGCATTCTTCTTCAGTCTGTTTATCAAGTACAGTCTGATAGACATGATTCTGCATGCACTCAATCTAATTAATTGGTTAAGCAAACTTCTTGAATAAAGCTTGTGTCCAAGTTTATGGTACTAAACTTGGTGGATTTTTTTTTTAATGCTTTATATGTAAATATAGACTGGCAGGATAATGCTTAAGCTTACTCTTCATGTCACTATGTGAAATTCGTGGTGTAATATATATATATATATACTCTTTTATATTCATCTTTCTTAAATGCATATTTTTCTTTTTCTGATATTATTTTCGTCCTTTTCTTGTTCATTTAATTAATTCAGGCAGATGTTTTGCACCACTGCTGGTTAAATGTAATGCTCAGACAACTGTTGCGACAAGCCTGTCACAGGGAACTCCTGTTAGACCAACGAGCATACTGGTGGTTGGGGCTACAGGAACTCTGGGACGCCAGGTTGTTAGAAGGGCATTAGATGAAGGCTATGATGTTAGATGTCTTGTAAGACCTCGACCAGCTCCTGCAGACTTCCTGCGGGATTGGGGTGCTACAGTTGTCAATGTAAGACCACGACAAGCTTTTCACAAATGACTGTTGCAGGTTTTGATAAAAGGTCACTAGATGTTGCTGCTAACTTTCTTTTGTTAGATGTATAGTGCCTTGAAAATCCTATGACTTTTGGTTGTATACCTCATGCATAATGCTTTGATGCCATTCTGTCTTCTTCTAGATGCGAACATTCCTGTCAACGGACTTCTTGCCATATGTTTGACCTAATTATGACTTATTTCACAGTCAGGCATACCTGGACAGGAGATTTTTTATTCAGGACAACACTCATTTTGATGTCACATGTTAAAATTTATATTCATTCTTTTGTTTCTTTGTTAATTTTATTGGATATATCTAATTATTGATACAACTTATATTTGGCCATGCTTACCTCTGTACTTAACCATGTTTGAACAGGGCGATCTCAGCAAACCAGAGACCATACCTGCAACTCTTGTTGGTGTTCACACGGTAATTGATTGTGCAACTGGACGCCCAGAAGAGCCTATCGGCACAGTATGTTGTCTATAGTTATCTTTTTTCTTGGAATCTATTCTATAACATTAAGAATGAACCTGATTATAAGAATATTGGTACATGTATGAGAGCACCACAAATTGACATCATAGGTATTGGTCACAAGTTTCCTTTATTATTCTCTGTTACATTTATATTTGGAAGTCATTAAAATAAGTATATATTTTCAATGTCTAACTACTATTATCATTATCTGGTATTTTAATAGGTGGAAGCCATTTAAATAGAAAATAAAAAAGAAATGGTTATAACTGAATTTCTGGTACCTTGTTTAAGTTTGAGTTGTGGATTCTTATTACGACCCTGCAAATGGCCTTACAGGCAAGAATTTCCGTGTCAATTAGGTTTGAAAGAACCGTGCCACAAAGTTATCGGCATGTATCCTATGCCAACCCATGCTGTAAGTGCCATCATATGGATAGGCCAATTGACTTGTACCAACCAACATGGAATTGTGCCAACATGGAATCTTACTATGCCAAAATCTTACTGACATGCCTTGTACCACACACATGACAATCCTTTGTTCTCCATTTAGACAGTCAAGGGAAAATATTTGCCTTACAAGGGAAACATTTCCATATTTTTGGCATCCATTTATTGTAACCCTGTTTGTACTTAAATAGTATTGCTCTTTCGCTAATTTCCTTTAAGTCACTGTATAATCTCTGATAGGCACTTCAATTGCATAGCTTATGCTGTTTTGCATAATCCAATAACCTGTTCACATATTTCTAAATTTGTACACTTGGTTTGTGGTTATACCTAGGTTTAATGTCTTTTTTATTTATGTAGAGCAATAAGTTTAATGTACATTAATGTACACTGGTGTGTATTCAGAGTAACGTATATAACCTGACCTGTTGGACATAGATGATAACCAGGAAATTTGCACTTTCTTCTTATATTTGTTATTGACAATTGACATTATGATTGTATGATTGGGCCCATCTAATTATTTCATTCTCATTAGGTAGATTGGGAAGGAAAAGTTGCTCTAATCCAGTGTGCAAAAGCCATGGGCATTCAGAAGTATGTATTCTATTCTATCCACAATTGTGATAAGCATCCTGAGGTACCTTTGATGGAAATCAAGCATTGTACTGAGAAATTTCTTCAGGATTCTGGTCTAAACTACCTTATAATTCGATTATGTGGCTTCATGCAGGTATTTTCTTAACAAATACATTTTTTATTATGAGTGTGTTCTCCACTAAGAACTCCAGTAACATTTTTCTTGGATAAGTCAAAATTAGTTTGTTATATGAGGATCTTAAAATTGGACTTCTTTGTTCTTAGGTTATGTTAAATATATAAAAAAAATCAACTTTCAACAAAGTTCCTGTCATTAAGATTTAAACTATGCTGATATCTTGAAGATTTTTGTGTACCTTCACAAAAATAGACATAGTATATATCTTTTGTAGTGCTACACATCTGTTATAGCATCAACATTCGGAAGATAAATCTTTCACTTGATTGTACCAACCTTTTTAAAATATCATCTTTTACAATATAGTTTCATGTGTTTGTTACTGCTGTCCTTATTGTTCCATATGAATAGCAAATGAGGAGCTACTAGTACATTATTGTATAACTGGAAATCAACATATGGACAAAATGACACTCTTACCATGAAATCTAAATCTCACCAGTGAGAATAGCAAACTATGGAGATTTCAGGATACTTAAATGTGTTAACTCCACTTTGAAGGTCAATGAACCTGTTGTTATTGCACAGCCATGCCTATTTATATTGTCTGTTACTGTTGACTTTTTAAATCTTGGTTTTCATGTTTGTCATTCTTTGCTTTGTTTTGCTTGAAATTGCTATATATTGTAACTTACCTATTCCTCAATGTGATAGGGCCTTATCGGGCAGTATGCTGTTCCAATACTAGAAGAGAAGTCAGTATGGGGAACTGATGCTCCAACTCGAATAGCTTACATGGACACCCAAGTAAGATATAAGTTCTTTGTTGATACATTTAGTTTATCTTCTTTGGCAAAATTAAGTCATTACTGTTGTGCCAAGATCTTTAATAGTTTTCAACTTCTGTTTGCAGTATATTGATAACAGTTTTGCTCTCATTCCAGGATATATCTCGACTGACATTTATAGCTATGCGTAATGAGAAGATAAATAAGGAACTTCTAACTTTTGCAGGACCTCGTGCATGGACAACTCAAGAGGTTGGTTTCGAATTTTCATGAGATTTGCTTAGTTAATTGTTGGATTCAAGGATTGTTGTTTTTCTATATGGGAGAATGCAGAGACCTTTCTGGAATAACATTTTTGCACCTAGTAGCTGACATGCTTATTTGCTGGCAACCACAGGCCAAAATTTCGCTTGTATGTTGACATATCAACATATTGTTGTGCCTGCAAGCGCAAGCCAAAATTTGGCCATGTCACATGTCTGCACCTTAGTCATGGATAGATATGAAGGGTGCCAATAGCTTTTTTTGGCATGGTACACTTAAACCCTTACCATATGTTGACACCTTTGGGACAGGGGTATGGCACGAGGTAATAGACATAATAAACCTTGGTCAGACGACAACAACAACAACAACAAAGCTATAAATTTGATCAGACTAATTTATTATAATGAGATTTTATGTTCTTATCTTATATGAAGAATGTCTTTATGGGGGTGGGACCAAAATCAAAAGCATAAAAGTCAGTTATATATGTCAGGCCTGCAGAGGGTTGACTCTCCACTGGGGTATTGGTTGGTCGTGCAGAAAACAAGTGCATGCCTCCGAGGGTATACAATGGTGTCCTCTAAATGTGTTGGAGTATTGCAAAGGGCATTGCAAAAGGCAAAAAGGGTAACAGAGAAATGGACACTGTAAAACTTTCTAGGTAGAATGTTGTTTAGATCATTGAAGGAAGACTAGTTTGTCGTCTTTATAGTTTGAGGTGATTTCATACCCTTTCAAATACATGAAATCGCATAAGTTGCAAGCATAATGAATACTTCTCTGAAGTTAATAAGTTTTATATATATTCAATTCTTTCACATTTGCCATGTACAATTTCAAATTGGAAGGATGTTTATGAAATTTATTAATTTTTGAGGTTAATCTGTGATATTCTGAAGGGTATTCATGAAAGTTTGCTAACTATAGAGGTGTGTCTATGCTTTATAGGGGTTTCTATGATATTATGAGTGTGAGGAAGGACACATGGAATTCTGCCTTGAAAGTTGTATATTATGAAATTGTGAATCCAGAGAAATTCCATCAGGGCTTTTGATGAGGAACTTTTGTTCAGCATTAAATATTTTCATTTTTATATATTTAATGTACTTGATATGTTACTTTTGGATGTGACAAAAGCAAACACATGAACATAAATCTTGTGACTCATCAAGTTGCAGTGCAACTTCTCTATCGGTTCATGTCGAAGATTAAGTCAGCTGTCAAGCCACTTAGAGTTCTGGTCAGAAAACATAACTTTTGGTAAATTGACATCTGACTACTAGTACAGAACCATTGGCCTAAGATATCATTAGGTTTGCCTTTCATGTTAATCTTGCCTCTCAAGTATCACACCTTTTGTGTCTGCATGTTTATTCAAAAGTTGAAGCATCAAGGCTCAAGCTCAATCTTGTTTTCTTTTGTAGCTGAAATTATGAACTGAGTTTAATAAGATAATGTTCAGCGGGAGCAATCTATGGTTTTCCTCAGTTTTAGAATATTCTATTGTTCTAGGTGATTACCCTGTGCGAGAGACTAGCAGGGCAAGATGCAAATGTTACCACTGTCCCTGTCTCAATCCTCAAGTTCACTCGGCAGATGACTCGACTCTTCCAATGGACCAATGATGTAGCTGACAGATTGGCATTCTCAGAGGTAATTCTCTATATTTAACATAGCTTTTATTAAATGCAAAACTATTTTTTATCATATGAAGAATCCTTTTATCAAGACGCAACAACTGAGTAATCGACTCATGGTTCTATTTACAAGTAGTTTGATGTACAATTGTGAATTTAAGATATCATAGATGTTTGTAATGGATCATAACTAATTCCTACTAAACCATGTGTATTTCAACTTGACAATTCTTTTCACTCGACTTATTATGTTTCCGTATTGCGCTTGGGCAATGTTTTTAAATGTCTTTGATGGGATTACAGGTCCTCTCCAGCGACATAGTTTTCTCGGTTCCGATGACGGAGACGTATAACCTCCTTGGTGTGGATCAGAAAGATATCGTGACGCTAGAGAGGTACTTGCAAGACTACTTCACGAATATCTTGAAGAAACTGAAGGATCTTAAAGCACAATCAAAGCAAACAGACATATTTCTGTGAGTACACGTTCTATCATTTTGTGGAAGAGATCACTGTATTCTTCAACCCACATTAGATTCATTAAATTTGTAAGAGGACATAATGAGAGCTCAATGGCCAAAACCGCTTCTTTTTAATCTTCTGCATTGCACTACTTGTAAAAGAAATCATTGAAGAATGTAAAGCTAATCTTGAGGCTTGTGAGCTCGTAATTATAATTACAGTTTGTCAGCTGAAAAGTTAGCCTTAAATTTATATTGTTTTGATGGACTCAGACTGGTAATGAACCGTTCCCGGTCTGGTCCTATACAAGGCTAGACCCGGCTCGATTGTATATAAGGCGTTGGACCGCGTCGGGCCGGTTCAGTTGCAGACTCAGTCACTGGTCATGCAATCATGACATGTTCTACAAAGAAGGGGTGAGCATGTTAAGAAGCGTGACTCGCGTGTTCACCAGACTCCTAAACACCCTCCCGCTTCCGTCCTCTAATCCCTCGATGAGCCCAATCATCTCTTCGAGCTTCTCCATTGCCACCATCTCCGCCTCCTCCAAGCCCTTCTTCGACGGCTTCCTCATCGCCCAGACCATCCAAGAACCCCAGCCAGACACTGACAGGAAAACTTCCGTCGACGTGGCCGCTGTTGCCGCTACCGCTTCTGCGATGATCCCGGCGATCTCCGAGTCCGGCCCGATTCCCGGTGCCAAGGGCGGGGATCTGGCGAGATCCTTGATGGATGAAGCGAGCCCGGCGATCTCTTTCTCCACCCGGCGGTGGGATCGGGCAGCGGATGCGAGCCGCACGGGGTCGCCGCGGCGAATGGCGGTGCGACCCTCAGAGAGGTGCTGCTTGAGGGCGATGGCGTCGGAGAGGAAGGAGCCGTGGGCGTCGGCGAGGCGGAGGAGGTCGTCGAAGAGGCGGTCGGCCCAGGCGGGCCGGCGGCGAAGGGTGTCCCGGGCCCGGGGAAGGTGGAGGAGACCGTCAAGGGCAGCGAGGAGGCGGTGGATCCGGGCAAACCCATCGCGGTGGGGGAAGGAGCGGAGGGAGCGGATCTCGTCCAGGAGGGGGGAGAGGGCGGGGCAAGGCAGGCTGGTGGAGCGCATATGGTGGGGCGCGTCGCGGCGGCGACGGCAAGGGTTGGCGCCAGGGCTGAGGCTCGACAGGGAGAAGGAGAAGCGGAATCCGAAGCCCATGAGGTATGCTTTTCTCCCACGGCCTCTCTTTGATTCGGCTTCTCGTTCCTTTAGTGATCTTATCAGTAGTAAAATGGCGAGTGATGGGACTCGGATGGCGAAGCGGGAGCAATGGAAGGGCGGTTTTAAAAGGGTGCCTAGAGAGAGAGAGACAGAAGCGGTGGTGGCATCGCGGGCCAATAAGGTTCCCTTTATAATAATAATAATATTATTATTATTATATGCTAAAACAATTTTATAAAATTTAACCTTATATCGAACCCCCGTAATTAATCAATTATTCTCGAGTGTTATTATTTAATAATTTTCCCTGATTTTTAATCTACGCCGACGTACTTTTTATTTTCTTTCCGTCGAGTGACGCGACGGTTCATCGAACCGCACGAGGACCCACGGACAGAGGGGCGACGGATGATGGAATGGAGACATTCATCGAACCGCCCGAGGACCCACGTGTATGAGGTGACGAACGAAAACAGAAACGACCACATCAAGTCTGTTACCACTCAGCTGTTAACACGTATCATCTTTTTATCTCAACTCCAGCATTTATGGCACATCAATCAGATCGATCCGACCATTGTGTCTATGTTCTATGCATTAAACCAACCAACCTGACATCACATGTAGGTTCTTCGACCTTTTTCTCTCGGTATGGGTATCGGGTGCCTACATATTTGATTATGTTTCTTTCGGTCTTTGACTTGGTATGAGTTAAAGAGCCAAAGAAATTTAGGGTGCAAACTGCAGTGTCTGTCTGTTCTTTTAGCAAACTATGAAGTCAAAATAATTTTACACAAGTATATGACTTGTGTAAAATTATTTTGAACAACCTTTTTTCAAGGAACCATTGCAAGAATTAGACACAACAATGAAATTAAGGGCCAATTTCAACATTGGAAAGACTTAAGTGCTTTATGTTGGTGCCAAGATAAGATGGAAAGTTGAAATCCTTCCTGTACAACCGAAAGTCATTAAGAATGTGGTTAATATAAGCTATTTATCATTCCTTTATTAAATATTATTTCTTATAATATTTTATGGGTTTGACTGATTCTTATTTGGTTCCTCCATCCTGTAGAAAGCAACTAAAATCCACTAAACAAATCAGATTATAACTAGTGTTTGTGGTACTTTGTTCAACAGCATGATCAAAGAGTGTGATGTAATCATATATAGTCATCATAAACACACTCTTACCTTTCCAAAATTATCAGACTGAGGTTGCCATTGCCAAGACAAGATGTGCAGATCAACCCCTCTACTTGCTTGCCGCAGAGTGGACAATGATCAGGAAGAACATAGTTTGAATAACAGTTTCATTCATCAATTAGAACCAAATAAAACCGAAAATTTTTGAAGTGAGAAAGAAAGAAAACATTAAATCGGAAGAGAATCCTGATTCTATGTTCAAGAATGTCTACTACAAACACCCAAAAAATTTCTCAAATTGGGGATATCTAAACTACATAAACTCTTTGAATATTACTACCAAGATTTTGATACATTTTGACAATCATATTCCATATATCATGCCAAGCTGATATAGGCATTCGGCTAAACTAAACTTATAACCAAACTCGACTGAATTTTCAGACTTTCTAAATATACCATACACCAGATGTGTGTCAACTCTTTGCATGAGATATTGTAGTCTGAACTACCAAAAAGAAATAAATGCTCTTTGAACACAGATACAAGGAAGCAATGAAAGCTCTTTGGCTGCAATATTCGAAAATCCTTTGCACAAGAATGAGTTTGTCAATGCAAGACTGAACCCTGTGGTGTTACATTGACAAGGGGAGGAGCATTTTACGTTTGCTCTTCCTGTTTTGTTTTATTTGCTTTGTTACTTTCATGCACACAAGAACAACTGCAGTAACACATATCAAAAGAAAAGCAAGCTTCATATACCTGAAGTACAAAGCAACACCCGCGAAGACAAGGAGAGCAAACATCAACATCTCCCATATCACAAATACCGCATCGACCCTGCATCCATATGACGGAAACTGAGTGTATCAGATTGGAAATGCTCTAAGAATGAAAGTGTATACTGAGTTAAAACTTGATTTATGAATTTCCATAGCATTTCAGTTCTCCAATAATTGACGCTACAAAGATCAGAGAGAGAATGATTAGCTGGTTTTGGTAAACTACACGACAATCTTGTTTGAAATTAGAACACTCACAGGCTCATGGCCTTATCAATAGTCCTTATTAACATCATTATGTTTGAGAATAAACATTGGTAAAAAGAAACATCACCTATAAATTGTAAAACATAATTCTAATTTTAATTGGAATTATCTGTTTAGAGCTACCTGATTAAAGATGGTTTATTTGAGAGAATTAGTCAAAATGGATAAGAAGATATTAGCACTGAGAAAAATGGCTGAAGTAGCTGAAGAAATGCATGCCACATGGAAGACAACTTGGTGATTAGGCTAGGGAATCTCCACTGTTGTTAGAATATACTAAGGGTGGATTTGAGTGTTATCCCTTGTATTATAAATGTTGGAGGGCTGGGCATAAAAAACAAAGAAGTCTAAGTATCTGATAAGAAGAGAATAAGTCAGTACCAACAAATGAAATTCCTCCCTTGAATCCCTTCTTTCACTGACAGCAAATTATCAAAGAAGAAATGTTCTCATGTATGTTGCACCGAAAGTGTACTAACACTCATAAGTGGAGTTACAAAAATATAGAAAAAGTGGACTTTGATGGAGATGGCTCCAAAGTCATTTACCAAAAAGCAGAGGGAAACATAATTAATTTGTTCAACTTTGGTGAACTTCACCTTCTGATTTTCAAATAATTAAACTATCACAACCCAACCTAATGGAAAACCAACTGATAACCAGATGAGCCTAGAGCCACATAACCTAAAATATTTAAACTCAAGTTAATGATGATTAGTATATCGAACTTTGTAAACCAACACATCAATTCTGCCGCTTTTGGTGTGGTTTGGTACTGATTGACAGTTGAAGTGATACAATTCCAATATGTATTGACGAACTAACATTTGGTATGAATCAACACAGTTGAGACCAGAAGAAAGGGGAAGAGAAGATGGGAGGAGGATGGGGAAGCAAAGGAGGTGTATCGAAAAAGGTGTAAGTGATGACCCTTGTGAGGAGGAAAAGGAGGCAGCTATACCAAGCAGCAAGTTCGGTTTCTACGCTAGGTGTGAGAAAAAGGAAATTCTATCCAAATTACTTTGGATCGGTAATCAATTTGAACTTGAGGTTCAATCAAAAACATTATCATTTTAGTCAACTTTCTTTTCTATAAAATAATTTTAGTATTTTGGAGGTGGCTTTTGTAGATATCATAAGTTGTTGTCACATAGCTCATCTTCTACATTTCTATTTTAGTCTCATAAATTGCTCAAGGAGAAAAAAAATGGAGCCAATGAAAAATAAAGAAAAAAAATCAAAATTTGTGTTTAATTGAAGATTACACAGAATGATTAACCCTAAAAGAAAAAAAGTTTGGACTGAGGCCTTTTTGCCTACAAATGTGTGTGGAATGAGGCCTTGTTGTTCTATATTTTCTCCTCATCCATAATCCACCAAAACCATACAATACTAATAACCTGATGCTATTATAGTTGTCAACAGGTGGAAACATAAGGTTCAACCTCATATTTAACTAAAGTTATTTGAGAAGGGTAGCATCAGTGTCTTTCTCTCTTCTTAAGACAATTATGCATTGTATTTTCATTGTTGAAATATTTTTTTCCACAAATCAAATGTGTTTTACCCCATCCTCCCCTCTATTTGTCTTTTTCTTCACTGACTTTATCTTTGATTTCTTAAGCCTTAGCACCCTTGAAGTTGTTTACGTTAAATCCTTTCCTACTTGATCCCCTTTATAAAGTGCAATACTAAGTCTGCTTTGGTAAACCTGATGAGAAGATTGACCCATTAGTTTGATAAGCTTAGAACCACATGGTCCAACACACTCAAAACCAACACATCCACCCTATAAACCATCCTTAACTTCCAACACATCAAGCCCTATAAACCAACACATCCACCCTTAACTTCCAACATGGGATCTCAAAGGTTGGACTTTCTCATGTATCCTAGAATCAACCCATAATAGACAATATGTGAGGCCCAACTTAGAGGTAGTTTCATGTTATAATATGCCTCTAGCTTATCAACAAGTAGTCCTTTACTATTTGGTGCATCTCACTGTATAGAACTAAGTTAATTTCAATACAAATTATAATAATGACTCAGCCCAATGGAAAAATTAACTCATCAACTTAACGAGTCTGGAACATCAACCAAAATACTAGAACTCAAACTGATGATAGTAGCTTGTCTAGCCCTATAAATCAACACATCTGTCCTCCCACATTCAATATATGAGAAACTATGACAACCTGATGAGGAAAAAACAAGATATGTTAATATGAGTTATTTAAAACATCTTCATTTGTATTGCAAGTTTTCAACAACTATAGCATTTTGAGAATCGTAGAATTATACTTCTAAAACATTACAATATCATCATGTCTGTTGGAATTCAAAGGATATTTAAGTTGGTATTATACTAATCAGGAGAGTGTTAGTTAAAGAAGGATGAGTACCAAGGTGACTACCAGAAAAACGAGAATTTGAATCAAAAGCCTATGAAATGAAGAATTTGCGGTAAGCTGGTGTAAAAGATTACCTTTAGCCTAGTATTTGGACTCTATTGCTCGAGAGGATGTTTTGTGTTTTAAATGTTGAAGGGTCTTTTGTGTTTTAAAGGCCTAGCACATTGACTGCATCATACTAATTGTGCCACATAGATGCCATATATATGTTTGAGGGGTAGTATTAGATTTGCATCAGTATGTAACCTAGAGTCATCAATATATATAATTGATCACATAGGCATAGCATACTGCTCATGTCGTTCGCTGTGCTGCATGAACAAGAAGCAGCATCCGCTGTATCATAGAATGAAAAACATAGGTCTACCCCTCACTTCTCTCTCCACAGAAATAGGAAAGTTACAAGCAGTATTAAAGATGAGAAGGGTAAGAAAAGATGCTGAAAAAATGAAAAGAGTTTACTTGTGCAATCCGTCATGAAAAGGACATCACTAGTGGTTCACCATTCTCGTTTGCCCCAATTTCTAACAAATAAACAATTTTAAAAAATACCTTCTACAAAGTCTAAGTTTAAGACTTCATGGATTCTTAAACTTAGATTTTGTCAATATAAAACTCTATGATAGTCAAAAACAAAATAAGTTTCTTAAATGGGCAGGATAATTTTTCAATGGCCATGATGGAATCCAAACTTCACCGAATCAAATAGTTCTAGGACTTCAAGCTTTGCAAAAGAAACTAAAAAAAAATTGTCTAATAGCAAAACAAATACGACTAATCTTCCACTAACGATTGCTAATTTTGGCTCCTCTATCAACCACACAATCCTGATTCAATTCTCCTATAATTTTTGGTTTGCTAAAAAGTCTGCCTTCAAGGGGCTTGTCAAGAAAGAAAATCAAATTATGTTTAAATGAAAGATTGGACTAATTTGATGAATGTTAGTGTTGTTGAACTTTCACCTTCACACTCGCATCTCCTCAACTATGTAAGACCCTCACCAAAGGGAACTTGTCATGCTTTGCTTCTTAAGCCTCCTCAAGCAATCCGTGTTTCTATGCATCACTATAAGGTTGGGTCTGATCTGGTTTTACCTATCATCACAAACTAAACATCATAATTAAGTCCTTAATGGGTCTATAAAGAAGTTTTCGTTCATGACTTATTCTCAGGTAGAATGTTATGGTACAAGTGCAACCTAGCATTGTGCCAATTACGGATTCTAAAAGTCTTATTTATTGGACGAGCGGTACCTGTGTTGGTCCTAAGAAACTTACAATTTGTCGAGGATAATCTTCTAGGCTATCGTGTGCCGATTTAGATGAAACCCAACATCTCGATTCAATTCGTAAACAGAAGACAATTTAGAAAACCAAACACGACTAGAGCAGAAGAATTCAGGAAATAATATGGCAATAAACCGCTTAAAATTACCGTGAGGAGGCATGGGGGGAGGTGGAGGAGAAGAAGGAGGCGGTGGCCCACTCGTGCTTGGATCGCATCTGGTATTCCCGCAGCTGCTCCGCAAGGTTCGATCTCGTTATCATCTTTCTCGATCTAAACAACACCAACACCAACAATAATAATCCGATCCCTTTTTTATCTTCCTTGTGACCCTTCAACCTCCGGCTTCAAAAAGAGAAATCGAGAGATCTTCTAATCCCTCGACCAACCCAACACCCGCGATCCGAGGAAATCCCCAAGTAGACCGATGACTCTCGATCCGATCGGATCTGCGCTTCGCCGCTTGCTCGCCACAAGTCGGCCGGGGATCGGAGAGGAGACGGCGATTTTTTGGGGAGGGAGGGGGGGGGGGGGGGGGGGGCAGGGCGGG
>LVTN01000232.1:305060-365574 GCA_001649415.1 Musa itinerans
GGGGGGAGGGGCGTTTTTTTGGGGGGGGGGGGGGGGGGGGGGCGCGGAGGCAGGACGTGGGTCACGATTGCGACGGCCAACGCGTATCTCTTCGCCATCGGTTCATTTCGTTTTGACTGATCTCGTCGCCTGCTCACAGCTCACGCCAACAACATCGGGACGGATCCATCTATGCGAACCATGAGTCGCTCCTGGACGAGTAGAGCTTGAGATAGCGAATTCAAGTCCGACCGGCACTAACGCGACCTGATTTGGTCCAATCTGGATTAATTTTGACCGGCCTTGACTACAAAAGGAATGAGTTCGGACTCACTCCTTTCTAATTGACTATTTAGGCTTGTATTTCCGTTCCAAAATTATATATATGAGTATAAGATTAGAAGAAAGAAAGCAAATAATAAAGTGAAAAGGCAGCAAGAGAACCACAAAAGGCAGACTGACACTGTTACGGTTAGTGGGCTTGCGCAAAAAGAAGACGTCGCCCCTGCAACCTTCCTTGCATTCCCCTTTCCATTTGCTTGAGAGAGAGAGAGAGAGGTCGGCTCGCGGCGTCTTCTTCTTCTTCTTCTTCTTCTGACCTTTTCTTTATCTTTCGCCCGTCCCCCACCTCTTTCGGGAGCGAGAGCCAAGCCCCGTGAAGCATCGATCGGCGGAGACATCCCACATTGCTCCCAAATCGTCTCCGGCTTCAGTTTCCCGGTGTCGGCGGGCATGGAGAGCCTCTCGTTCGAGGAGGAGTACGCCTCCGACCAGCCGAGCGACAGCCGTGGCGGCGGCAGCTACAGCCCCAACGCGGATGTCTCGGGGTCCGACTCCTCCAGCGAAATCTCCGGCCGGGGGTTCCCCGCCGCCTCGGCTTCGGCCTCCTCCGCCGGGGATGTGCTCTTCTGGGAGGTGAAGTTGGAGAAGAGAGCCACTGATGTCTCTGGTTTGTTGCCAATATTTTTCACCTCATTTCCACTTCGAATCCCTTTTTCATTTTTTGGAAATTTTCCCTCTTTTGGATTGTAAATGAGTTATCTTTTCTCAGAAGTGGAGATGATGAAGGAGAGATTCGCCAAGCTGCTTCTTGGCGAAGACATGTCGGGTGGTGGCAAAGGCGTCTGCACCGCCCTCGCGATCTCAAATGCCATCACCAATCTCTCCGGTGAGATCCAATTCCTTCTCTCTGCATCACTCTATTTAGTAAGAATTATTGTCTTAGAATGTTTCTTCTTGTTATAAATGGTTAATCCAGCTACTATTTTCGGAGAATTATGGAGATTGGAGCCACTGGCGCCCCAGAAGAAGACAATGTGGCGAAGGGAGATGGAGTGGTTGTTGAGCGTGAGTGACTACATTGTGGAGCTCGTCCCTTCCATCCAAGAATTCCCTAGCGGTGGCACCTTTGAGGTGATGGTCTCTCGTCCTCGTGCCGACCTCCACATCAACCTCCCAGCTCTCAAGAGATTGGACGCTATGCTTCTTGGCATACTGGAGGGGTTCCATGATACCGAGTTCTGGTATGTGGATCGTGGAATTCTGGTAGCTGATGCTGATGAGAATGGAAGTGGGAGCTATCCACCTTCCTCTTCTGGGAGGCCATCTTTGAGACAGGAGGAGAAGTGGTGGTTACCGGTTCCAAGAGTTCCACCAAATGGTCTCTCTAAGGACGAAAGGAAGAGGTTGCAGCAGTCCAGGGATTGTGCAAATCAGATACTGAAGGCAGCTATGGCAATTAATAGTGGGGTTCTTGCTGAGATTGAAATTCCTAATGTCTACTTCGAAACCTTGCCCAAGGTATGGATTCTGGGATAGTTGTTACTTTATCTTTGGCCCGTTTAAAGTAGAACATGTATTTAAAAATTTGAATATTCATGCTTCTGAGATCTAATATAGTTTTATGACAATTATTAGTGGTCTAACACAACCCTTCATATTTTTCGTCTGGGCCTTAGACTGACATTATCTTTGAGCATTCTCATCAAAAATGTACTAAAAGTTTGTCAATGGATACCCTACAAAGAGCAAGCAATCTTTCTGATATCATTGTTTTATTTTGTGATGCACACTCATGGAAGAGGTGCATCCACTTCAGATCAACAAGTTCCTGACATCTTTACTTATCATAGTCCATGACTACTATTGGAAACTTGATATCAGAGGAGTGGGAGTTCAGATTCTGCACCTATCTACGGTGACCGTTGGCCAAGAGTAACTTTTACTTCAATAGAACTTTCACGTTTTAGCTAGACATCATTCATTGTTCTCGGAGTTCTTGTACTTTATTTGGTAATCAATGCTCTTTCTTATGGATACTTGGATTATCTGAATGAAAGTATCTTCTGTCTTCTATTGTGAGCTAGCTTTTGTTTATCTAGGACTAGCAATCTTGGACATGATGTACTTACAGAAAAATAAGGGGGAATGAAGGTATAAACTATAAAAAAAAATGCAACACAAAGTATCGGTATATGAAATTGGCACTTCAGCGCCAACAGAAGCATGAAATTATGCTAGCAGTAAGTATTTTCTATAAAGTCAATAACATCTGGATTTATTGGTCTGAGAAAAGAACATGATTATTGTCTACAAACTTTGACGGGAAAGATGCGTCAGTTGCTGCAATTAGTAATCATTTAGCAGTTATTATGTAACTGAGCTAGTGCATAAGTCATGTGAAGTTGGTGTGTTCTCCAATGAACCTACTCTAGAGTAACTTGGAAAAAAAGCTATCGATCCAAATTTGCCACTGTCATGCATGATCATCAACCAGACTACATCCGAGTGCAGCCAGCTCCTGTTATGTTTGTTCTTGTCATATCGAAGTTCTTCGTAATTCTTTCTACAATTTTGATGAGTTGCAGAGTGGGAAATCCTGTTTAGGTGACATCATCCACCGTTACATAATTGCTGATCAATTTTCACCTGAGTGCCTGCTGGACCTCCTGGACTTGTCATCTGAGCACCATATTCTAGAAATAGCAAATAGGATCGAAGCAGCATTATATGTTTGGGGGCTGAAAGGCCAAAGCAGACACTCTCCATTAAAAGCCAAGAAGAATTCATGGCGTGGGAAGGTCAAGGGTCTTGTTACCAACAAAGAAAGAAGTCTGCTTCTCGCACAACGGGCTGAGGGTCTTTTGCAGAGCTTACGAATTCGTTACCCTGGTCTCCCTCAGACTGATCTGGATATGAACAAGATCCTGTACAATAAGGTAATTCTTAAAGTTCTGTTTGTAGCTAATATATTACCCTGATTTAAATTGAATTGCTCCAAATCATCCAGCCAATTAGACTGATTCTGGATGCCTCTTAATCATATTATATAAACTGAGAATATATGCCAGTGATGCTGAATTTTGATAGCAGCAAAGCTTGTTTCTCTGACCTTCAATACTGGAAAAATTGAACCAAGCATGTAAACCTCTTTTGCAGGATATAGGACAGTCCATCCTCGAGAGCTATTCGAGGGTCATGGAGAGTTTGGCATTTAACATTGTCGCAAGGATTGATGACTTGATCTTCGTAGATGATGCTACAAAGAAGTGTGCTGCTGCTGAAGCCATTTCTGTCTTTAATCGAGGAGGGCTGGGAGGACTTCCACTTCAGAAAAGGATATCGCGCAGTCCGTTCTCGATTCAAAACACACCATATGTCTCACCATTTGCTACACCTTCATTTTGTTCGTCCACCCCTGCTATCAGAAGCCCAGTAAGAATGACATCTTCCTTAAAAAAGGACAGTCTCCAAGAGCAACAAGGGGGTAAAGTAGAGAAGCCCATCTCTTATAACACAGAGAGTATGTTCATACACTGGGAACCTTAGTGCCAAGAAAGAGACTTAAGTTCAAATGAGGGTCAGTTGATTGCTCTTGCAAAAGCTGGATCTGTGAGCCATCTATTACATGGAAAGCAGAGGACCAAATGTGAGCCAGTGGTTGTCTGGTTGATAGGTTTGTTCCTGTACATTAGTAGTAGGATCAAAGGTGAGGTTCTTGCAGTATCTTGTTTCCTTTCAACCTGTTATTACTGAAACTGAACAGTGGCTGGAAAGATGTTCATCATTTCTAATACTTGAATCTGAAACATGTGTCAGAAACTCAAATAATTGGACTTTACGGCTTGTTATTATTTGCAAAATAAATCAAAAAAATCACCAGGAAAAATCTTTTTTTGAATAATATCATCACCAAAATATGAGATTAAATTTAGATGTTTACAATTGAACATAAGGTTTGCAAAGAATTCAAGTTATTCTGCAAAGGAAAACAAAACTATAGACCTTTCTCCTATACCTAAAAACTTAGATCAGTGGAATGAAGGTAACCATTGGAGCTAACTGCAAGCTTTCCATGTAGAAGGTAGCCTTGTGGAGGTCAAAGCAGGCATAGAGCGTAAGTTTACATCCAAGGGCAGCATTCGGTACTCGATCTCGAGCTCCTTCAACACCTTGATCATCTCCTGAACCACAAGCTCCCTCCTCTTCCATCTCTCGTTGATTTCCTGAAAGTTCATGCGGTGTCGCAACCAGATCGATACCAGCAACCTGTTCATGTCATCCACATCCTTGATCACAACAATTGGATCCGGGTGCCAGTGATCCTTTTTCCTCTCGATGAACCTGAAATGATTGCAGAAGCTCAAATGTTATTCCAAGAAGGTGTCATTTTGATTCCAGAATAGAAGCTAATGCCACACCACAAAGAGACTGTGAATGTTCCCAGTGGACAATTATGAACAGTGTAATTTCTGGTAGACAAACAGAGTTACGATCGAGCAACATAGAGGATATAATGTTCATCATACTTACGCCATTATTCTTTCTTTCATGAGAGCAAGCTTTTCCACTGGCGTCGAAACATGAACAGAGAAGTCGACTGCATCTCCCATGTCTGGACTTCTATAGATGTTACCTATAGGTAGAGTTGCCAGCACACCGTTTGGGTAGGAAACTTTCTGGTTATCGTATCTCAGAAATATTGTTGTAAGAATGTTCATCTCCTCAACAATCATCTGAACATGAGAAAAAGACACCACCATTAGGTAAATTAGAAGAGCATCCCAATGAAGTACATCAAAGTGTTCCTCTGCTCACCTGAACTCCTCCTATTTCACAGCGATCGCCGACATCAAAGGGATGCATCACAAACAAAAAGATAATGTCTTCGAAGATCATCTTCACAGTGTTTCCAAAGACAAAAGTCACTAGAAGAAGTTGCGAACTAAGGAAAACGAAGAACTTCGTTGTTGCAATGTCCAGGATGAGAAGCCATATCGCAAGCACAACGACGGCTACAACTACAGTTGCCATCTGATGGAGCTTGTTGATTGCTGTTTTGGTATCGTTCAGTGTTAGAGCCAAAGCTCTTCGTTCTTTGAAGACATTAACCTGCAGTAGAAGAACGATAAACCGATTCAGTTCTCTGATGTGAAGTCATATGTACGCACACCAATGAGGAGTTGGTTCAGTACCACCCAGTTCTTGAGAGACTTCTTGGTGACTCTTTCGTTTTCTTCAGCTCCTTCAAACAGACCCATAGTCTTTAGAGCTTCATCTTCCCTCAAGAAATGCATCAAATCTTCTAAGTAGATATGCCTGCAGATTTTATACTCGATAAGCTAATTATCAGAATAACTCGATGCGACAGTAGAAACGAGGAAAAAGACGTACTTTTCACCGGGCTTGGCTACATTATTGAAGATCGTCCTGGCAGCAACCTTGGCCTCTCGCTCGCTTTGTATCTGCATCGCGGAGGACTCATCCTCCATGCCGGCACGCACCAACCGCTCGTGAATAGTCGATAGCATGCCATGCCGCACAATCTTCATCATCCTCTTCATAATCCAGGCTGGTACATTCTTCTGGCTCAATCTATGCAGGTGTTCGATCGTGATCCCCTCCTGCTTCTGACCAATTTCCTTCCTTCTCATTGCATTTGCAGACCTCGCACTCTTACCATTCTGCGACCCTTTCTGCAGGGTTAACGTTCTCAGGTCAGCGGGAATTGCAACGCCTGCGTTCTGAAGTCTTTCGACTTCGGAGAAGAAGTGGTTCTCCTCGTCTCTTGTTAGCTGGGATCGCATCCATGGTGGACTTGACAGGGTCTCGATCACATACTGGTTAAACAGAGCTTCTTGGATGCGGTCGAAGTAAGTGCTCACATGGAAGGAGGAGGCGAGGGACTTGATGACGATGGTCTCGGCGAGGCGGAAGAAGGTGGCAACAAGCAGGCAAATTAGGATTTTGCTAACGTAGACGACGACTTTGCTGTTGGTCTGGCGCTGGATCTTTTGGTCGAACTGGAGGTGCCAAGAGAGGAGGACGAGGCCGAGCCAGAGACAGTTCTGCACGGGCTTGCGGACGCCGTAGACGAAGTAGAGAACGCGCTTGCGGAGGAGGAAGTTGCGCTCCATGAAGAAGACGAGGAGGCGGATGCCCCACCAGGAGACGAGGCGGCTGCAGATGAGGACGAGGAAGAGCGCGACCCACATCCAGAGGCGGAGGCCCCAGAGGGAACAGCGGCGGAGGGCCGGCACGGCGAGGGCCGCGGCAAGGGCGGCGAAGATGAGGAGGAGGCTGGCCCACTGGAGGGCCGTCAAGGGCTGGAACTTTGCGCGCGTGAAGTCGTCGTCCGCGGGGAGGTCCTCGTCGAGGAAAGGATCCTCGTCGTCCTCGTCGGTCATCGACCCGCCGAGAAGCTGCGAACGGAGCTGCCCGGAAGGCAGCGGACTGGAACGGGTCGTCGACCGGCCAGCCTCGGCCGCCAACGCACCAGGCCGGGGCTGAGGCGCGGGGTCCATGAGTCGGGAGCGGGTCTTCGTCCTCAGCAAGGTGGATGTCCGGCAGAAAGAGGCGTTGGACTTCCATCGATGGACCTCGGCGCCGCTGCCATTGCCGGATCCAGACATGATGCTGCCATCATCGGTGGTGGCGGACACACCTTCGAAGGCAACGTGGGGCTCCTTGGAGGCGGAGACAGAGACAGGCGACACCTTCGGATCGACGTCGACGTCAACGCCGAATCTGTCCGTACGGGAAGAAGCCGCCGGCACGTGGGCCGCCCCGGCGTCGCTCACGAACTCGCAGCTGGGGTCCCTCCAAATCTTGTGCGCATTGGAAAGCTTGTCGACACCGACGACGACCGCGTGGCGGTCGGCAGCAGAGTGGCAGGAGGGGATGGGCGAGGCGAAAGGATTCCAAGGAGTGTCGCCCATGATGGAAGACGAAGCCGATGCAGAGATTGCAGGATGATGAGTGTGCAGATATATAGATTAGCGATGGCCTCAATCCTTTCCCTAAATGGATGATCATCATGCCGGTGATTAAGTTGGAGATCCACAAGAAAGCAGCTTAACTTGTCGATTCCAATTCGAGTACGGAAGAAGAAGATTCCTTTCCTTTTCCGTGGTGGCCTGGTGGAGAATTGGCCGGGGGAAGAGGAGAGAGAAAGGAGACGAGGAATCGGAGTTGGAATTTGACGAGGGGACGGATTTGGAAGGAGCGAGATTTGGTGGGATCTGATGGCTATCTTTGACAGGATCTATGTCGCCGTCCCCGCCGAAGATGTGGGATGCGTGAGTGCATGACTTCAAGATTCGTGCCCGCGCACTGATGATTCGTGTTCGGTCTTGATCGACGTGGACAAGTACCTCACACTTCCCCGGTTTGGGTCCGACTCGTTTCTCCGAGCTCAAGTGACTGATGGGTGGAATCATGGTCAACCCGGATCCAATAAGGACTCGGTCAAGCTTCGGCACTCTTATGTCATTGGTCAAAGTCAAGTGATGTTGATTTTGATGTAATAATCAATAAAAAAATACGATTTTAACTTATATATATAATTTTATAAATAATTTTAATTAATCGATATGTTTCTTTCTATTTGGGCCGAGTGAAGGGTTAAAGCCCAAACTATTTGGGCTCGATAACAACCCATGGCATCGGCCTGCTGCCTCATCTCCGCTCCTCGCCAAGATCTGTCCCCTTTCGGTGGACTCGCCCTTTGCTCGACTCGAATCGAACGCCTCCAATCCCAAAGAACAGCTGAATCGGTGATTTCTTCGAGTCACTCGGAGCGATTCGATTTCGTTCCTCTCCGTTTCTGCCTTCTTATTCACTCTTCTGATAAAGATTCGTATCCTTCTTCTCTTTGATCTTTAGTCCCTCGCGAACTGATGCGATGGAAGACGGCAGGTAGGAAGCATGGAGACGGAAGCTCAGCGCTCGCTCTCTTTGCGGGCTTCCCGTCGAACGGAGAGGAGCGGTTGGGGTACTCGCCGCAAAGGTCAGGAGTTTCGAAAGTGGACATGTTTTAATTTGTTCTGGTCTCTGTTCTTAAAAGTTGCAACCTTTGTCGATGCAGGCGATGAAACCGATGTCTCTGCCAATGGGAGTGGTCTTCACGATCCGCTGAGGATGGTATGGCGGAAGGGTTTCATACGATTGGTCTTGGTGTCGGCCATTTTGTGGATGCTGCTCATTCTTTTTGCATTGCTATTTCATTTGTGGTCCTGTCATTCTTCCATTAGCTTCTTCTCAGGTAATACTGAAGTTTCATTCTCTTTTTTTTGCGTTTGGCATTCATTGTGTAATTAAAACGATTTTTACTGTGGCCTCGAATATTTTCTGATGGATCTGATGTCCTAATAGGAATGAATAGATTATACAAATATATCTGCTAAAATTTATCGTATACACAGCTATCCTTCCAATTCAAGAGTCAAAGTTTATCCCCATTGTACATTCTGTTATATTATGTAATTCTTGGATCATTAGTTGTCTGTTAACCTTTTCTTGGAAAGAGGAAGCAGTACCTTTGTAGAAGAACACGCTGTACTTGTTTGCATCCTCTTGTTCATCACAATTATTTTTGCCTATCGGATTCAAATGCAAATAGCCTAACAATAAACAAGGTGATTTGGTCTCACTATGATAAGAACATGTTTTGGTGGCATATCTGAAGCCTGAGATATGGACTTTCTGGCTGTTACAAGAATGGTAGCTATTAAAACATCAATAGAAAAATATACCTTGTCGTACCATCAGAAATTATTGGCAGTCTTAGTTAGAACAAAAATGATATGACCTTGTATTGTAAAAACAAGAATATACACTTCTTGTCTGTTAATGATTTATGAGCCCAGAGGCCAAAATTTGGTGGTTCTAAGTTCAGCATTATAGCTTTTCACACGGTACAAATGCTAGTTATTGCATATGAACATGTTTGTTTTCTTATTGAACAAGGTTGAGCATATGATGTGTTAGGTACATGCATATGCATGTTTTTTCTTGTAATACATGTACATGTTTATGTGCATGAAGACTGGTGCAACTATATGTCTGTGTGTGCATTTGCTTGTCACTGCAGCAGAGGCTTTTGGTTATCCAATATGTTTAATTGTCATTTTTTTTAATTTTTAACCAATTATACTTACATCTCCTGTCATCCAGCCTTACTGTATTGACTATTGTCAATCTTAAATAACCATTACTATGCTGACTTTTCCAGTAGTCATTTTCTTTTAAATTTCAATTTTCTAATTTATGTAGATTATTAAAATTTGCTATTCATGACACTCTTTTTCCAGCTCTTTGTAATCAAGATAGCAAAGTTTTTATCATCTTAGACACGATGGGTCTCACATCAAAGCCACAGCACCGTAAGATTACTATGACTTCTTTTATGCAAGATTCATAAGTTTCCACTGTCTGACTTTTGCACCTTCTGCATTTAGGTTGCGGAATTCCTGTTGTTGATGATCCAGATACCATAGTCATTCCCAAGAGAACTCCTGATACTATTCCAAAAAGTCTAACATATGTATTGGAAGATGAGCAAGAGAATGCAGATGAAAAATCTCAGCCTCTTTTTGGGGGTCATCAGAACTGGACACAAAGAGAGAATAGTTTCAAATTGAATACAACAATGATGGTAATAAAATTGTGATATGTAGGCTGATGAAGAACACATTAGCTGTAGAAATCAGTTCCTCATTACCTATACATTTAATAAACTTGAACTCATTATTAGACAAAAGGATAGACAAACATGTGGAAGCCACTGTTATTCTTTGATAAGTGTGTTATAAGCATCATGTCAGCATCACAACATTTCATGCTTATAATAATTTCATTATGGTTATGTCCTATAAAAAAGAAATAAGCTGATCAGGTCTAGCTGGACTCATCTTAAGATATCATTTCCATCCTTCGACTGATCCTTATTATAAAAAATTGTTCTATCTTATTTTTATTATGTGGTG
Organism: Musa itinerans; assembly: GCA_001649415.1. NCBI lineage: Eukaryota > Viridiplantae > Streptophyta > Magnoliopsida > Zingiberales > Musaceae > Musa > Musa itinerans. Next base: position 315,305 of record LVTN01000232.1, read on the forward strand.
TCCTTGTCTTGTGCTATGAAGTTTTCAGCAACTTCATTTGGAATTAACTGGCCTATTCCTTGGTTTAGTAAGTTTGTGATAAGACCCTAAAGTCTTATCGTAAAATAAGGAAGAGAAAGGGATGATCATTTCGAGGGGATCGGCCTCCTAGGGTTTGTTCACAGACTAGAATAATATTTCATTGATTGATTGATTGATTGATTCCGAAAAGAAAGGGTCACATCATTATTTATAGAGTTCCACCTAAAGTCCACTAGGACTTGGACTCTTAATAATAAATAAATATTAAATAATCCTGTACCTGACTCTAATTGAACTAAACAGACTCAATAAATATTATTCAAAAGCTTAGAAAATAAAGGAATCATAAGGGATCCTAACAATTCCTCCCTCTTCAAATCAGCCTTGTCCTCAAGGCTGAACAACATCAAACTCGAGGAGCTTCTCTTTCAGCACTTCAATCATAGGCTATCTGCAACGCATCACAACCCGTTGATCAAGTAAGTATGGTCTCCACTTTTTGATAGTGTAAGCAGCAGGTCAATCTTTCAATGTAGTAATCATTGCAAGAAACTCCTGGCCCTGTATAATCAATTTTATCTTTGAACATTTACTATCACAAATTAAAATCTGTCCATCAGCAATCTTTACTTCGAATTTGTCACAGCCTTCAATGTGGTGGGCCAATCGGTCAACAGTTTCACTGTCCATAAAATTGTTAGTGCTACCAGTATCAATCAAAACTATAACATGCTGATGTTCCAGAGTTCCGCCAACTTTCATAGTTTACGGGTTAGAGTAGCCGATTAATACATGCATTGTATGTATGGTAGGTCCAACATCTTCATTAGAATCTATACCTTCATAATTGGAGTTCACATTCTTAGCTTTTGGTTCCTCTCCAATTGGTTCAATAATCAAAAGTTGCCCTTGTTTACATCGGTGCTCCATACTCCCACTTTTCATCATAGAATAAACCCTTTGCTGATCTTTCCTTGAGTTCTTCTTGGGTTAGTCTTCAGGTGTCAGGGTTTTGGTTGGGAATAAATGGGGCGGGTGGCTTGCTGATCATCTGGTTGTTGTCACTTCTGTTTCCATGATTTTCTCTGCTAATTTTTTCTCATGTAGATATGCGAATGAGATCGAAGCTATCATAGTGCTGGGTTAACGAGCCTTAACTTCACATCGGATATCTGGATTAAGTCATTCAATAAATGTTCTCACCGGTTGTCGTTCAGATCAATCTCTGACTTGATTTGACAATCGTTCAAATCTTCTCTGATATTCTAACACTGTAGAAGTCTGACAAATTTTGGCGAGCTGCCCATCATGTTAAAATTTGCTAAGACTCTCCAATAGGCTCTTTTTGAAATCAGTAAGTGTTTATTGCAGTCGGTTCTCAATTCTGATTTCCAATGCTTCAATTTGTGCTTTCACTGAGTTATTGGCAGCCATTGTGTAAGACTGCAAATCTACAATCCCCAGTTCTTGTTTCTGATGTCTGGTCAAGGGCATCAGCATTGTCGATGTGAAGTTGCCGAGGAGGTGGACGTCGAGGGCAGTGCTGCGGTCGCTGTGTTAGAGGAAGAGTTGTTGCCCTGTTTCTGTCACTACGTGGGGTGAGAGCGCCGGGGGCTGGAAGGCGACTGCGTCGGTGTGGCTGCAGCTGCTGCGACCCAAGGGAGTGATCGCCGAGCAGCGGGGTTGAGGCTGCGGTGATGGTAACCTACGGTTGCGGCAGAAGATGCTAAGCAAGGGGGAGGCGGCGTTGAAGCGGCCGGGGTTGAGAAGAGGAATCAGTGGTGCATGCGCTGCTGGGGTTGAGGCAAGGTAGCGTACTTGCTGCGGTTGCTACGTGCGCTGCTGCAGAACGAGGGGTTGGTCGTTGGCCGGGAGCAGCGATGGCGACGGTTGCTGGCCAGGAACTACGGTGATCGGTGGCTGCGACCGAAAATGCAAAGTTGCTCTGTTTTGGTCGTCGCGAGGAGGGGAGGTCGAGCGGTTGCGACTGCGACCCAAGAGGAGGCGGGCGGCGGTGGAGAAGGAGGCAGCGAGGGTCACGATTGGGAGACGTTGGTCGGGAGCAGTCGCGGGGGAGGGCGGCGTTGAAGCGGCCGGGGTTGAGAAAAGGAATCGATGGGATCGCCGAACAACCGGGTTGAGGCTGTGGTGATGGCAACTGGCGGCAACGGAGGAAGAGCAAGAGGGAGGTGGTGTTGAAGTGGCCGAGGTTGAGGCTGCGATGGAGAAGAGGGATCGGCGGTGTCACTGTTGGGGACAAGGACAACTAGTGAGTTGCCCTGTTTTTGTCACTACGGATGCAGAGCAAGGGGGAACGGCGGTTGGGAGGCAAGTGATGGTCGTCACACGGTGGCTGGCAGCAGTGGTGGCTCGATTGGGAGGCGATGGTGCGATGATTGCCGGTGGAGAAGGGAAGTGGTGGTGGCGCGGTTGGGAACAAGGACAATCTGTGAGTTGCCCTGTTTCGGTCGCCGCGAGGAGGGAGGCAACCGGCGACTGCGGTTGCGACCCAAGGGGGGGGCACGATGGAGGTGCGGCTAGGGCAACGTCGCCGACGATAGAAGCAGCGATGGGGTGGTCCGCTGGCTGTGAAATGGCGGCCGCGGCCCTTCTCGCTCGAGCAAGATGGGGGAACGAGGAGGGAAGGTTGCTGGCCGAGGGGGGCAGCGGCGGTAGCGGTGGTGGCTGTTGGCTGGGCAGCAGCGACGGCAGTGGTGGTCCGTCGGCCGAGAAGCAGCAGCAGCAATGATCATTGATCGGAGAGCAACAGCGGCGGGTGGGCTAGCCGGAAGCAAGGGTAGCTGCGGCTTCTTCTTCTCTCTCTCTCTCTCTTTTTTTTTTTTGAAGATGAAAATAACTGCAGTGAGGATCGCTGCTCTGATACCAAATGATAAGACCCTAAGGTCTTATCGTAAAATAAAGAAGGGAAATGGATGATCACTTTGAGGGGATCAGCCTCTTATCGTAAAAGAAGGAAGAGAAAGGGATGATCACTTCGAGGGAATCGACCTCCTTAATCACTTCGAGGGGATCGGCCTCCTTGATCACTTCGAGGGGATCGGCCTCTTAGGGTTTGTCCACAGATTGGAATAATATTTCATTAATTGATTGATTGATTGATTCCGAAAAGAAAGGGTTACATCACTATTTATAGAGTTTCACCTAGAGTCCATCAGGACTTGGACTCTTAATAATAAATAAATATTAAATAATCATCTACCTGACTCTAATTGAACTAAACAGACTCAATAAACATTATTCAAAAGCTTAGAAAATAAAGGGATCCTAACAGTTTGCTACATTCATTTCAGTCCCTGTCCAAAGGTGTGAATGCATATGTGGAAATGAGAGAGAAGGGCTTGTGTTGACTAGTGTAGTTAATTGGATAGTCAGACATGTATTTTCATAATTTCATTTTTGAAAATGTTATCATACAATATAATCTATTAGCTCAACTTCTCACACTTTCTTTAAATCAAATCTGGTGTAGCATATTCCAACTTCACCTAGCAAGCCTTCATATATGCATTGATACATGCAGACAAATATAATACAGATCTTGAACTTCTCATAGATGATTAGTCTATTATGTTATGCATATAAACATGAAAGAAGTTATCTTAATTTCATAACTTTCATTCATACTCATTGTTCTCACAAGTTTAAAGATTTCTCCAAGTCATTAAAGGTTTTCATTTACTGCTCTTTATTTCTTTCTAAGGTCCACTGTGGATTTATAAAAAATGGTGGTGGAGAAATGGATGCTGTAGATGTTAAATATGCAAAGAAGTGTAGGTTCGTGGTTGCCTCAGGCATTTTTGATGGGTATGACACTCCCCATCAACCGTCAAACATAAGTCAACGTTCTCGAGAACTCTTTTGCTTTCTGATGGTAGTTGATGAAGTGTCTTTTCATTTCATCAAGCAAAATGTTACTGTTAGAGAGGACAGTGATGGAGGAAAATGGGTTGGTATTTGGCGCCTTGTGGTGCAACACCATCCACCATATGATGAACCTAGAAGAAACGGAAAGGTTCCTAAGATACTAACTCATAGGTTATTTCCTCAAGCTCAGTATAGCATTTGGATTGATGGGAAAATGGAGCTTATTGTTGACCCGTTGCTAATTCTTGAAAGGTGGGTTGTTTCTGAGTACTTAGTAACTCACTAAGAAAATATTTTTTTCTTAAGTCCATGCAAATTTTCATGATTTATATGGTTTTACATTCTGTAAACTTTGTAGATACCTCTGGCGAGGAAAGCACACATTTGCAATTGCTTGTCATAAACATCACAAGAGTATATATGAGGAGGCAGATGCAATCAAACGAAGAAAGAGGTATGCTCGGCCACTGATTGATCTGCATATGAAAATTTACCGCTATGAGGGAATGGATCTCTGGAGTCCGAAAAAAAGGACAATCAGCGGTAAGCATTACTTATTTTTCTAACTTGGTGCCAAGTAATAGTATGATAAGTACCATATTTACATAGGTGCTTTAAAGAATATGCATTTAAGTGCCTCCTCACATTAACATAGGATGAAGTTCTAGTAATTTGAAACTCACTAATCCATGTTAAAGATGATGAAGTTAATACTGTCAGTGCGGCTCCATAACTACATCAAATCACTAGGCACTAAAGAATATGATCAAGTTTATGAAGATATTTGATTGACCTAATGAGAAAATGTTAGTAGGACACAAGCAGGAACTTACATATAGTAAGAGATGCCTCCATAACAATTTCCATTTCACATGGAAGTCCATCTACACAACAAGGTTTCTAATATTAGTCATGGTTTGCATGAAAGAGCTTTTTAAGTAGTTCAAATAACATCATGCCTTTATCCTTGATTTCCGTTGATGAAAATACATAATGAACGCAGATGTACCAGAGGGCGCAGTCATAATACGTGAGCACACGGCGATGACCAACTTATTCAGCTGCCTTTGGTTCAACGAGGTCAATCTTTTCACGCCGAGGGATCAACTTAGTTTTGGCTATGTGGTGCACAGACTAGGAGAGGAGTTCAAGTTTTTCATGTTCCCCAACTGTGAATACAATTCCTTGTTCATATTGCATAGGCACACCAGGGAACATTCTTCTGTTGTTGAGTGGGTTAAATCCCTAGATGAGTTCAAGGGGAACAAGACTGGACTCAGAGAGACCAGGGGAGGTCTAGGGCTATGGAAACCCTACCCAGGGGACCTCAGCTCTGTCCAACTCCCTTCTGTTAAAAGAACATCACCTGCAGGGTGATACTGTATCATGATTCTGGTGAATAAAATGTAAGGAGGTTCTGATCTTTCATGTTGTAATTGTCTTATCTGAGATTTTATGGATTCTTAATGAGTTTTATCTAAGTGGATTTGTACACATCTGCCACAATATTTCAACTGCATAAAACCATTGTCAAAGAATACCTACTCGGGATCATGCTCACTTTCATCCCTGCTCTTTTACAAGGTAAATAAACTGGAAATTTAATTAGAAACAGAATTTATCAACTGTTGGAAATCCATCACACAGTAGGCAAACACTAATACTAGTGCAGTGCCTTCCTCACGACATATGCCCAGTGATGGAAAGAAATGCTATCATCCGATACTAATTTTGATAACTTGATCTATGAAATCAGGTTGATACAATATTGATATGCTGAAAAATTAAAAAAAAAATAACATTGTACTAGCATCAAGTGTATATGTTTCAATATCGATACTTGATCAGATATCGGTACATATCAGCTGTCATGTACCCGCGAGACGAGAACCACAAGACACTCCTCTCGTCTGATGAAGTTCAACAAGACCACCACTCAAAAGGAAAAAGCAAAATTTTATGCTAAATGTGCAGTGTCACCATGCAAAATTATATACAAAACAAGATGGCTTCGTTAGTAGCAACTCCATAAATCAAATTATCTAATCTTCATTGTCATAATCCTCGTCCTCGTCTACCTGCATGTTTAATTGTACAAGTCTTGATGGCTCAAAGCCAATATCGCCCACTCCATCAGGAAGAGGCCATGCTGAACACTTCTCTAGCTTAGTCTCGTTGGCTGTTGTCGCAGCTCCACTTACGAGTGATGTCGATGAAGGATCCACAGTTTGATTAGTGTTCTCCTTTTCGGCTCCTTCAGGCTGCCCTGGCTGCCCCAAAGGGACCTCCTCGTCATGTTCACCAAACGTGATGTCGTCGTCCTCATATTTTACGTACCTTGCATCTCTTGCCTTCGTAGGTGGTCGTCCTCTACCTCTTCCACGTCCTCTTCCACGTCCTCTAGGACTGACATTAGAGTTCCTCATAGGCTGTCACCAAATATAGTCAGCTACTGGAAAGAAGGAACATAACTATTCGACTATGCACAAAAGATCAAGTAAATGCTAGTACACTACCATCTTGGAGGACCTCAAATGGAGCTCCTCATTGCTCTCAACTTCACCAGCATGTGGTAATGTCTTCCTGCGCATTTGCTATAGCAGTTAGTGCTTCATCATTAATACAAATTGATATCGAAAATGAAAACGATGAAGAAATTACCTTCTGCGACAGATTCCTTTTTCATCTTCACAAGGTTCGATGCCACCAAGGTTTGGTACCTTGTTGACAACACCGGTTAAGAAATCATAAGCATTATAAGTCTTCACACATTGTTTTCTGGAAAGCTCAGAAAAAACAATAACAAACTATTGTTAATTATTTTCACTGGTATTAAACTTGTTTAAATTCTGGCATAAAGTAAAAGAAAAAATATAAGAATTCGCAAAAAATAAAATCAGTCCAGAACATCAAATATAAATTAATAACATATAAAAAAAGCAATGTAGTAACTGAAAACACCAAATGAAGAAATGCTACAAATGATAAAAGACTCATTTTTTAGTATATATTTTTCTACTGTTTCTTAAACAAGTATTACCAGGTTATTCAAATAATGACTATCTGAAGCTTGTATTAGTATTAGTTACCCCAATGGAATCACACAACTATCTGGTTTGTCTAAATGAATAATCAACCGATATCAAATTCTATTAGAGACCTCATCATTTGATCAGAAAGATGTCAAATGACTCAAATCCATCACTGTTTTTAACCATTTTGTTTTTGGTCTTCCTCCAGTTTTACCACACCTCATATTGAATCATATTCGATAGTTACTGACCACATAACGTTTTTTCCGCATTCTAAAGAAAAGTTGGCCAAGATGTAGCATCAAAGTTTATGATGTCTAATCTTCGAAATTCAAGTCCAATTCTCCTCGAAGTCCTCCATGTAAAAAATGCTCAAGCACATCATGCAAGATAAGGATGTCGTACACATTAAATAGCTACATAGAGATGATACCAATTGACCTCAAAGCGGAAACTACAACAACTACAAGTCATAGCATGTAAAGTAGCTCTTTTCAACCCAACTAAATGCTACTGTAGTTGCAAGTCTCAGCTGAACTCCATGGGATCATTCCCAGGCACTGAAAACTACCATTATCTATAGAGCTCCCCATATCTACCCAGATATTAAGACCCATTTTTATGAGTGTGCTTCTTTGCAATATTCTTGAAAAGACTCATTTGGTGACGATCTGCAATCATACACTTCCACTGCACTTCTCCCACTTTATTTATCTTGTCAAGCAGACATCATGAGAAGAACATGAACAAACAAAATTGCAGAATTAAGTTGAAATTTACACACAAGAAAAAGGAAAAATGTACTATATGAAGTGATTATAAGGTAAGATAAAGAAAAATCATTTATCAGTTGAAGTGATTATAAGGTAAGATAAAGAAAAATCATTTATCAGTTGAAGTGATTATAAGGTAAGATAAAGAAAAATCATTTATCAGTTGAAGTGATTATAAGGTAAGATAAAGAAAAATCATTTATCAGTTGAAGTGATTATAAGGTAAGATAAAGAAAAATCATTTATCAGTTGAAGTGATTATAAGGTAAGATAAAGAAAAATCATTTATCAGTTGAAGTGATTATAAGGTAAGATAAAGAAAATTGAGTTCAGGTTTTGAGATGCCACGAGGAAACAGGAAATTAATGGCACTTTGGAGATGGAGACCAAAGATGTTGTCACACTGATGGAAAAAAGCATGTGGGTTCAGAATCAACACTGGCGAGGAAAATTGATTCGAAGACGGATAACATATAGATGATATCCCAAAAAAATTGAGAATCAAATTTCCTTCCTGATCAACTATGCTCCAAAAGTTAGTTGCACCTTGCGATCAACTCGTTTACTTGACTTTACTTAACTGGGGCTACCGCTTGATGTTGCAATGGCATAGATGGATAACATCAATCAAAGCTCTTGTAACTAAACTCAAAATAGCATGTTAGCAAGAAGGAAACATCTGACATTCTGGTTATGCGATTACAGCTGTCACAGCTAAAAGCTCCTAGAGATAAATCGATACTCCAGGTTGAATCTCACGAAATGGCTGTGAGGTTTGCCATAAAATGCAATCCAGGATTTGATAAGTTTTATTTTTTGTTAGTTGTTTTCTCACGCCACTCTGATATTGCTGCAGTGATAACTTCTGAAGCTCTGAACTCAAAGTATGTCTAAGAAAACTTAGGACACCAACGAGTATCAGACTCCTTGGATGCAGAAAGTGCACTTCCTTGGCAAGTTATGTTGCATGACGATCACGCCACTCTGATATTGCTGCAGTGATAACTTCTGAAGCACTGAACTCGAAGTATGTCTAAGAAAACTTAGGACACCAAAGAAGACACAAGTATCAGACTCCTTGAATGCAGAAAGCGCACTTCCTTGGCAAGTTATGTTGCATGACGACATCATGATTGGATGAGCATGTCACTAATATTCATCTTATTTCTTAATTACAACTCCATCTTGAAGGCAAGTTAACATTTCTTTTGTCCTATATGCATTAAGAGTCATGTCAACCCAGAAGTGGTGACTGATGAGCTTTAGATCATATATTTTAACTGGATTATAGCTCCCTCCTCAATTGTCAATTACTTAATGTTGTGATGATATATTTTTGTTTTCACCGCAGAAGTTCAACTTATTTCAGAAAGTAACTTAAATAGCCACGCTGAATCCAACTCATTACACCAAGAAATCCTTGATAGTTTACTAGGCACTTGGAAATGATAGTGTCTAAGAGAGCATAACATGAGAAAAAAGCAACATTACCATGGGAATTTTATTTTTCAAGACTCAAAACAATAAATCAATTTTAAATTTCACTGAACTGATTCCTGCAGATCTAATTAACTAGGTTCTACCATAAAGAACAGGAAAAACAAAGACAGGGTAAAAGATTAAATGTGTTATAAGCATCTCTAGAATTTTTTTTAAAAATGTGCAAAGTATATGAAAGGGAAACTAGAGACAGAAGAACCGTACAGTGGTTGTGCTATAAAGCAGACCAAAAGCTTATTAAAATCTTCAAACAGCAAGAAAGTTGCTGCTGATTATACCAAATCATGACCTTCCATAATGCCAAATCTAGATAGGATGAAGGTATCAAATAATGATGTCGGACCCCATACAGTCCCTATTTGAACCAATATATGTCCAATACATACCAGCATACCGATGCATGGTATGTCAGCATTACTGATCAGCACAGATCAAAGATAAAAGAAGGAGACAAGAGGCAAGGAGGAGGAGGAAGAGGAGGAGGCAGTGGCAGACAAGAAGGCAGAAGAAGTGGCAGCGGGAAGGCAGCTGACAGTGGTTGCGAGGCAGCAGGAGGCATGGCGAGAGAGGTTGGAAGAGTGAGAAGCATGGAAGAAATAAAACAAAAGGACAGAAGTCACTATCAAAAAAATGATATAAGTACAAGATGGTACTTTAAAAATGGATAATAAGTCTGAATTTTGACCCAAACCAAGTGGTACTCTGAAACTGGACAGTGAGCCCAGATGTTGACCCTAATTTGGTAGTAAGTCTTGTCCAAACTGGAACGGATGGTAGGGGATGGTCCACGTACTGGAACACACCGGTCCTTCCGGTATTCAGAAGTCAGCCATGAATAGGATTGTTGTTGGCACAAATGCTCATGCAAGATAACACGATAACATGGATGAAAAAACTTGGCTTTACATAATAACATATCAGACAGAAGGCATTAGTCACACTAAAATTTTCAAGAAATTTAGGCATGTTCATGAATCCAAAAAGGATCATCATATTTAGTATCAGAAGTTCAAACAAGAATGCAACCAAACATTAGAAGATGCAACTAAACCAGGTACAAAATTACAATATTTTCCTACCAATTTCCTTTGTCGAAATGTATCATCCTATCAAACAGTGGCCACATTACAAACAATATGATATTTGTTCCATAAATATAATGGTAGTAACAGTTCTGCTGAATTCAAATTATGCCACTGCAAGTTAACCAAAGAAGGAGAAAGTAACTATAGATTTCCTTACAAGTGTGAAGAATTCAACGTCTTGGCTCCCCTTTGAAGAGTAATTTCATACGTCCTGTCACAAAGATCTTGCAAGAATAACTCCAAAGCTTTTGCTGTTAGCAATCAACAAAGCCAGTCATCAGTATTTCAAAACCTTAAAACCAAACAGGTTGTACATAGAATGCCTATTACTTTAAGGAAAAAAAAGTCTTAAAATTAAGCAGAGAATCTTGCCTAATCTCTATTTTTTTTTTACAATAGGTGATCTTAATAAATCTGAAAAAGTAAAATATATTGCACTAACTTGTACATGAAAAGAATATGACAAACATATGCCATGTGAGTGTAAAACAAGATGCATACCAAGTTAAAAATAAATCCATAACCTACTCATATTCGTGAAAAATCACAGTGAGAAGAATCAAAGGGTTCCCTATGATTCTCCCCACATTAAAGCTTTCATTGCAAGTAGTTCCCTGTGGAAACCATTCTCTTGAAAAGTCAGTAATATAGTTACTCCAATCTTCAACTACATCCATTATAAGAACTGCTAAACAAAGAGTAATCTATTGAATCTTCCATGAAATAGCATCTTCTTCCAACTCGGACCTTTAAGAATGGAATAATATTATCAATTCCTTATTCATATTTAGACCACAAAGTATAGTGTAATTTCACTGAAGTCAGCATGTTTTTCAGTACTTCATTTATTCAGTAATATTTAAATTTAAAGGGTTACTGAAGGAAAAAGATAGAGTAATCAATCAGTATTGAGTTCGAAGCATCCACTACATATACATAAACCTGCAAAATCATTCAGAAAATATTCTTTCGCCAAGTTTTAACATACAATTTGGATCTTCTAATTATTTTGCATAAAATGTCAAAGACAGACGAGATATGGCTCACAGCTAAGTATGTCTAGAGATGAGCTCACTATATCATGTTGAAGCCAAGCTGATGTAAGCTCCTCATTACTCAAATTTAACGAGTTGACAAGATGAAGTAGGTAGCTAAAAGAAAGCTAATGCCTTGAGTTGATAAACTGAAGAAGGTAGGTGCTAAAAAATAAAGCTAATGACAGCAAGAAGAACAATAGAAAAATCTAGCATAGAAAAAAAAATAAAAGACCAAATAAACCACTGTAGTAATGCTAAACCAATGCATAACCAAGATGACGAAAATAGTTCCTTCAAAAGACAAACAATCAGAGAGCAAAAACAGTTATGCAAGTTCATTTCTATGGAAGTATTAGATCAGGATGATCAGATATCATGCTAGATCATACTTAGAATAGCATTCTACTGCACAATGAGACACAAAGCCCCTCAAGAACTTACAAACGAGAATAGGTACAGCCAAAGCAATTTTGCCAACATCTTCATCTGCTTGCATTATCTTCTTTATTCGTGGCTGTAAATACAAATTGAAGAAGAAGTCACAATTTCAATTGTTTCCCTTTGACATCATCATAGATAAAGCATCAACTGTCCAATTAGCAGTAGGACATTGCAGAAGAAAAGTTATAAGTTAGAAGGGTGGTTGGTTTCCTATAGAACATCCAACTTGGAAAAAAAAATCATTTCGGGGCACTTCGTTACATTAACTTCAGGAACAATTCTCTAAATAAACAAAAGTCAACAAAACGAAAAAATTATACATTACAAACTGATCTAAGGATCAATGAATTTTCACTATGTATTAATTGATGAAAAATAAGCTGCATCTAATCACTCGATTATCCACTATATCAGGTTTTATTTGCAATATAATTTGTGACAATGAATTGGATCTAAAAATAAGTGTGCCCAGTGCACGAGGCTCGCCAATGCGGGATTTAGGGAGGGTCAATGTACGTATTCTTACCGAGAAGCTTCCATGACTGATGTAGAACAAAGAAATTTCCCATTAAGAACTGATGTAAAGATCAACAGTTTTTTCACTTTGTACAAACTGATACAAAACAAGCTACATGTAATCACCATGAGTATACACTATGCCAGAGTTCACTGCTATGCTTGAATTATGACCACTACAAACACAAGCAACATACTACTAGCTAGAAAATGAAAATTGTTTTAACACTAAAATGTCAATGTCACTAAGTCATTCATGATCAAGAAATCAATAGAACAAGTTTTTGAATTAAAAATATGATATTTGAGGCAACTAAGAAGGAAGAGGTTTTCTGGTTGGCCCCAAGTCCAGATGAAAATATTTAAGAGGGTTGTATTAAGCAATTAGCTACCATGAAACTTAAATCTTATGAGCATGGATCTTAAATGTTCTCGTAGTAATAATCAGGAATAGATGTCACGATAAGTGTATGCATTCTATGGTAACATAAAGATCGCATATTGCTCATAGATGTTGTAGATTACCATATCCATGATATGCCTTGGTACATAGAGCTAAATGTGCGAAAATAGTTTCAATGGTTCCTAACTGAAGAAGGGGCTCAATAATCTGGATCTCTAACTGGCACCCTTATAAAAGAAAAAAATGAAACTTTAGTAATAATCAGGAATAGATGTCATGATAAGTATATGCATTCTATGGTAACATAAGATCGCATATTCCTCGTAGATGTTGTAGCTTACCATATCCATGATATGCCTTGGAACATAGAGCTAAATGTGCGAAAATAGTTTCAATGGTTCCTAACTGAAGAAGGGGCTCAATAATCTGGATCTCTAACTGGCACCCTTATAAAAGAAAAAAATGAAACTAAAAGGAATCTGTCCCTTATACATGCTTTCCCATAGATTGGAGGATAGACAATAAAACTAAATAGGTTTAAGTCATAAATTGGAAAGGTTTTTCCTGTAAATACTCTTCAGACTTCCAAGTATCACATCTCTTTATTGGCTCATAATGATCCAGGTACACGAAAAAATCCTAGTGCAACCAAAATCAAACTTAGGAGTCGCATACAAAAGAAAATTGACCCTTGTTAGACCAACCACCGGTGGAAGCCTTGTACGTTGAGTCACCCTATTATAGTCCTGTATGCAAGATAGATTTTGCATGAAAACTTTGTTCACCAGATCTGTGTTTCTTTACCAATATATATAATATAATCATTTTATATGAGTGAGACAGATAAGAACACACTTGGATCCCCGACATCACACAATCAAGGACTCAGTTAAGTGATTTCAATGACTAAAACCATATCTGTTCTCTTACTTCGACAGTCCAAGTCCCGATCAGCGACTCTTTTGCAATCGCTGATGTAACTCCGCAATAGATCTCTAAACTACTTGATCCACACCAGGTCCAATTTAAAGAACACAATTCCCAAATCTCACATACTGTCAATCAAAAATTAGGTCGCATGTGCATTTCTACCGTAATTACCGAAGAATCGGACATGAACATAGGAGCAGATGATCGATCAACGATATACAAGTAACCAAAATGCAGAAGTTAATTAGGCCTTCCCCGATCAAACGCGCTACAAGACGAATCGGAGATTCCAAACGATGAAAAGTGGCTTGCAACAGCAAACCACCGATCCATCAAAGAACCTCAAATCATACAAAAGCATGCAGATCAAGTGGCCAAAGAAAGGCAGATTACCGCAGGAAATCGTGTGCCGAGCTTCTTCCTCATCTCCTAACCCTCGGCTCCGCCTCCACCGACTACAGATCCAGGTCTCCCGGTGGACGCAAACTGTGGATGGAGAGATCGAGCAAGGACAGGGACGCGAAATCGAGAGGAAAGTAAGGGGTACAGGAGGGATTTTGACCGGTGCCGGAGATGATGCCGCGGCCGTGATCTATGGATCCATCGGTCGATCGCCCATGCCCTTTTTTATTCCTCCTTTTTCTTTTCTTTTATTTTCCTTTCCTGCCTTTTAGTTCATGACACGTTGCGTACGTCGTGCCCAGTCCACCGTCTGATTGGTTCGTGATGCGTGTTCCATCAGGCTCTGTGCACGACAAATTTCGTACCAATTACGTCGTCCAACGCAAACCGAATGTAATCTCGTGTGCGAGTTAGTTGACCGGATAGAGAGGGCTTTTGATGCGTAAGATAATAATTTACAAAGGCCAACTTTACCTTAAAAATTCCTAATATTGTACGTCTTTATGTGGGGGTATTTCCTTTCTTCTCGAACACTGTCGTCACCACCGTCGTCGCCTCCTCCGCGACCTCCCACTCCCCCACGGCTTCTAGCATCATCACCACCATCCTACCTTCCACCAGCCGGCATCTCTGCCTTACATAGAGGCCCCGTCATCTCTTGCTTGTACCACGAGGCCTTGCCACCTTTGTGCAACGTCATCGGTCCGTCGCCTCTATTGCCTCCGCCCTTGCTCCTCCTGCGAGGCCCCGTCGCCTCTGAAGAGCAAGGAAAGGAAGAGCACGGGCGAGCGGAGAGGGAGGAGGGAAGGGAGGGGAAATGAGGAGGAGGCAATGAATCACGGGAAAGGATGAGTGGCGGGGGAGGAGGAGGGAGGGAGGAAGGGAGGGAAAGGGTGGGTGGGGCACCTGCAATGGGGTCGAGGCAACGACGGGGAAAGGTGGCGGCAATGTGCTGGCGGTTGAGGGCGGGGTGGTGGCACCGGTGCTAGAAGCCATGGGGGAGTGGCTGGTCATAGAGGAAGGAGGTGGGATGATGATGATGATTGATTGAGTATTTTCATCAAGGTGACAAAAAGGAGTTCTCCCATCTAAAAATCAATTATGGGTATCATTCAGTAAAAGTCCAATGCTCATTTACAACTTTCTTTTTTTTTTTTTTAATTTCTATCACTTCTTTACTCTCAACATTTAGTTTTGCTAGTAAAGATCTTAATAATTTATTGTAAACTTGAATTCCACTTTTATTATTGATTTTTTAATCAAAAATTAATTTACTATGATTTAAAATGGATCAGATTGATAAAGGATACATTATACAAATATTTTCTAGATATAAGAACAATTTTATTCTAGATATAAGAACAATTTTATCATGGACCATATCAGATCAATTTTGACATGTTGGGTTGATTAACCACAATTGTCAACATCATATTATTGTATTTCTAGGAGAACTCGGTGTAGAGAATTATAGAAAAATTAAACTCAATAAACCCCAACAAAATATGGGGGTGAAATGACCCTTATCCCGGCATTTAGCAAATAAGAATTATGATTCCTCACCATATGAGCATTTTAGTCGAACAATTATGATTCTAAAATGATCATGGATTTCTTTTCTCAAATAAGAAATATGATTCAAACTATCATACTTATTAAAGCCTTCTTTCATCACCAACAGATCCAAGTTCTAATCGGGATGATCATTATTCTCCTTCCACTATAATTAACATCAAGTAGTGGCATCATAAAAAAATTGATAGCTTATCATCCACAATAAGGAATTTCAATTGTGCTTCAACCGGAACTAATTCCAAATGTTGTTTGTAACGTCGATCATACGCTAATGACCAATCAAATGTCACAATCATTTCCTCAAGTGCCACGACATCATCGCGAAGACAATAAATTTCTAACATAACATCATCTTCAACTAATTGATAGAATTATTTTTATAAAAAAATAATCATAAATTTTTTAAGACAATTATAAAGTTCCTTCTCATCTATTTCGAGGAGGAGGAAAGCAATATTAAAGTTTGTTCTTTTTTTTATGATAAAGAAGACATGTTCTCATCCATTATAACGAGGAACATAATCCTAAACTCTTTTCTTTTCTTTTATGACACAGAAAGAAATCTTAAAATTTTTTTCCTTTTTTAAGATATAAAAATATATTTTAAATAAGAAAATATGGAGGACTCTCTTATACTTGAACTACTCAAACTCATATTTAAAAACCTCATATTACTAATTTAAGCATTAAAATGATCGAATAAAAAACCTCTCTCGATCATAGTGTTCGTGTAATAATCGCCTTGGAGGTATCACGAAATCATCTCAGAGCCACCTCGAATTCACTTTAGAGATACTTTAGATAATCCTACATACATAGATCTAGACTATGTCGAGTTGACCAAAATGTTAATGAAATTTTTTTGTAACAATTTGGCACTAGAAGGAATGTCCGATATCGTAGAAACGTCCACCTACCAATCCTCTTAACAAAAGCTCCAACGAGAAGGCCTCGCCTCAACCTATATTCACTTTTACTCAAGGGGGCAACTGACATCCTTTTCATATGTAGATACATCCACCACGATAGAAAGACCCGAGATCCACTATGATGGAGAAGGGACATAAAATCTGTCACGACGGAAAGAAGATTCTAAACTCGTCAGGGCGAAAAGACCCAAGACCCATTACGAAAGAGAAGAGACATGAAATCCGCTATAATAAAAAAAAGATTTGAAGCTCACCATGGTGGGTTGACCAAGATTTGAAGATTTAAAGACCCAAGATCTATTGCAATAAAAAACAAACATAAAATCTATCATGACAAACATAAGATTTGAAGCCCGCTACGATTGGAGGACACGAGATCTACTACAATGAAGAAGAGACATGAAATCTAACATGGTAAAAAAAAATTTGAAGCCCGCCATAGTAGGAAGACTCGAGATATGTTACGACAAAGAAGAAACATAAAATCTATTATGGTAGAAAAGAATATTTGAATCTCGTCATGACGGAAAAACCTGAGATCCACTATAGTAGAGAAGGAACATGAAAGCCACCACGATAGGAAAACTTAACCTATGCTAAGATAAATTTATCATGGTGGAGGCACAAGACCAAATGAGCGTAAGATGTTTAAGTCAGAAAAACTTGATAGACACTAAAATAAATCTGCTACGACGAAGGCGCAAGGCCGAATGCACCCAAGATGCATGAGTTGAGAAAACCCGATCAACTAGGAATAAGTCCACTACGATATAGGTGCAAGGCTGAATACACCTGAGATGCGTAAGTTTAAAAAATTGATCGACACTAAAATAAATCCGCTACGATGGAGGAGAAAGATCGAATGCGCCTAAGATGCATGAGTCGAGAAAACCCGATCAACAAGAAAATAAATCCGCTACGAAAGGGGTACAAGGATGAATGCACTTGAGATTTGTGAGTCGAGAAAACCTGATTGATACCAAAATAAATCTGCTATGGTGAAGGCATAAGGTCTAATGCACTTGAGACATGTGAATCAGGAAACTCAATCAGTTTATTGCGATAGAGGCATAGGCCAAATGTGTTTGAGGTATCTGAGTCGAAAAACTCAATCATCTCTAAGGAAAAACTATTATAATGGAAGTACGAACCCTATGATCTTGAAACACCTGAATCGGGAAAACCTAATTTACAAAATGAGATCCCTGAACATTCACACAACAAAAAAAAATGGAATTACTTGCTTCAAATCCCTCTTGCAAGAGCCTCGAAGTATGCCTTCGAGGGGTACAAACGATAGTGAATTTATTAACAGTTAACACAGTCGCCATGTGTCCAAGTCATCCTCCATCTGTGTATAAAGATTTAAAGTAAAGAAACACAAACTTCCTTTTTATTCATTATGGAAAATAAGATAATCATAAACTTTCTCCTCTTTCTTATTAGATAATTATAAATTTTCTTCTCATCCAATATGATGATGAATGTAATTCTAAACTTCCTTCTCTTCCTTTATGACAGGGAATGATATTATAAACTTTCTTCCCCCCTTTTAAGATATAAAAATATATTATAAATAGGGAAATGAGGAGGACTCTCTCTTTCCTCGAACTACTCAAGCTCACATTTAGGGACCTCAAATTACTAATTTGAGCGTCGGAGATACTAGCTCAAGAAACCTCCCTCGTCCTTAGTTTTCATGTAGGTGCTACCTCGGAGCCATCTTGGAGACACTTTAGATAAATCTTGCATGCACAAGTCAAAACAACATCGGATTGACCAAGACGTCAATGATATTTTCCCATAATAGTTTAGCACTAAAAAAAGAGCCTAATGTTGCAAGAACATTTACTTATCAACCCTCTCAATGAATGTTCTAACAAGAAGACCTGCTTCCAACCCACATCACTTTTTACTCAGGGGACAATTATCATCCTTTCAACATGTGGATATGTTCGTCAGGATGTGAAGACCTGAGATCTGCTATGGCAGAGAAGGAAAATGAAATTAGCTATGACGGAAATAAGATTTGTAGCTCGTCACAATAGGAAGACTCAAGATACACTATAACAGAGAAGGGACATGAAATCCGCCACGGTGGGAAGACCCGAGATCAGCTTAGGTGAAGGGATATAAAATCCACCACTACAGAAAGAAGATTTAAAGTTTACCTTGGCAAGAAGACCTAAGATTCGCTATGACGAAAAATGAACATAAAATCCGCCATGGCGGAAAGGAGATTTAAAGCCTACTATGGTGAGAAGACCCAAGATTTGTTATGGTG
Organism: Musa itinerans; assembly: GCA_001649415.1. Lineage (NCBI taxonomy): Eukaryota > Viridiplantae > Streptophyta > Magnoliopsida > Zingiberales > Musaceae > Musa > Musa itinerans. Next base: position 334,118 of record LVTN01000232.1, read on the forward strand.
GAGAAGAGATATGAAATCTGCCACAGTAGAAAGAAGATTTGAAGCCTGCCATGGTAGAAAAGTCTAACCCGCTCTAAGATAAATCTACTATGATGGAGGTGCAAGGCGAAATACACTCGAGATGCATAATTCAGAAAAACCCGATTGATATCAAAATAAATCGATTATGGCAGAGACGTAAAGTCAAATATACTTGAGATACATGAGTTGGAAAAACCTGATCAACACTGAAATAAATACGTTATGATGGAGGCGTAAGGTTGAATACGCCCGAGATGCGTAAGTCGGAAAAACCCAATCAACACCGAAATAAATCTACTACGATGGAGACACAAGACCGAATATGTCCGAGACATATGAATAAAAAAAATTCGATCAGTATCAAAATAAATCCACTATGGCAAAGGCATAATGATGAATGCACTTGAGATGCGTGAGTTAGGAAAATTTGATCGATACTAAAATAAATTTGCTACTACAGAGGTGCAAGATTGAATGCGCCCGAGATGTATGAAAAGGGAAACCCGACCAGTCCTTCACATTAGAGTCACAAGACAAATGTGTCTGAGGCATGTGAGTCGAGAAACCTGATCATTATCAAGAAAAAATACGATGGAAGTACAAACTCAATGATTCCGAGACACCTAAATCAAAAAAACCTAACATGCAAAATGAGATCCTCAAACATTCTCATGATGAAAAAAAATCAAATGATGTGCTTCAAATCCCTCTTACAAGAGCCTCGAAGTATGCCTTCAGGAGAGACAAATGATAAAAAAATTACCAACAGTTGACATGCAGTCGCCACATGTCATCCAAGTTATCCTCCGCTGCCTAGTACAAAAAACAAAAAAACACAAGCTTCCTTCTTGTTCATTATGGCAAGGAAGACAATCACAAACTTCCTTCTCTCCTAGTAAGGAAGACAATCATAAATTTTTTTCTCCTCCATTATGATAAGGAAGACAATTCTAAACTTTCATCTCTTTCTTTATGATAAAGAAAGGCATCATAAACTTTCTTTTCCTCCTTCAAGGTATAAATGTATATCCTAAACAAAATGGAGAGAAATCTCACCTTTCTACTACCCAAGCCCATATTTATGTACTCAAATTACTAACTTAAGCATTGGAGGGACTGGGTTGGGAAACCTCCCCTGACTTTAGTCTTCGTGTAAGTGTCACCTCAGAACTACTTCGAAGCCACTTCAAATAATACTATGCATATTGGTTTGGATCACGTCGGGTTGATCAAGATGTTAACAATATTTTCCCTAAGAAAACTTGTTTCCTTTTAACTTTCATCCACCCACTATGAATACTTTCAAATATGTTGAATATATTACATACTCACAATACAAATAATCTTATATACTATTTTTGTTATCCTTATGTGTTTGACTATAAGAAAATACACTAGAGAATGCTATTCCCACCTCAATCACATTATTTAGTTTGACAAAAAAGTTCAAATTTCATTTCATTAGTATCTATTGTCCAAAATATACCGTTATAATATTCTTGATAGTTTGATAATGGGAGGATGACTCTGTTATCCAGTTGTATTTCGGGATTCATTGATAAGACTCGTCAATTGGATGATTTCTATCCTTTTATATTTGTTTGTATGTTTATCAATAATTTAAAGTTATTATAGTTCCTTTTGTTGATAGCTAGGAAGATTAAACAATGTTTCTTGACCTTTTGTAAAGGGCAAATCAATATATAATAGATAAAACCCTCCTGTTCCAAGAATAAAATGGACAACACTAAGAAGTGACATGGATATAAGCAATCTTATTAAGTTCATCTTTGATATCTCATGAAATTGAATTGTTGGGATAATGTATGTCTAATATTGATCATATTCTAAAATCAAAAGATGCTCACAACTCCACTTGAGTCAATAATGGTCTGTCATTTTTGGGTAGACTGCTTCCTTAAGTTGGTCATGTCAATAAAATTATCTTACCTTAAGGAGAATCACATCATATTTCTAAGTCGATCACTTTCTCGTAACAATGGTGGCCTCAAGTCTATACCATTAAGTTGATTATACCTTTGAGATATCTATAAGATAATCACTCGCTTAAGTGATGATACTTTTATATCATTCTCAAATCATTAATGTCTAATCATTTTAAAGTTAGTTGTAGCTCCAAATTGATCATCTTTTTAAGTCAATCGTATCCTTAAATTGACTACGTTTTCCAAGAAGATATATCCTCACGTTGACTAATGATGCCTTACAAATGATTATGTCATTTTGAGTCGATTAATGTCAATTACTCCTTTAAAAGGCACATTCTCTTCCTTATGTTCATGATGTTATCAAGACGATCTTGCCCGCAAGACAATCATACACTCAAGTCAACCTCTTCCTTATGTTGGTCATGACATTGAGGCATCATCAAGTTTGTCTCAACTTCTAATCATCCTCAAATTTACTAACATTATGTCTTTCAATCGACTATTGCCCTATGTAATTGAAAAGTCATATATCCAGCTTGCTCAAGCAAGTGCAAGTAGGTTGCTAGAGTGAATATAAGTGTGGATTTAATTGGATAACTATAACTTGGTGTGAGAACAAAAAATTTATTTGACCAACTAAGTCTCAAGGATTAGTCTTCTCATGGGTATAAGACTCCCTCAACCACCTAAGTGCTTATATATATATATATATATATGGGGATAAATTATTAGAAAAAGTCTCTAAGTTTTAGAATTTTTCGCAAAGTATTTCTATATATATATATATATTGCATATTGACAACATATTACAAGGGAGCCGAACTCAAGTTGACGATTTTGATTTTGCCCACCCAACCTATTAAGGTCAAGCGAGATGTGTATCTTTCTATCTCGATGTGCAATGTGCTCCACATGGCCTTTAGGGCAAAAGTGTCTCATAATATGATACATCTAGTTTAGAAATAAAAATATCATAAGTATATGATGTGATCAAGGCATTCGCTCGCATGTGATATGTTTGCTCAAGATAAATTTTTTTTTTATAGCATTTAAAATAATCAAAGCATCCCCTTTCACCTATTTAGGATAAAATATATATATAAAGTACTTGAGACCACTAAAGAATTTTTTTTCCGAGTGTATCTACATAAGATAAGTATATCTCAAAGTGCTTATCTTTACAAGATACATCCATTTAAGATATAAATATTAAAGCATTTGATGCATATCCTCATTAGACAAAGTATCTTCCGTTGCAAGATACATCCACCCTAAATATAAGCACCAAAATTACCTATACACCCTAACTAGATAAAACATCCCTTATGCCCAATGCATCTATTTTTAATGAAAGTATTATTAACACATTTTAAATTGTCAAGTTTTTGAGACGAACATTATGCTCCAACATGAATAAACCCCAATGCAAAAGCATAATGAGGAAAATGATATGACTAGTCAATCAAAATGACATGTATCCTAATTAGCCTATATATGTAACACACTAATTGAACATGACATATCAACATGATATTTAAGAGAAATATTTCTTTATTAAAACACTTAATATTGTAAATTTATGATCGATATAAGACCAATAACCTTTACCAAAATATATCATTACTAACTAATTGAATTTCTTTCCCTCTTTTAAACACAACAATACTTGAAAAATACATTAGGTTAATTTTAATTAGTTAGGTGGAGAACCAAAATTGAATATATCAACTCTATGTAAATAACTTTTATCTTATAAATTTTATAGTTTATAAATCTAATTTGAGTTTTTAATAATATTCTATCAATTTTGATATATTTCATTTAAAATTACATTAAAATAAAAAAAGAGTGCTTAATGTTACCTAAACAAATATATTAAGGTGGAAACATTTACACATGGTGTATTCAATTATTTTCGAATATTTTATTAAATTAATAATTTAAATATTATTATTTTATAATTTGATATTTTAATTTGTATTTTTCTAATAATCATATTTTTGATCTAAAAGTGCATAAATAGCATTCTTATATTTTGCTTTTATCATTATTCATCACATGGCTTTTAATTTTATCTTTTTATTTTTTTTCATAATTTGTTTTTTAAATATTTGTATTTATAAATTCTAAGATCATTTTTATGTGATCCTTTTTGTTAATTTAAATATAAATAAATAAAAATATAATACTATTTTAAACCACTCTAAATAATCGTGTCGAATGAGTTCATTTGGAAGAAGACTGGATTGGAAAATGAGAAAAAAAAAGTGAGAGAATTTTTGTCATATTAAAAAACAACTAAAAATGAAAGCTATTCTAAGGGAAGAAAACAAAAATTGTGGAAATTCACTTAAAACATATCATATAGAATAGTAAAGATAAATAATTTTATTTATGTTAAATTCAATATATTTATTTAATTTTTTAAAATCAATTATGTAAAAGGATTTAATCACACAAATCAAGGGTTTAATCATTTCTATTTGGACTCTTAAGAGGACATCTCCATACACATTAATCCTACGGTGATGATCTCTTGGACTTGATGGTAATTAACAACTCATTTTGGGCTATTTATTTGCATACGAACCCTAATGGGTAGAAGACCAGTTCGCCTCTCTCCCTCGTGGATCGCTATATAAGAAGAAGCGGTTGGCGGTGACAGTCTCCTTCAGGGCGGAAAAGAAGTACTCGAGCCGTAGAGGGCCACGAGCGGCAGCGAAAACCGAGGTAAGAGAGATCGTAAACCCCCTCAATGTTGTTCTCCCTTTGTTTCTTTTGTTCTCGTTGCTTGATTCGGTGTTCGCGGCTCTTAACACGGTAGAAGTTTGCCTTCTTCTTTGGTTTCCTTCTGCACACTCCCAGTTTCGTGTCCAATGTTACCGAAATGATTTTTACGTATATTTACGTCATTTTTTTTTGTTTTTATGTTGATATCTGAGTCCTACGGTGTGCAGCGGACTTTTTCAGTTGGTTTTAGGTGTTATTGTTTGCTTTTGCTGCTTTAATTGGAATTATTCGTGTAGTCCGAGGTGTTTAGGCTGATAAAGTGTTTCTTCTTGTCCAACTTTTTGATCTTTATGGTGTTCGATGGATGGGAAGATGGATCGGTACCAGAGGGTGGAGAAAGCGAGGGCGGAGACTCCGATTAATGAGAATGAGATCCGCATCACGACTCAGGGGAGGATCCGCAACTACATCACGTATGCCACCAGCCTGCTTCAGGTATGTGTCACCCGAGGAACCAAGATATTTTGAGTCCTGTATCTTGGTCTCATAGATTCTGTCTATTGTATTCTTGGTCGTAGTAGTGGTTTACGGGAGATTAAGAAGCTTGTTTTTATGGTTATGACATTTAAGCAGATTAAAAAAATGACATTTAAGCAGACTTAAAATGAAAGATGTTGATGATATCATGTAGTTAAAAGATTATGGCGATGAAATTTAAACTTGGATGGTGGTAGCGCACCACTGAATGATACTTTCACAAGTAAACTATTTATGTCTTTAACCTGTTTGCAAGCATGTGTACATGTAAGAGTGGCACAATGATATATGAACTGAATAACAGAAGACGAGAGTTGTTTTGTATTAGATACTGACATAGTCGCCATTGTCTCAATACTTGAAGCAATGATGGACCACACTGGAGCTCATTTATGTTAAGTGCCCAAAATGTGCCACAGAGTTCCTAAAGGATAATATCTGGTTTTATAAAAACAAAAATTATCTGATAGGAATATGGCAGTGATAAAATATATATGTGCTGGAGTCTCCAAGCATTAAATTAATGGGAGGTCCTTTAAGAACAAATTGGAGTCCTTATCTTTTGAGGTGGCAATGGATGAACATTTTAGAAATATTCAGATAAACATCCATGGTGCATGTTGTTTGGTTGATGAGAGTCTAGATAAACATCCATGTCAAATAAATTAATTAAATATTCAAATAATGTTGTTTTTAGACATATTTAGATAAACAGTTATGTCAAATTAATTAATTAATTACATATTTGATTAAAAAAAAGGGTTTTTAGTAGATTTGTGTAGATCACCTTGGATTCCACAATGTTCTACCATATCCATGTCAGGCATAATTGAATGTGAAAAGTTATGTGGACGGGGTTGATAGCCCAAGGCTTGTAGTTTATAGTTAGAAAGTTCCCCAGTCTCTTTTGTTGTTTTTGGTCACAGTTGCAGTGTTCAATCGATTCTTAAGATTTTATGATGCCCATTTACATTTAGGCAACAGCGATGTTGTTCTTTGCAGCTTGAGTAAATAGGGTTTGATTAATGAAAATAATATCTTTGCTTGCATGAGTAGGATTATGTAGATTGATCCCACCAAAATCCACACAGGTAAGAGCCTTGTGCATTGGACCTTTTTTCTATCTAGATTTAAACAGCAGAAAAAACAATTATTTTAGTAATTATATCTTTTGAAAACTGGAATTTTAATTCATTTGAATTCACCTTCATAGGGTAAATTTAAGTGGCACCCATGAAGTCCTATGCTGATTTTCCTATGCTTAAGCTATTCTATTACGTTGTCGTATGAACTTTCCTCATGCTGTCATAATGATGGTTGCTAGTTTAGATGAATTTTAATTGGGTACAAATAGTAATTTGACTGCTTCATCGTGCTTTTGTCTTTAACATTTTGCAATTAAGATTCACAAAAGGCTGTCTGTATTACACTATTGCTACTGACATCTCCTCATACTCACTTTTAAAGGAAAAAGGTTCAAATGAAATCGTTTTAAAGGCAATGGGTAGAGCAATCAACAAAGCTATTGTGATAGTGGAACTGATCAAGGTACTTCTTTGTGTTCTGTTATTACCTTTAGTTGTTAATTTGTTATTATAGTGGATTTCTTTTTTTTTTATTATGCCGATTCTTTCTTCTTTATTATTTAAAATATAATTGTAAGAAACTCCCCTACCAATGGTTTGTTTAATGTTGATGCAGAGAAGGATAGGTGGTCTTCATCAAATGATTTCTATTGGATCTACTGACATAACCGATACATGGGAACCATTAGAAGAAGGCCTACTTCCGTAAGAAGTTGTTTTTTGATTGAAAGAAATTTGGGTTTTTTGGGGCAAAATTGCCATGTCTGGAACTTCAAAATGTTTTGTTTTTTCCATGTTCAAATATTGAAAAAGTCACTTTGTATCTTACAATTGTTATTTTCAGTCTTGAGACTACCAGGCATGTCTCTGTGATCAGTATAACTTTGTCAAAGAAGGAACTGGATGCATCTGCTGTGGGGTAAGTCCAAGAAGCATTTCCTTATAATTTTTCAGTATATTTTCCGAAGTTGATGATTCAAGCATTCAAAAAATATGTATTGTCTGTTTCTTCAATCTCTTTATAGCACAACATATAAGTTATTGCAACCAATTTTCTTTCCTTCTCTACAGGAACCTTTTTTTGCAATTAAACTGTTGTCAATGTATCTTCACTGTGTGGCCTTGAATCTGAAATTATGTTGATTTTCCACCAATTTGGCTGCTTCAGTGACCATGTTTTGGATATTATTCTTTTACTTTTGGCACTTTATTAGAATGGATGTTACTAGATTTTGTCAGATAAACAGAATCACTGTATTGTAGGTTCTATAATTTCTAAGATTACTTGCAGTCTTGATAAAATGTTCCATGTGGTTGACCTATGAGGCATGATCCTTTGTTGTTATAAGGGGTTCACTCCTTATTTTTTGTGTTAAAGAAACTGTTATTAATGTGCTAAATTTTCAGCGTTCAAAGAAAAAGTTGTGCCAAGAAGATTCAATTGACAAGCCAGTCTGACTTGGTAACCACATCTTACACCATCTAGTGGTTTTGTCAAGATAATGGAAGCCAAAAAAGTTCATTTAGAAGATTGAATCTTCGTTCAAATTCCTTGTCTTCCCATGATTGGTTAATCTTTTGATACCTTGTGCGCTACTTTGTTCTTAATTTTCTTACATAAGGAGAAAGGAGAACCTCATAGATATATTTTTTTATATCCAATATTATCAACAACTGATTTATCAAGAAGTTTGATATTTGATGGTCTATGCATTTTCGTATGTTATGGATCATCGTCAACTTCTGTATGCCGTCGACGTATTTGCTCTACTGGACATATCCATATTGCTATAAATTTATCAACATTCCATAATTTGGGCCTTCAAAACGTAACACTGATGGCTTTTGAGTTCTCTCTAATGAATTCATCTAGGGCTGCTAGTAAATGTAGATACTTTAAAATGCTTCGGTACCCATATTAGACATTTGCTGGATATGATGCTTTTTGGGTACTTCTTGGATATACACAAGAAGTTATCTGAATTCTCTGATTTTGTAAATAGTTATTAGAAACACAATAAGCTTTTAGAATTTTTGGGAATACTTTGTGGATATTTTGTTAGAGGAGAATGTTTCTATTGAATGTTGTCTATTTTATGATGTACAAGATGGATATATGATTGTAGTTTTGACTTTAATGTAACTTCTTTATAGTGTAGGCAAATGAAAAATAAGATGATAAAACTCTCTCGCATTTCGATCATTATATATTAAATAATTTCTTGATGAAAAAGGATGCACTTCTGTTACATGTTTCTGGTGCTCTATATACATGTCCAGGTTTGACATACATAATATCTCCTCTTAAGTTTCTTTTGAACTTTGATAAGCTGACCCCTTAGTATTATGTAATATGTTTAAAGATAACTTCTTGATGAAAAAGGGTGTGCTTTTATCATATTTTCTTATTTATGTTATATAAATATATATTCTGATGGCTTAAATACATGTCGAGGTATGGCATACATAATATCTCGTATTAATTTTTTTTTGAATTTTGCATAAGCTGACCTTTTATGTGTAACTTCTACGGAGCATTTATTAATGAAGATAAGATGATAACTTCTCTTCATGCTACAAGTCCTTGTTACCTTCTCTGTATTTTGGAGGTGTTTTTAAAGAATATTTCTTTCTTGATTGAAGGATACTCTTTAGTTGTGTGACTATTTGTCATGATTTTTAAATGTATATCCTGACACTATAAGTAAATTTGAAGGTTGAACATATATAAATATTTCATGTTTACTATTTTTTAAAAATTTAGATAATTTTATTGTAAGTTTCACACCTAGACAAATATTTCCCCTGGAGAAACTAGTTGCTGAAGGAAAGTAATAGTTTCGTGCCCAGACAAATGTCATCTTTCAATTTACTGTATGCAATTCCCATCCCCTTAAAGCCAGTAAGATCTAGGCAAAACATATTTTTCATGGAGAATGCTTTAAATTTTGATGAATTCTTAATCGTCTAAAGTTTTCTTGCTAATCAGTAATGCATCAAAGGATCAAGAGTGGAACTGTTTTTATGTATTTCCTTTTTCTTTTCACATTCTACTTAAGTTTTTCATTGGACATCATATCGACAAGGTATCATTTCTTTGCACAGGTATCAGCCTCCTTTGCCCAAAGACCAGGTGAAACCCTTGGCTGAATTCGACTATGAAGGAGGTAAATTTTGTAAACTGCAATCAACCATATGATGTTAAATATTTGATGCAATTTTGTTTGATGTCTTATTTACAAACAAATGTAGAAGACTCACCTACCGGTCGAGGTAGAGGCCGTGGTGGGCGTGGCAGCGGAAGGGCTCGTGGTAAATATGATGGTACGGAAATATCTTTTAGACTTTTTATCTATGGGATGCATGTTTTTTCTGTGCTTATTCTCTAAGATATAATACTCAAGGGTTTAGTTATGTCTTATGTCTAGAAAATGGCACAACAGACTACAACGACGGAAGTTGGGATAACAATGGTCGCGGATACGGTAGAGGTGGCTATGCCCGTGGCAGAGGCTCAGGTTTCCATGGACGTGGTAGAGGTGGTTATGGTGGCCAGCCTGATTATCAACTGGAAAACAATGGCTATGATGATGAGGCTCCTGTACCTGTTCGCGGCAGAGGTAAGGTTTAATCAACTCATAAGATTGATTAAGAGCCAAGTCTTGTATAGGTTAGATTACCTCGATGACTATATGCCCAGTTTAGACAGTTTTTTTTATGACTTTATCATCTACTTAATTATCTCCTATCTTAGATTAAAATGCTAATGGCTGATATGATGTCCATATTAAGCAGTTTTTTGCCCCCTCGATTGAAGTTGAGATCTGTTCAACAGGTTTTTTAAGATTAAGTTAGTCCATAACTAAAATTTCATGAGATAATGCAGGTCGTGGTCGTGGTCGCGGACGCGGGAGGGGCCAACGAGGAAGGGGTCGAGAGTCAACCGCTGATGGAGCATAATACATGGACCGATCACATCTCAAAATTTTCTGCTTTATGACTTGATGGGGGGATGCCTGCTCTAATGGGTTCATCGTTTCTCTGCCAGTGATAGATTAGCAGTTCCGGTGTCATGTTATTGCTTTGCACTGTTTATGATTCTAAGGTTGATGCCTGCTCTGATGGGTTCATCGTTTCTCTGCCGGTGATAGATTTGCAGTTCCGGTGTCATGCTATTGCTTTGCACTGTTTATGATTCTAAGGTTTAGGGTATCTTTTTTATTGTAGGATGTAATCAATAGAGCATTCTTTTATTTCTTTGTTTATTGTAAAGATTTTGTGATTAGTACTTAAACTATGTCATTTCTTACTCATTAAAAGTTCTCTCTTATTCTTTTAGTGCTTGTTTTCGCAGTCCCGTGAATTATTTATATTGTTAACATATTAATGTTAATACGATTAAAAACCAGCCCAATTAAAAGAATCTGAAAAAGGTCGTATCTTACATAAACTATAGAACTAAGCTAAATTTGATTAATTCTCCAACGTAATTTGATTAATTCTTTATCGGGATAAATACATGTGTGTTTTGTAAGGGAGAAAAATGCTTCCAACAACTATAAACAGAGAGGAAAAAGATCGTGCGACAATTTTGTACAGAAAGAAAAGCTGAGACGCTCTGTTGAAAATTTCAAAAATGATGAAAAAAAAGAAAATATGGGTTTTTTTTTCTGGAGGATTTATCCTATTATTATTATTCATTAATTTTTAATCTTTTTTATAATTTTTCTATTTTTTATCCCATAAATGCGCCATGCAACGGGAGTCAAAGGTCAGACCTTTGACTGCGCCACGTTTCAACCGCTCACGCTGCTCGCCTAAACAGAACTATCGATTCGTTCGTGGGGGTCTTTGATCGATTCAACCACCTTCGGCCTTCCGAGTCGCAGCGCCTCGCCCCATCCCGCTCGTATCCTCCTCGATACACCGAGATCCCGACGGGTGGCGCGGCCGACGAAGGGTCCGTGACGTGATGATCGCGTGCGTCGCCGTCGTCGGTCACCAGGTTGGTCTTCGAACCCGAATGACATGTTTGTCCACCGTCTGAATCTGGCGGCTTCTCGTGTGCCGCAGAACAATCCGCTGTACCTGCAGAGCTTCACCGAGGCTGACGATGCCCTCAAGCTCCACCACATCGTCCACTGCTCCCTCGACGTCATCGACGAGAGAGGTTCCTCTTTCCCCTTTCCTCCCCTCCCCTTTCTTCCTCTTGGAACATATGATTTTGGCTTTGACGGTGGATCAATTGTCGGAAATTTCGACAATAGTGATCCTGTTATTGTCACAATCCTCTTCCAATTGTGCGCTGACATCTTGGTATGAACTAGATCAACGTAAAAGAGATCTCTTGATGTGTCGTAGGCGACGATAAACTGGTCTTTGTAGGGATTATGTTTGTTCCAGGAGAAATGAGAACAACATACAATGGCTAATTGGAAGCTTCTCAGTTGAGGACTGTTGAAAGCGGACTTCATCGTTGTAGGAGTCGGGTAAGGTCGCTCGTTAACCAACTAGGGTTACTTAGAGCACCTTGTGGGATCATGAGCGAGCATCAGTTATAGGTCCTAATACGAGTCTTAGAAGACAGAGCCTTTCACTCTTTATGTATAAATGTCGATGTTGTTATTGTGTCTTCTTCTAGATGATACGATAGTCCATGGTGTATTTTTCTTGGGCATGGTTGCTTAAGAATATCTCAATGCTACAGATGTGTTAACAAGTAGAGGCCATGAAATAAGTAGGGTGTACTTACATTCTTCAAATTACTATGACTGTGCATGTGATCCATTTGTATCTCATGTAGAAGTTTTTTGAAACATATAAGATACAATAGTTGGGACTTACGACCTTGTTGTTATTGTTGTTGTATAAGATACACCTCTTGTGAGGAGTAGGATTTGGTAAGTTGGCAGATCCTCTTATGATAAGTATTATTAAATCAGTGACTTGTCACTTATTACATTCGATAAAATGTTTTGCTTGTGCAAAATCATTTACTATGCTTTAATTGGGTTAAAATAGTAATGATATAAACTGTTCAGAAGGGAATTTTGGTGCTAAATCCTCTCCACAATGGAACTGTTCAGGGAAATAGTAGCATCATAGTGAATGCTTACTTTGTAGGCCACCACAAGTCCACAATGCAATTAAAAAACTGATGTGTTTGTATGACAGAAGTTCCACAAGAAATTTACATGATTGACGGTAAGCAAAGTTACATAACACCATCATGTGTTAACCATCCTAATGTCCATCAGAACTGCTGCCTCTGTGGTTGATTTATCTTTAAAAATTATCCTATTGTATGTGACAACAACAAAATCTGTAAGCTTCCAGTGTGTGCCAACTCAGAGCAGTTTTTTTATTACATAGTCCAAAGTTGTAAGAAAGCATCTATGGTTTGTGGCTTATTTTTGTGCTCTTCCTTTTGGCAGTAAATAATCCTAAGAGGAGTGTGCTTACTCTGAACGAGACCTTCCTTGGTCTTTTGTTTCCAACGGAGAGTTACAAAGTGTAAGTCATTTCCGGTTCTTTGCGTTGAGACTTTTGTTTGTTCAATTTTATTATTGGATGTGTCTCCTTTGGTTGTTTTCTTGATTGTAGTATTCTTTCTGCAGGTTTGGGTACCTGACTAACACTAAGGTGAAGTTCATCATGGTGACAACTGATCTGGATGTCAAAGATGCTGATGTTAGAAGCGTAAGGCTCAGCACATCTAGATCAGTTCCCTTTGCATTATAAGTCTAGCTAAGGAACGGTAAGTACAGTACACAAATAAAACAAGAGTGAAAACAATGACACAGAAAGCAAAGTCATTTATTCAAGATAGGTAATACTGTAATACCTCACTCCATGTTTCTTGATGAAATCTACTAGAGGGTTTATATGAGCAACAATATATCATGATACTAGCCTTATAACTGTGTCAAATGCATCAGTTAGGGCTGACAATGTGAATGGGTTCAGTTCAGGTAGGATCGTAGCCAATCTAAAAGAGAGACAGTTGAATTTGTAGTCTTCTGTGGATTTTGCAGTATTTTTTACAAAGCAAAGAAATTCAGATTGGGCCTGAATAATAAGGTAATACGCTTAACCAAACATGACAACCAGTGGGCAAGGTCCATTGAATTAGATGCATAAACACGTACTCACTTGATCTGACAGCTTCAGGTTAGGATTGATGCACTCATGGAGTTCATTTCCTAATCCTAGTGCATCATTTTTGAAACATTTTATTTGTTTATTAATGCATGTTTGACAAGAAGTAAAAGCTGAGATAAGTGTCATATCCTTGGAACATGATGCTTAATTCATCTAATATCAATTCAATTATTTCTGTAGCCATATGTCTGTTGTTGTTACTCAAAAATAAGAGACACCAACATGTCTTTTCTTGAGAGTACAGAGTGTTTGAGGATAACAAGCAAAATGATCTGTTAACAAGACAAGCTACTTGGACATAAAAACACCTTTCCTCTTAAAGAGGTCATACACAGACACATTTGATCATGTGCACAAACATACAGAAAACAGAACTTCCTGGTTTTACTTGGAAGCAAATGATTGCAAGACATCATTGGAATTAATTTATCAAGACTCAGTTATTCTATGAGCATGAGACTCAGAAATTCCAGGAACAACTCTAGTAGTATGTTATGTAAGATTTATCCGAGGATTATCATAAATCTTGTTGTAACTCCTTATCGCTTTTTTTATTCTGCTGGCACTCAGTTTTTTAGGAGGTTCCACGCCGCCTACGTGGATGCGGTCTCCAATCCTTTCCATGTTCCAGGAAAAAAGATAGCCTCCAGAATCTTTGCTGGAAGAGTCAGCGGCATTGTCAAAACTTTTGCACTCGGCACAAATGGATAAATGCATATTTCTTCCAGGCTTAGTAAGTCAACGGATCTTTAGGTATCTCTTGTTTACATCCTCTCATTAGTGGCAAGATCTTTGCCGGTTGTTGGATTTTTGCATTCCAGCTACATTGATGAATTTAGTGCAGCTCCTTTTAATTGAGTGTGAATAATGTACCACACAAGTTGTGAAATATTTTCATTAGAGTTCATTAGAGATGGACAACTAGCATAATATTGTCGAGACTATCCATTAACTGGTAGAATGCTATGATCAAAGTTTAATTCACAAAAATAATCTCTCTACTTGTATTTGAAAATCCAAGTAGACTAATGAAAATCTCATGTACTAGGCATGCCCTTCTGATGATATACTTGTAAACAACAATTTATTTCAGATTTTCCTGTGGGTTAGATTGGCTCTAAAATTTAATAGTGTGCTTTTTGGCTTTGTATTTGTTTGTAATCTTGTGAGAACTTACTTCCTTGAATCCATTCAAGATGGAAGTTTCTCTAAGTTTATATTACTTTTTGCGATCAATACTAATTAATAAGCCATGCATTTATCTCCTTTCCTCACTAGCTTAATCATTATATCAAGTGTTAGAGAATCTTATTTAATTTTCCTCAGGATAAAAGGTTTTATACCGCGGTCATGTCAAAATTCGTGTGAGACGTAAACCAAGTTTCACGGAAACTGATAAATGTATTTATGGTTTAGGGGTTTAATAATCGATATTACGGGTTTAATCAGGTATTGACTGCATAGCTCGGTCTTATATATTGGTAGAGAAATTGCTTAAGGTTACATCTCGCAATCCCAATTATTATTTAAATGCATTCAAAATAAAAAAAAAATTATTTGATCAAATCAGACGAACTACTAAGTTCGAGAGAGAGAGAAAAAAACAAAATATTTGATTATATTTCTAAGATTGATTTACCTCAACATACCCTGTAAAGATTTTTTGGATTTCGAGATCTAATCATGATTCGGTGATTAATATACTCTCCTTTTCTCAGAAAATAAATAGAGATTAAATGATGCTGTTCAATCTTGTCGTTTCCGTACCCGATTCCTGCGTTTCCTAGTTTCCTCCCACCCGAGGTCGAAACGGGCCATCAATAATAAGCAACACATTCACGTCAGTTCACATTTTTACCCACGTTTTTACCTTCCGGATGAGTGAAAGTTCACGTGGGACCCGATACTGGGTCCATAATTAGCACCTATTCCAGGGAAAGAAGCCGTCCGCGGAGGCCAACCACATTCGGTACATATAGAGATAATCTTGAACCCCCAAATCAAGTCATTTGTTCCTTCTTCTTCGGCTGTCTCTCTCGATCTCTCGATCTCTCGATCTCTTCTCCCTTTCTGTTGGATCTCGATCGAAGCGGGGAAGGCGACCATGGCAAAGACGATTACGCTGAGGAGCTCGGATGGGGAGGTGTTCGAGGTGGAGGAGGCGGTGGCCATGGAGTCGCAGACCATCAAGCACATGATCGAGGACGACTGCGCCGACAACGGCATCCCCCTCCCCAACGTCACCTCCAAGATCCTCGCGAAGGTCGTCGAGTACTGCAAGAAGCACGTCGATGCCGCCGCTAGGTCCTCCTCATCGGACGACGCCCCGAGCGTCACCGAAGACGATCTCAAGACCTGGGACGCTGACTTCGTCAAAGTCGACCAGGCCACCCTCTTCGACCTCATCCTCGTGAGATCTCTCCTCCTTTTTCTTCATTGATATTTCAGTCCTTTTATATATGTGTAGAATTCCTTCACTATGAGGAGTTGATGATCCTTTTTTAACTCTTCTGTTGGAGATCTTTAAGCTGCACGTGTTGTGATTGGAAAAAAAAAGATTCAATTAGTTTTGTTTTGGATAAAATTTTAGTTGTTGTGCCTTTTTTTTTTCCGTAATCAATTGGATTCATCATGTTTTTCTGAATTCTTCTTTTTACGTATGATTTTGTTTATTGGAAATGTCAATATCCTTGTTGTTACATGGATCTTAAGGAATTTAATTTCTACCTTGAAAACACAATTGGTTGTAACAGTACGTTTAAAATAGTTGTTTTTCGATGCGGTATATCTTGTACTTTCTTCCTCCTACATACCGTAGAGAGGGGTCATACATTCTTTTGAGCGAAGAAAAATGATTACTGAATATGGTTGCTTCTCTTTTCTGGCTTATCCTTTTCTTATTTGTACTTTTTTCATTGATATGAAATTGATCCCATGTGATGCCACTGTTTCTTTTGATGTTTTCTTTTTTTTATTTATATCTCCTTTCCATAATGATGCACTATTGATGTTAGATCACTTGTTTGAATGAGATAATTCATTGTTCACTATGCCCTATAACAAGGTATTGATAAAGTCTGGTACAAAACTGGTGCAGACCACAATTTGATCTATCTCTGGATATGTTATTTCTTGTTATATGTCATGTTTCTTGTTCATAGTTCTTGTCAACTCAACAACTCTCATGGTATTAACACAAATTCAAGCATATTACTGGTCAAATTTGTTCCAAGCTTTTGTTATCAGCATTTTTTATTGTGATTTCATAATTTTGATATATTTTTTCTTTTCAGGAAATTGTGTTATCATTTAGAATTTGATGGTCCATTTTTAATTTTGAATTTGTTTGATGTGAAGTATTTGGTTGGTTGATTGGTTTTCTTAACCTGGAAGTTATGAGCTTGTGCTAGTTTATTAGTTTTCAGATTATTATGAGATATCTAATTATCATGGAGGATTCTATGAGCTCTCTGTAATTTTTAAAGGTGCTTCTTACTTACATAAATCAACTCCTTTCTTAGTCTCTCTAGATTTATGTTATCTAACTGCAACGAAGTTGCATCAGTAGGAAAGGCCACATATGCAATGGGTTTGGCATGAGGTTCGACACTTATCTAGGCAATACTTGAGGTTCAAGAAAAATGGAACTCATGAGCAGTTTAGAAAGTGGTGACACTACTAGGAAGTTGGTTTTCTACTATAAATTTGGTTTTTTCATCTTATTCTTCCTTTCAAATCTAAGAACTCCATTCTTAATTAACGGTTATTGATAAGTTGTATCCTAAACATGATGCATAAACATAAAAGGTAAAAAAAATTGTTGTCATTCTTCATGTACTCCTAAAAAATGGAAGAATGAAATTCTTCTGAAAATAATTGGTACTCCATCTTCTTTAAAAGGAGCACTGCTTTTGTTGTAGTTTACAGTTTTAGTTTAATATGCATTCATATATGCACCTAGAGGAAACAAAAATGCTGGAGGTACTTTGCTATGCACCTAGAAGAAAAAAATTGCTAAAGGTACTTTGCTACTGTTTAATGGGACTCATCAATCTTTATGCTAAAAAGTATAAATACTTAGCTAAAACTGAATACTGTGCTTGTTTCCTGCCTAAGTAGGACACCGAGCAAACTAAATGAATCTTCTGTTGTAGGACCGCCTCTGTATTTTTGAGTCCCTTCTTTTCTTAGGACTCTGAGGGAAACAGAAACTGGAACTTTGGCCAAACCTTTTTAATTTTCACTTCTGCTCTGTAATTGAGTAGATATCTAGGAAGACCCGATGATACTGATTATAGATATAACATAGTGATGGAGCCATAATGCCAAAGGACAAAGATGATTCACAAAACCCAAAAGCTCGTCTAATTAAGATGTCTTAGGTGGAGCAAAATCAAGCATGCATAGCTGTCTTTGTGCTTATTACTTGTGCAATGTTGTGCAACATATCCTGCCTGTTGCCATCCAAGCATGCATAGCTATCTTAGGCGGAGCGAAATCAAGTTCTGAGGATCTCAGCCTTTTCATAAAAGCCAAAAAATAAATGTGGTTTATTGTTTTCATGTCTCCTTTTCTCTTTTCTTTTGGTTAATGGGTGTAGATCCCCTTTAACATACTTCTTTGCTTCTCCATATTTTGCCCTAAAATTTTCTTTGTGCTTATTACGTGTGCAATGTTCTGCAACATATCCTGCCTGTTGCCATCCAAGCCTGCATTGCTGAGGGCTGTTTAGCCAGAAACCAGAGCTGTTAAGTTTCATGTTTGTACTGGCCATCATTCTCTATTTTATTGTCTGTATATAAATGCTGCCAGATAGAGCCTCCACTGTCGAGCCTCAAGCTGGTTATGATCGAAGTGCAGCTTCGCTAGTTTTCATGTTTGTACTGGCCATCATTCTCTATAATCGAAGTGCAACATTTGGTATAGGGTTAAATTTTTCCGGCCAAGTTTGCCTGGCCCAACCTTGTTTTTGTGGTACTCTTTGCCTTTTTGCAGGGAAAATATATAGTAAAGGCATTTACTAGGGGTAGAAAGAGAGGGTTTTCATTCTACCTCCTCCCATGATTCTTATAAAATTACCTCTAAAATGGGTCATGCATTTGGAAACTGCTTTTCTCTGTGTTGATTCGCGGAGGATGTTATTGGCCAATCATGATATTCTCATGGTATTGAGTACATATAGTGATGTGCTAATTCTTTGTCTGGTGCATTCAGGCAGCAAATTATCTGAACATTAAAGGACTGCTGGATCTGACTTGCCAAACTGTAGCTGACATGATCAAGGGTAAGACACCTGAAGAGATCCGTAAGACCTTCAACATTAAGAATGACTTCACGCCTGAGGAAGAGGAAGAGGTTCGGAGGGAGAACCAGTGGGCGTTCGAGTGATGCGACTGTTATCCCCTACATGATCTTGAAGGCTTTTTTATCAATGGAGACTTTTCTCTGGGTTCTGGGACTCTATTTGTCGTCAATCTGTAGTCTATGATTGTAAGTAGAACAGGAATGCATTTGACTCGTGAAAAAGACTTTATGGTGCATTTAGGATGACATCATTGAATCTCTTGAACAGTTGGTCTGATGAAATTAAAAGTACTCCTTGAGTATGTCCGGATTTCTCATTTGTGTGGGTGAAATGGTGCAATTGGTATGCTGTGTGCATGCATATGAATGAGCCCATTATTAGCGCCTTGGGTTGCATACATTATGTTTAGAGTTAATATTGAGTCAATCAAAATCTTATTCAAGTACAAAATCATGTTTGTTTGATTGGGTTACAGCTTTGAGGTTTGCTGTTTTTCTGTTATGTAGTTCATTAGTTTTTAAGATTTGTTGTAGAAGTCATACTATTTGTGTTTTTAACGGGCCTGCCTGATGGACAAAAAAAATGTATCTAAGGGCATTTCCAGCTTGTGTTTAGAAAGAAAGCATTTTTAAGTACACTCGATCTATAACTAGATGAAGTCAAGGTCAATGATTTAGCTAAAATGACAAATCAACAGCAAATTCATGTATTGTATACTGTCACATCCACAAGTTTGTGGACTATGATTTCGATCAATGCATGAGTTATTAAGAAATTTTGAGTATATATATATATATATCTTAATTTCAGAGGTTTGGGATAATATTATATTCATTCAACAAAATCAATGAGGAAATTGATTATCATCCCTATTTCTAGAATGGTGATACAGTCAATTTTACAATCCAACTTGAAGCAATTGATCGGTTCGACGGATCAAAAAGAATTTTACTTAGAGGTAAAATAAAAAAAAAACTCGTATCTCATCTTAATCCCATTAAGTAAAAGGCATCTCATAAAATAAAAATATATTTGTGAAGATTACTTTATATTGTGTTATCTTGGTATGTTATATTAAATTTGTGTTTCGTTGCACATCCAATCAATATTTCATCAGATCCAAATTGATCCCACTCCACGTGACAAAAAATATTGATCATATTAGATGGCGAGATAAAAAAAAAATTAATTCTATTGATTTTATGTGCATTGGGAAAGATCAGCATTCTATCTTCAAAATATATTTTAGTGATTAAAGTTTTCTAGGATTAAATAATACGAACGTGTAGTGCGCCACGTTTTTCATTTCCATTCTCACCCCAAATACGACGACATGTGCATGAAAGTTCATATGCTGTTGCAAATATTCCACGTTGCCACATACCGTGGTCGATGGCGACGTCTCTCCCTCCCGCATCACCTCCTACGAACCTTATAAGAGTCGCACCAAATCGACGGGCTCGATTACCTCTAACCCCAATATGGACGGCGGATCCTTCGTCCCCATAAAACGCTACACATAACAGAAGTTTGTGGTCTCCCGCACCCGCGGCCTCCATTCTCCCCACCGACCCCTCGCGCTGCCGCCCGCGAGCTCTACAACCTCGTCGAGTGGTGGAGGGGAAGAATGCTGAGCGACCGAGGAATCGAGGTCAAAGCCCTCCTCGTCCTAATCGATGGCGGCCTCCTCCTCGATCCACCCCTCTCTGCGCTCCTCCGCCAGGATCTCCGCGGCTCCTCGCCTCTCCCTTGCTGCCGCCAGGTCATTCTCCTTTGCCCGTCGCCGCCTTCATCTCCCCTCCCTCTCTTCCGATCGCATTTCTGTGCGTGCTCCGATATCTGCTCGGACTCGAACCGCGATCTCGGCGAGCGCCTCCCCCGTGATGGATGATGCGTCGGAGAAGGCGGGTTCTGGGGTTTCCACGGTCGTCGATGTCGATCTCGGGAGCCGGAGCTACCCGATCTACATCGGCTCTGGCTTACTTGACGAACCCGATCTGCTCCAGAGGTACCTTTGTTCCTTTCCTTTTATACTGCTTTCGTGATTTCTTGTTGGACGTTCATTATAGTTTCTTATGCTGGGGAAATTGATCGTAGGCATGTACATGGGAAGAGCATTCTAGTGGTCACCAACACCACAATCGCACCACTATACCTTGACAAAGTTGTCAGAGCGTTGACTCACCGGAATCCCAAGGTTACGGTGGAGAGTGTGATTCTGCCTGATGGGGAGAAGTATAAGAACATGGTTGGTGCTTGGGAATAACCCTCTCCTCTTTTAACCCCATCTTGATGGGTATCGTGTCGTTAAGCTGTTTGGGTGGGTTTCTGCAGGAAACTCTGATGAAGGTCTTTGATAAGGCCATAGAGTGTAGGATGGATCGTCGTTGTCCTTTTGTGGCCGTCGGTGGTGGTCATTGGTGATATGTATGGCTTCGCTGCTTCTTCCTTTCTTCGTTGTGTTAACTTCATTCAGATTCCTACTACACTAATGTCTCAGGTAAACTGTTTTAGTTGTTTTTTTCCTGTAGCATGTTGAATTATGTGAATCGACTGTGTGGTAATTGGCTAATGATATGATGTTAATTGGCTAAGAACTTGATTGGTGCCTTTTACCAGCCACAATGTGTGCTTATAGATATCGATACTCTTAACACATTGCCAGATAGGGAACTAGCATCTGGCATAGGTGAGGTTGTGAAGTGTGGGCTCATCAGAGACAAGGAGTTCTTCGAGTGGCAAGAAAAGAATATGCAAGCTCTGTTAGCAAGGTAGCATGTTGGCTTCTCCTTATTGTGTCTTATTACTGGAAGTTTTATGTTTCCCATAACTTAAGTGAATGCTTGTTGCTCTGTGTGTCTGTTTCAAGATCACTTTGGCATTGGTTTCTTTGCAGTTGTATGGATCTTCTCTTTTTTTCCTTCATCAGATGGATTCAGTTATTCAAAAAATGGAATATAAAGTTGTATGGATCTTCTCTTTTTTCCTTCATCGGATGGATTCAGTTATTCAAAAAATGGAATATACACAAATATGGACCCGGGCAGCTTTGAAAAAATGTATACAATAGAATTTTATGGAATACACACACTGCAGCATATCATCATTTGACACTTTTCATATAAAATAACTAAATGGCAACAAATGATTCATGTGACTTATGCCAATTAGTTCAATTTCTTTTTTTCCAATGATTTTTCACTACTTTTAGCAATATGCATCTCATCAACATATCTCTGATGTCTAGGGTCGTTAGTTCTTTTAGTAAAAGGAATTTCCAATATTCTTCTAGCTCAAATAAAAAATGTATGTAATGATGTTTAGTTTGCTTCCATTTTTAAATTGTTAAATCACTGAAGATCACTCTCTTTTGTGACTTTCAAGCAATGTAACTTTAGCTTCCATCGTGGGTTTTTGCCAAGTAGTTTGACAATCAGTAAGTCTAGAAAATTTTTGTGAAATCCCTTTTTGACTCAATGGTTAAACTTGGATTTTCTTTTTTTCACTGAAAGAACCTTTCGGTTCTCAATCTTCTTATTGATGTATGACTTTATCAGAGACCCAAGTGCCTTAGCATATGCTATCAAGCGGTCTTGTGAAAACAAAGCTGAGGTTGTTTCCTTAGATGAGAAGGAAAGTGGCATACTGTCATGAACGATCGTCGCGCAACCGCAACAACTCCGTTCAACGAACCGTTCATCACTCTCATCTACATGTACAGCTGCTTGACAGCATGTTTTGTCTTGGTTTTGAGTCCTTTTGCTTGTAAAAATGTAAGTTCGAACAAGTTGCAGCGCTACAGTGCGATCGCTCACCAAACCGAGCAAAACAACCCCAAAACAGCTCTGTTTTCGCGTGCCACGGACTGTTTTCTGCAGCCCGCTGCCGCTCGTAAAACGTCAGCCATCTTAGCACCCTGGAACCACCCGGGTGGCACCATGGGGGACGGGGCTTCGGTATAGTGTCGGGCGTTGAACAACCTTTCGCAAGTTCGCACGTTAACCTTAACGGGAACTTGTTGTTGCACCCGGCACCCGGCACCCGGTGAGCAGCTGTTTGTTCAACCCTCTAAAGTCCTTGTTTTCCTCCTCTCCCTCTTTTCTCTTGTGCACGCAAGGTGTTCGCTGAATTGCTTGTAAAGCTTCCCCTTTTCGCGAGACGTCGGGACTTGTCTGTCGCTCGTTCTTCGAACTAATCAACTTTCTCTTTTACAGGTCCTTCGGGACTTGCAAGAGGTTGCAAGTGGGTTGATCTTTGCGGACGCAAATGGCAAGGGCGAAGCGTGACTTAGGCAACGCAAGCTAAGTTCGCGTCTTTGCCGCAAGGGTGCCTCGCGACTTAGGCAATGCAAACTAAGTTCGCGTTTTGGCCGCAAGGGTGCCTCACGCCTTAGGCAATTCCAGCTAAGGCCGTGACAATACGGGCGACACTAAATCTGGGGCATACATTTGGTCATGTTAGTCTGCAGTCTACAAGCAATTTTATCATACTATCCTCTGTTTCTAAAACCATTTATTTGATTATTATGCTTCCATATTTTCTTCCTTTTTTATTATCTCGAGTGCAAGGCTGTCACTTTCAAGGAACAGTGTAAAGCATATCAAATTTGACTTGCAATGTAACTGTCCAACATCATGATATGCTAATAAGATAGTTTGCTAAAAATGGAGAAGTTGCTTCCAAACTGAGCCATCAATTTTGTCACCATGCAACATAATTCTGTAGAACTTTATGTTGTGAACTGGAAGAAACAGTGTTATTGATATATATCAATGCTTCATGATACACGTGTAAATGGAGAAACAGTATTGATCTGTAGATGAGGAAAAGTGAAAATTTGGAAAAGACTGCTTAGCTTAAGTAACTATACCAAGTCATATGCCCATGATATCCACCTTTCATGTCAGGGAAATGTCTCATCAGTCCCAGGTCATCCTGTTTTTGACAAATAACTTTGCTATCAATTATAAAATATGTTTTGATGGGCATTTTCTTGGTATGAAAGTTATTTCTCTCTATAATGCTAAGAAACAATTCCTATTTTTTTGTTTCCCTCTGTGGTCTTCATATTATGTTTTGAACTGACAGTCCTCCTAGAACTAATTGGACTTTGCCAAGAATACCCTCAATTATAAAGGCTCTTGAGCGGGACAATTTCTTGTGTTGTTTTGAGGCAAGAGAATTTGGAGATATGGCCAATGAATGTCTCTTATTTTGTAATTTGACTTCACCAATAGCACTTCCATTGTTGAACAGATCATCAGGAGGAGGATTTTGTGGACTCATCTAGGCAGAGACATTAGAGATTTACCATCAACCAAAGATTGAAAGAATGATAACCTACTTTATAAGAATATTGCTTGTGATTATCTCAGTGGTACATCTTCTGTCAAAATATTAAAAATTCTGGAACAATATTCATTTCATTTTTTTTTGTCATTTTCATCAAAGAAGGATTTTTATTTCTATATTCATTCTAAACCCAAAACAGAAAATTATTACACAAAATTAAGAAGCTAAGAAGTTCTAACATTTGATTGTAATATACTGAACTATCATATGCATAATAATATTTCACATAATTTAATGATCTTTTTTTTCCTGCATATATATGGTTTGCTTGATTTCTGTTGATGACATTATGCTATAATCCATTCTGTGTGCTTTAAGTTCTTCCAATAGGATACTAATGCAAAAAAGTAATTATGGAGTTTAGGCTGATTGAAATTGAGATATTTGAACATATTCAATAAAAACTAGCCATCTTTCTTGATCCATTATTATCCAGAGTAACGTAGTAAAATGTGTTTGGTGCCCCCTCATTATTCATGTTACATTTTTCTTGCTGATTCTGATTCTAGATAAATTATTCTTATGCTTGTTTATTATGATCTTGGTGTTTGCTATTGCCAAGTCTCTTTTGCTTACTCTATTGTTTCTAGGCTATAGAAACAGCCATTGGCTACGGACATGGCTTCATGGAGAAGTTGTTGCAGCCGGAACGGTGAGACATTAGATAGGTTGGCTATGGACAGTGGCTTCATGGAGAAGCTGTTGCAGCCGGAACGGTGAGACATTAGATAGGTCCTTTTGTTTCCTTTTCCTTCGCTTTATCTTGTTTCTCAAAGCTAGTTTTGTGCATGGTGTCATAGGTGATGGCGGTTGACATGTCGTATTGCCTAGGCTGGATTGATGATACTATCGTGAAGCGTGTTTATAACATCCTGCAGCACGCCAATCTTCCAACCGCACCTCCTGAGACAATGACGGTCGAGAAATTTAAATCTGTTGTGGCAGTAAGTATTCGAAATCTTCTCCACTTGTTTCATTTGCAAGATGGCTTCCCATTGGTAAACCTCGAGTGTGTGTAATTCCAGGTGGATAAAAAGGTGGCTGATGGATTGCTAAGGCTGATCCTTCTGAAGGGTCGGTTGGGTAATTGTGTTTTCACTGGTGATTATGACCGGAAAGCTCTGGACGAAACTCTCCATGCCTTCTGCAAGAACTAATTGATGGCTGGGCTTCATTTAGTTGCAATGCCGATCAGCTTTTTGCATGAAAATGGTCGATTCTAAGTGAATTTGTTCCAACATTTCCAATGTTGGATTGGAAAATGTAAGATTGGAAAGAATGCTTAGAGAAAATAAATGTGGCAAATTAACATTTCCAATTTGTAATGATGAGTTTTTCCTTTTCTGTACAAGCACTCAGGTTAAGTGATTTGCACACGTTTACTTTAAACATTGTCTGTATACTAACCATGATATTAAAGGAATTCTGAATTAAATGACTGGGAAAAGTAACACTTGCCTGATTGGGACCGTGAGCTATATATATAAACTTCTTCGAGCTTTACGGTATAATGGAGATGGAAGGAATGTTCCGATGCACCGACTGTTTGTTAAGGAGAGAAACAGCAGATTTCTGGGCACAATTTTTGTTATTTTAAATAATGGGATGATACAACCCAACCATTATTAAAAAAGCAAAAATTATATATCCATCTGAACTACATGGATATATACAAATATAATTATATTTATGTTTAGCATTAGATATATATGTCTCATTTTAATTGAAGACTTTTTTGCAAGTAAAAGAACATAAACAGCAATAGAAGATGCATGTCCAATTAGCAAATTATGCATGGTCCAAAAAGGTTTGTGGGTCTGTCAGACAACCCCAGGATCGCCCCAGTCGATGGGCACCACCAGCTGAGAACGATCCCCTACAGTGAGAGACCTCGAGAGATCCCCACCGTTAATCACGCTCCGATCCTGAGGTCCTGTATCATCAACCAGATTTGGGTGCCTGTCTCGTTAGAGTTCTAAGAGACAGTTGTACGAACCTATAGAACAGATCCTGTTCAAGTAAGGTCGTTAGCATTAGATATATATGTCTCATTTTAATTGAAGACTTTTTTGCAAGTAAAAGAACATAAACAGCAATAGAAGATGCATGTCCAATTAGCAAATTATGCATGGTCCAAAAAGGTTTGTGGGTCTGATCCTGAGGTCCTGTATCATCAATCAGATTTGGGTGCCTGTCTCGTTAGAGTTCTAAGAGACAGTTGTACGAACCTATAGAACAGATCCTGTTCAAGTAAGGTCGTACTCAGTCATCCCATTGAGGTTTTAATATAGCTTGAAGATGTCTTCAGACATTACAATGTGGGACTTAGTGTCGTCGTTGCGGGTCCACGCGGCGAGTCATCTGACGTCGTTGTTCCGAGTCCAGATTCGTGATTGGTGATTGGTGAGTGGTGCTGTGGACTGTATCAAAAAATGGTGCAATGGATTTTTGTTTTTGTTTTTCGAGGTTGCTGCTTTTCACATTTCTCAGATATTTTTATTCAACGTAATTCTTGAGATATGTTTCTAAAATGATTACTGTAACAGTACCACATTACACCATATGGATTGGTTGATATGATGAATCAGTTCCTCAATTTAGATCGATTAATACTGTGCTACGGATCACTCTAATTCTTACGTTTAAGATTTATAGTGATATTTTTACTAAAATATTATAAATTTATTGAAAAATATTATGAGTGAAGCAAATAAATACAAAACCTTATATAAATCAGCACATACGTAAAAATAAAATTTTAAATAATTTTTAATAGTTTAGAAATAAGAACAACCAATTTCTATATCAATTTTAGTATTTTTAACTATGTTTATAATATTTTTATCACATCTGCTTTTAGCACTTCCATCAAAACACTATAAGCTCGCTCATTCAGAAACATGACTACTAAAAAAATTGAATACTTGATCAAAATGTCATCTCTATCTATCTGGTTAACACTCGACTAATATATCAGCTCTACTTAACTGACATTCCAAGCTTAATCGATTAATACATCATGCGGGACTCAAGTCTACAAGGCTAATAATGTTGTACCGACAAGGAGATTCACACAGTTGCATGAGCTTGATCAAATAGCGCTAACGATAAATTGTTACCCTATATCTTTAGATTCAATACATGATTTCATAATCTCATTAATGACCAAATAATCATTCCTAACGTTAACTTTGACCTCAACCCAATAGTCACACATGGTATAATAAAAGACTCAAATATATTTTCTCAAGGGTTGTCTCTCTCATGCCCTATAATGAATTATACCATTTTCACTCGGTATTTAATCGAACTATTTGAATCAACAATGATTTAAGTATCAGATGGGTCTTATGTAATTTATAAGATTTTGACAACTTAGATAATTTGGATTCCCAATATCTAAATATATATCAAATTTAGAAATGGATATTGGTTGGCTCTATAATTTTGTCATGAGACGAATAATCAAAATTTATCATAACAATAATAATATTAATTTAAACATGTATAAAGTTTAATCATACCAACTGATACCTGATACCTGATCCGATAGCTACTAAAGATACCAAAAAAAAGTAGGAAAATTGAAGATACCAACTGATACCTGATCTGACATTCTTGGAAACTTGATAGCTACTTAGTTCTTATCTTATAACATCCTATATTTACTTTCATTCATATCCTATGCTGCTACCCTTTTATTTATCAATGCTATTAAATATAACACATCAATAAAGTGTACAAATTTGAACTTCCTAACTTGCTAAATAAATAAAATAATAGAGTTTTCCTTGTACAAATTGATATTTAACATCTACACAGATTATACAAATTGATGTTTAACATCTACACATAGATTAATTTTTTAGCATAACATTTTTTTATTTCTCTTTATTTAATTATCTATTACTCAATCCATACATAAGTAACTTATTATCCTTCATATACATGTTGTTTAAACCTTAAACTTATTTTAGGCATCATCAAAACTAATTTAAATCCGGAGAATCACTTATGACTTATTGTGATACCAAAATATTTTATAATCATCGTGTATATATTTATTATCATGATATAACTTCATTTTTAAGTCTACTAGTATGGCTTATTAAGTAGAATGATTTTTTTTTTAAATATCCACATAGGTGTCGATGCTTTTATATACATGCTATATGTAATATGGAAAAAATCTTTTATACTAGGATTGAAATCAAATAACATTAGATTGGTTTTACGATGTGTACATTTTGATGCCATCTGAAAAAGATCTTTGTGTGATTTATAAAGACACCGTCTTTAGATCTAAAACCACTATCAATCTACAAAGAAAACTAGACTCTTATTCTCATTTCACAAGACCACTTAGATTGATGGTTCAGGGAGGTTGAGAGAGAAACTATAATCTCTCAATTGTGCCCTCTATAATATGTGTTCTTTAGCCCTTAGAGGTCTTGTCTATTTATAGGCGAGAGCAGAGGGTCTAGGGTAAGTTATTAAGAGAGTTCCTCCCATCAAGGGCATCCCCTAAGGAATCCTACTTTAATATGAACTTCTTTTCTATTGGCCAATATATGTCATTAGAATCCAATTAGTTCTATTATATATCTTATTCAATTATAAATGATCACATAATCTAATATTCTCTCACTTGGCCCAATAATTGATAAGATATAAAAGATATTCAAAATCAAAATAAACAAAATAAAATTTGTTTGAAAAAAAATTTATCTATGGATTCCAAAAAAATTTTGAAAATTATTTTATACATAGTCATGAATTTTAAAAACAAGCCAATAAGTCCAATAAACATAATAATACTACATTAAGTCCAACTATCAATGTGAGTCATAACGGTTGTGTATCATCAATGTCATACTCTCTTCTATGTACCATAACATTGTTAGTCTTTCCTATATAGTCCATAATGACCATTGTAATTTGTCTTGTCAAGATAGTCTTGTTATTACATTTAACTATAATATATATAAACATAAATATAAATAGGATAATAAAAATAAATAACTTTAATTATGTAAAAGAAATATCAATAATAGCATTCACGTAAACATGCATCACCATATCTTTTATGATTTGCTCACAAGCTCCATTATAAGAAAATGTTCTTTAAATATTTACATTGTAAAGTTTTAGTAAATGGATCTGTTAGGAAATCTTGGGGGCGAAATCACATGCGCAATGAAAGAACAGAAAATAAAATCCCCAATTCCCAAAGATATGTTTGTCAGCGTGCAAAGATTAGTGCGCAATAATCCGCGAAACAGAAAACCAAGTGTGAGATAGATTGTGTTACCTAGAGAGATCGTATATCCCTGAATCCCTACAGATCTATAGGAGAGGGTGAAGGAGGTCAAGCATCATCCTCTCTAACGGTGATACATACAGTAGGGTTGCGACAATGCTCCTCAAAACTTCAGGTCTGCTCTAAGGTGGAGAGGGGGAGGAGAATATGAGAGGCAAGCAAAAGGCTCTAGCATATGAACCACTGATTCTCTCATATTTATAGAGGTCCCCTATCAACTTAACCATAATGGATCCTCCCATATTGGGTATTGGATCTCAATCCAATTACCCGAGCCTATTAGATTAGTGGATCTCTACCCAATAATCTCACATGGGCTCTTATTAAATCTCATTCATAGGATCCAATAATTCAGTGACTTATTGGATATCCAATAAGATAGGGGTTTGGGCGGATATCTCATATCTGAAACTCTACTCATCGCAATGCCTACCATATGTGTGTGACCCTCTAGACCCAATATTGAGTTGTCCATGAGTCATACCTGTCAGAACTCTTTCTGGCTCAGTAAATTATTATCTCCATAATAATTCACTCGACTCATAGATTGTGGACATACTAGGCCATTACGCCGTAGTCCATAGACGATACAGGGGAATCCAATCCATTGGACCTGTCTGTCCTTAGTTACCATATACATATAATCCCTCATATATCTAATATCCCAAAGACCGTATATCGGGCATGGTGCTGTCAGACCCGTACGGTTTCTACTCGAGTCTCGCTCTAATTGGATTCTCCCGGAGAACTCTTTCTCTCTTAATCCGAATGACCCTGGCCAAGGATTTGTCTGAGCAAGAACACATGAGATATTCCTCTCATGATGCCGAGAGTGGATGATCCTCTATCGACACTTAATAGCCCTCGTAAGATTGACTGTCACTCCTGATGATCGGTTGTGCTAGATCTGGGACATCCAAACTTATAAGTTCGGTATCAAAGAGTATAGCACTCATACAGGACATCCTTGGTATCTCAAGTCTAAGGACTAAATATACCACTAGGACTACAGAATCGTTGTATGATAATAAGGCATCATCAACTATCGATCATTCCGTAAGCGGATCAATAAGTGAACTCATTCCCTAATGAGCACCTATATTATATCCCTAGTGTCCCCACACGAGCAGCTATGAGGCCAACTGCATCCATCATATGGACGGGTATACAGCACACCAATATGTCTGATTATCTCGATGTCTCTCTCAAGTAACCTATGACGGGGATTATTTAGGATATGTTTAAAGGCGAATCGATCTCATTATCGTGATCTCATCACAATCTGATTCCCATTGCACAAATCCAAGGACATCATAATATATTCATGCATATATACAATAGTCAATATAAAGTGATAAAATGCTAAAATATAATAAGCAAAAAGACTCTATGTCAAGTCACATGTGCCATCACTCACGTGATTGGCTTGCAGGGCACATATGACTAGCAGGATCAGCAATCATCATACTGTTGCTTAGGTTCTCAATTGACACATGTTATTTCTAGACTCTTTTTTTTACCACCAAGTACTTTATCTCGATGTGCTTGGAACTACTAGAGTACTTGCCATTTGTAGATAAGAAAACTGGTATTATCACAAAATATCTTCAGCAGCCTAGTAATTGAGTCGACCACACCAGTCTTGAGATGAAATTTTGCATCCATAAAGCTTGATTTGTGGCCTCAAGGTATGCTAAAAATTCAGCCTCCATTGTTGATGATCCAATAAGCGATTGCTTTGCACTTTTTAAAAAAACTACCCCACCGACTAACGTAAATACAAATCCTGAAGTGGATTTCCTACTATCAAGGTAATTTACAAAATTAGCATTTGAATATCTCGTCAATTCAAACTGATCTGATCTCTTGTATGTGAGCATATAATCTTTTGTCCCCTGTAGATATCTCATTATTTTCTTTGCAGCTTTCTAATATTTTAAACCTACAAAATTGATATATGGTCTTCTACAAGTTTGAGTATATAATAGACTTCCAAT
>LVTN01000233.1:0-134115 GCA_001649415.1 Musa itinerans
GAAACTTAACTTGAAAGTGTATGTAATGAATCGAAGGCAGTAAGCAGTTAAGGAGGTTTGCAGTAAGGTAATAACAAGAATAAAATGCAAACCAAAGAACACAGCAGTTTTATAGTGGTTCAATCGTCATGACCTACATCCACTCCGTCGATTCCTCTTCCGTCGAGGCCACCGGCATCTACTATCGGTCTTGCTTCAATAAGCGAAGACCAACCACCTTTTACACCCCTCTTCTTCTTTTACCAGGTTTAGGAGATAATCTTTACAAGCACTTACTCTCATCTCTAAACAGAATTCTAACACTTAGACTTGGAGGAGGGAATTTCTAAAGAGATTGCAGCAGCGTTTCTTTACTTTTAGACTCTCTGTGCTTGTATGTTTTAACCAGGGTTGAGAGGGGTATTTATAGACTTTAAGTTGATTCAAACTTGGAGCTTAAAAATATCTCATCCCGGGTTCCCCGGGCACAGGTGATACCACCGCCTAGTGTCAGTCTAACACTAACATTGCCTGGGGCGATACCACCACTTGACATCCTGCTAGGAACGGTACAACCGCCCATACTAGCGGTACCACCGCCTGACACAGTCTCGAAGACTATGCCACGACGGTGAGACTTCTTGGGGCATTGTTTGGGCCTCTCATTGGGCCTAACACAGTCCTTACATGGGCCTAGATGGCCCCTAATTTGGTTGGCCCAAATTCAAACCCAATTACGTGCTAACTACGAAATCTAAGACATTTGCTAAGCTAAACAAGTCCCTATGTCTATTCTTCCTGTGAGCTTCCAGCGATCTTCTGGCGAATTTCCGACGATCTCTTGGTAATGTTCCGGTGGACTCTCTGCAAGCTCCTGGACTTCATGACGATCTTCTTAGTGAGTTCCGACGAGCTTTTCTGGCAAGCTCCGAGACTTCTCGGCTAGTTCCACCAGAACTTCTGACGAACGTTCGGACTTTCGACGAACTCTCGAACTCCCAACAAAATTACATCATTGACTCCGAGACTTCATTTTGCTTCATACCTTGCTATCGTAGTTAATCCTGCACATGTAAAACATACTTCGATCTAGACAATTAATACTAAGCATTAATCAAGTTGTCCAACATGTCATTGGTCTCTCGACGCTTCGTCCGATTCATCGGCGCATCGTCCTCTCTTGCGGCTTATTGCCCAATCGGTCGGTTGACTCCGTAACTCCAATATCCTTGGCGCAATATCCGCTCTTCTTGGCCCGATGCCCGAATCCACGGCCCGAAGTATTCTGTCGATACGTCGACCGTTCCTCCGGCCCGACGTCCAATCTTCTGACATGTTTTCCTTCGGCACAACATGATTCTTCCTACTTTAATTGTCTCATCCTGATCGAAGCATCCAGCGTCACTCAAAACGTAGATTAAAACATAAATACTTATTGATTGATTTCATCATCAAAATTCGAGATTCAACAGATGTCTCAGACCATGTTTGTTGAGTGTGGATCGGCCTATGATCATGTTGTATATCGAGTGAATGTCGACCATCATAAACTTAGTTATTACTATTTTGGAGCAAGGTTCTTCACTGAATATGATGTGTAGGTTTATGATATGAAAAGGAAGATAGAGTCACTCATGAACTCCCATCAGTAAAGAAGTCATAGAGTGAGATTATTACTCGAGAGGCTATGTTTTTTAAAAACGTTAAAGCAGATGATATCATGTATCAACATGACATCTTTTAGTCGGCAGGATTTAAAGTCGAGACCAGAAGTTCCATTCAAAACTAGAATAAAATAGGTAAGAAGTAAAAAATTCACTTTTGACAATCATCAGACATGATTTATAAGGCGGGAGACAAGTAGTTGCTACTAACTCCTTAAGGAACTATGAGTGAATTTTTGAAGATAATTTTCTCACTAATATCATTCTTTCTAATCTAGAATATTATAAAAATAATATTTAGATACTATGTCCAGCCATTTAGTTGGATCAAATCAAGGAACGATAGGGTCCCTAGGGGTTAAACTAAAGTTTTAGAGATTTGAACTAACTTAATTGATGAAGAAATTTATCGTTATTTCTAGATTTAAATTCCATCTTTAACACATATTTATAATAAAAAAATAAAAAATATTTTAAATATATGATTTAAATGATAGCTTAGAACGGTGAACTTACTCGCTATTTTATTTGTCTCCCCAAAATTGGGAATACAATAATGAATATTCTTGTTTATGTAGAGTAAATCATGCAAGAAAGTTCCTTGCATGACTC
Organism: Musa itinerans; assembly: GCA_001649415.1. Taxonomy (NCBI): domain Eukaryota; kingdom Viridiplantae; phylum Streptophyta; class Magnoliopsida; order Zingiberales; family Musaceae; genus Musa; species Musa itinerans. The sequence continues at coordinate 2,256 of LVTN01000233.1, forward strand.
GGTGACCTATTAAAAATTTGCTACTTACATGACTCGGTCATATTTGAACACCTCTAGATGTGATGTCACCTCTCACAATCCTAATAAATAGGCCCATAAGTTGTTCTTTGCTTGCAATATGTGGACTAGGCTACATTGATTAAATCAAATACTCTATCATGACCTAACAAATAGGCCCATAAGTGTGAAATTTTCAGAGGCCAAGTTGTTCTTTGCTTGCAATACGTGGACTTGGCTACGTTGATTAAATCAAATACTCTATCATGACCTAAGTTAATCTTTTTAGGTTATGTTCATAAGCTTTATAATGAAACGAAAGATTATTGCCATCACAAATGAATCATATGACACTACGTGACATGACGTCGAACATTTTGTTGGACATCAAATGTTTGCAGCCATGACCGAGTCTATTTTAACCTTGACATCATCGACATTCGAAGTGTTCGTAGGCGGTGATTGCAGCTTATTTAGCTGCATAATTATCCGTACGTAATGTTACCAAACTCACGGAGACACGCTTTCTTGCCTCATTGAAACAAGGAACAGGTCGACTCATATTTGAGATTGTCAACGGCTTCTGCCAATTGGTGGTTTACTAAGTAAACCGGCACCTTTCAACCATTTAATGATCGTGTCGGTGAGACACTTATAAATGGCAATCCATGAGAGCAGGCTCGGCATCCCCCAAGCAAATAAATCTTTCTTGCTCACTCTTGCTCAAGCGAAGAAAAGCTTCAGATTAAGGTGAGAAGATGATGGGTTACGTTTCTCGTTCTTGTTGGATCGTCTTCATGGCGGTCCTCGCCATGTCTTCTTCAACTTCGGCTTCCCTCCACTTGGGTTTCTACCGGAAGACGTGCCCGTCCGCGGAGGCCATCGTGCGCAGAACCGTGAGCGAGGCGGTGGCCAACAACCCCGGCCTAGCCGCTGGGCTTATCCGGATGCACTTCCATGACTGCTTCGTTAGGGTACGTACGTGCATGGATGTCGGCGTCCCTTCTTCTCTTCTTATTGCAGTGCTTGTTCACGTAGAATACGAGGGCGAAAGGTTCATCGTTGTGTGTGTGTGTGCGTGGTTGTTGCAGGGATGTGATGCTTCGTTGCTGCTGAATTCGAGTCCGGGGAACACTGCGGAGAAGGACGCGCCACCCAACAACCCCAGCATGCGAGGCTTCGAAGTGATCGACGCAGCGAAGGCGGCCGTCGAAGCACGCTGCCCGTCCACGGTGTCGTGCGCCGACATCATCGCCTTCGCGGCGCGGGACTCGGCCTACCTGGCCGGCGGCATCGACTACCCTGTGCCCGCCGGAAGGCGCGACGGGAGGGTGTCACTGGACTCGGAGGCTCTCGCCAACATCCCCTTGCCTAACCTCACCGCCGCCGGGCTGAGGGACAACTTCGCCAAGAAGGGGTTGTCGGTAGACGAGATGGTGACGCTGTCGGGAGCCCACTCCATCGGCCGCGCCCACTGCACCGCCTTTGCGCCGCGGCTGTACAACTTCAACGCCACCCATCCGCAGGACCCGTCGATGGATCCCGCCTTCGCGGCCTACCTGAAGAGCAGATGCTCGCCTTCCACCGTAGACTTCACCAGCAAGGACCCGACGACGGTGCCGCTGGACGAGGTGACGCCGAGAACGCTGGACAACCAGTACTACAAGAACCTGGCGAAGCGGAGGGGGTTGCTGTTCTCGGATCAGACGCTGCAAGCGAGCCGGCTGACGGCGAGGCTGGTGCGCCTGGACGCGAAGCTGGGGTCGGTTTGGGCGGCCAAGTTCGCAGCGGCCATGGTGAGAATGGGCTACATCGAGGTGCTCACGGGAAGCCAGGGGGAGATCAGGGAGATGTGTGGGGTGGTGAACCATCGCCCTTAGCCTCTTCTCTTCATCATCTGTTTGCACAAATGTCAACGCATCATGTTGTTAGTTCTTTTTCCCATTGAAAACAAGTCCATGCACGATTTTGTTGTAAGTGTTTAAGCAAATTATGTTCGATCTGTATTCTTTTAATTTCAATGAAAGTTCTTTCGTTGGTAATTGCAGCTTCACAACTGAGTTTAGCGATGAGTTGGTAAAGTATTGACAACCTAGACTAAGCATTAAGGCTGGAGAGCTGTTCTCGCCGTATTATTTGACTTTGGAAGTCGCTTGAGCTGTTGACAATCTCAAATGAGTTGACCTGTTCCTTCTTTCAAATCACAATAATGATCTGGAGAGCGTGAGTTTACTGAGTAAACCTCCAATCGGCACAAGTCTAAAAAATCTTATAAATCAAAATCAGAGAATATTATATGGTTCAGGTTTCATAATAAGAATCCTTTATTTTATTGCAAATATAGGACCGCAGGCTTTAGTTACATGGCCTAATCGAAGGTTGCATTAAGTTATAAATTGATATAGTATTGTTTCAATCTTATGTAAAGACCACGAAATTTGTAGAGAACAATCAAAGCTGCATGAGGAAACAAATGTGCATGTATCATGTAACAAAAAAATATATATTAACACTACTTGTGCATGAGATGACATAAGCCTTAAGGAAAAATTGGTAGACTTACTAGTTCTGAAACATAATCATAATATTATTTGATATTTACATAGTCATAATATTATTTTTTAAATATGTATTTCTGAAACAAATGAATTAACTTACTAGTTCTCATCGATTCTTAGCGATTTGACTAATTACCCAGAAACATATGAAAACAAATTCCAATATGTTTTCAGGAAATATACTGCATTTATTAATTTATTCCACCACCACCTATAAAAAAAAACAAAAAATGTAACATATAAGAGACTCTAAATATATATCATCAATACTAATGACGGGGAAGAGTTGTTGAGCAACAATATATTCTTCACTAAGAAAAAAATCTGTTGTATAATAATTGCTATTTTATCGGATATCATAAATCACTAAAAGCTTTATAGCATGAGTATTGGCACATTATCTAACACAGCATATGAAGATATTGAAAATGTCACACTGTAAGAATTCCTTTGGTTGATTTAGTGACAGAGGAAGCAGGCATACCTTGGGAAGATAATGACTAAATTACCATGGCTTACTGCCTGTTGACTTCCACCTTTCTCATCTTCATTCAAGCCTAGATCACATGAAAGGAACCGAAATTTACCATTCAAGTTTCATATGATAATAATAGGATTCTCAGATCATTTTGTGTCTACCTAAATTTTAGTCAAGTTACAGAATCGACAAAGAATATGGTCTTGGTAGCTTTCATTATGCATAGTTTTGCATGCTTGTGATTCGTATGTATTACAATGGATCCAAACTTTTGTAGCAATGGAAGCTAGCAGTAGTTCAGCAACTTACTAGTGTGTCCTTGAGTAAGCAGCTGGAAAGAATTTTGGGCAAATCGTGTTCTTTGCTCTTACTATTCAACCAATATAATCCGTATAATGGGGACATGTATCAGTGCCATGCCAAAGTACCTGCAGGGTCGACATGTATGAGCGTTAGAGTTAATTGACATGAAGTAAAGCGTTGGAGTTAAGGAACTGAGCTTACCAGAGAGGCGCCTTAGGAAGGAGTACCAAGATCCAGAAAAGGGTAAGGCCACCTGAAAAGGCATCAAGTGGCAAGTAATGTCACAAATCTTTAAAAGAGAATTGTATTCATAGTCGGATGTGCATTTTTACGTGCAACCATGAAAACCTAGAGTGGTAACAATTAAATGCAAGTCTCCGGTTACTTATATTTCATACATGTGAAATGAGACATCTCTCTTAATAATGCCATCATTGAGAGACTGCATTAAGCCCATTATGCAGCATTAGTGGTCATCAGAAGCATAATTTCTCAAAAAACTTTAACATAATGATGTATATTCTTGATGCATGTGGCAACCCTACCATTATGCAGCATTAGTGCACTATAGATGCTACAGAGTGCCTTACTGTTGGAAAATAATAAAAAAGTATGCCTTAAAAGCTTACAAAGAGATAACAATACCAAATCCTCAGAATAGGACAATAATAATCAGAAACTAAAATAACCCTGAACAGCAGCTGGCTCCCTCACTTTTCCAGCTATCTGACAAACCTTCATGGAATTTTAAGCAGGCCAACAGCCTTTGGAATCTGGGGCAGCTTGGAAGAGAGTGACGGTCCTTTCCTGCTCAGCTGGTAAGAGGGCATTACAGCCCCAATCAACTATAATTATTGGTCCACGAAGCAGGTAGGGCTGGGCGAAACCAGTTGGGTAGAGGGACTCTAAAGGCAGGCCAAATTGGTCCAGCAAAGACTCTGTGTTATTCACATTGTTCAGGAAGAAGAAGTCTCCCAGTAAATAATTTTAAACAATTCTCACAAATTATGTGCCATACGTTACTGGTGCATCAACAACAAGGGTAACGATCAAATGTGCTCTGTTAAAAAAGCAAGCTAGATAGGATGGTCCTGCAATGCCAAGCCAGGCAACTAATCAACTTCACAGAGAAATTGAAATAATGTGCCATGCTTTACTGGTGCATCAACACAAGGCCAATGATCAAATATGCTTTGTTAAACAAGAAAGCTAGAGAGGATGGTACTGCAATGCCAAGCTAGGCATCTAATCAACTTCACAGAGAATTTGAAGAATATGTCAAATGTAAAGAAAAAAGGGAACCCATAACTCAAAACTCTTGAAACCCTGGTTGCAAAGGTGCAGGCTTATCTTGGAGTCGGAAAGGAAAATCAACAATTACCAGTAGATCATTGTCACATAAGGTGAAACATTTGCACAAAGAGCACACAGTCTATAACCTACATTTCTATTCAATTATATGGACATGCACAAAAGATGGCGTTACTTCCTAGGACAACATTTGCTAAGCAATTCAGTCCTAAAGTTTAATATTTGCAGCTTGAAAAATGTATTAGTTCCACAAGAACTATCCCATGAAAATGGCTAGAAAGTAATGTTAAAGAAAGATGCAGCATAAATGGCTTGGTGTCCACCTTGCTATAGATGTGATCAAGAGATATATGACATCCTCGTTTTTCAGTTTCTTTCAAGTAACACTTAGTAAATGAGGATACATCCACAAATATGCATGACACTACGCCGATGATGATAACAAATCAAGAATATCACATCAAATCAAAATGAAAAGAGAAATTATTGTATAACTATTTACTTGCAAAAGTTATGATCAATGGCCAACCCTTCTGAGGGATATATTAGCTATCTCTATTACATATATTATCATTTTCCATGGAATCTTTAAGAGTCATTTTAGTTTTTCCAAAGTTCCCCTCAGAGGATGAACTAAAAAATGGACAAAATAACTTAATTTATCTTATGAGGGTGTGAAAATAATCAGCTAACATAATGCAGCAATTCATAGAGAAAACATGGCAGCAGACCTTCAATACACCTGAATCAAATAATAAATAAAAGAATGAATGAGAAAATATAATTTGAATCACATATCATCTAGAAATAAAGTTCACAATTATTGAAAAAGTATGAAATCTATGGACAACTAGCTATACCAAATTCATAAGAGAATGTAGTATTCCAAGCAATAACTAGTAGATCTGATGAACCCCAAACTTCTGAAAGTGTGGAAGGATTTACTTCAATCTCTACCATTTCAAAAAGCAAATTATAAAAAGGTGATGACCACATTCCCCCTTAGAAGTTAATTGATAACTTTAAGAAGACGTACTATATAATCTCTGAAGTCCAAAAGCAAATGTGAAATAAAAAATCTATTAATTCCTAATGTCTAAAGAGGGATATGATTAACTATGAATTCCCAGTTAGATTGAACAAGAATCAGATTATTGCTATTGAATGTTTTATTCATGCAAGTCCAGGATACTCACAGAATTTACCACAACATGTTCAGAGGACATAAGTAGTACTAGGAGAACCCAAAAGGTGATATCTGTCAAGATTACAGCACCTACACTGGTCTGTTAATTGAATGCTTACTGTAAGTTTCGTATCTATGACTGAAAATGGCACGATCTACAGCAATGACAATTATTTTGGAAATTTAACGAAACTTATCGACAGGCTTTCAGGAAGTCACCATTATCTAAGCGATGAAGAGAGTAATGGGCTCAATAAGCATATACTGGTCACAACAAATACTTTGGATGGAATCAGGCATGTAAAGACAAATGTAAAATGTCTTTTTTAATATTATATCAATCTTGCATACACCAATCTGGGAGACTTAAGAGAAGGTAAGACTTAAGCTAATATGAAAGTTGTGAGAAAATATATAATTTCTTATAGTATTTTCATAATTTATCCTAAATTGCAACAGTTGACAGAAGCAAAGACCATAACCATGAAAACCTGGAAACATTTGATGATTAAACTATAAGCAACTTTGAATACTAGTCACAACACTCCTAGTAACATAGACTGCCCCATTCTACTCTTGATGTGATATAATGGAAATATATTTTTAGATGCTAACCTGATAGACAAGTTGCATAGCATATGCCCAAAATCCAGCTATTTTTCCATTAGTTTCTTGCTGTTCGTGTTGTTGTTGGTTCTGATAGGTAAACTCACAGAATCGTTTTGTTCAACACCTCCTTTCGGGAATCCGTTGTAGTCCTCATCTTGCTTAACACGTCTTTTTGATAAAAAGCCTGCAGCCATGAGCAGATGTGATGGTTGCCATCTACAGTAGACAGACGAAAATAAGAAATGCTTAGAATTGAATCCAGCTACGCGGGGACATAAGAATCAACAAATACAAGTTAAGCTAACATGTAGAACAAAAACTCTTCAGCTCAAAGAAGAAGATGATAGTGTCAAAATTAAATATAGTACATATTCTTAACCAGTATAAAAGAGAGAGTGGAAAAACATACAATGAAATAGACAATGACTAATGTAAGGTCCACCTGCAAATCATTCATCCAAAAATAATCAACTGAAATAAACAAGCTAAAGACAGATTAATTGGACATAAAGAGTCATATAGATAACAAATTAACTCAATGTAAGATGACATTGGTAAGAAAAAGATGCAATAAACAGCAGATCCTACCTATCACACTACTCATGATTGTTATTATATAAAGAAACCCCCTTTCTTCTTACACACAAAAGAAAAAAATAAAGAAAGAAAAAAGCATGAGATCAATGACCAATCATGTCGATAGAAAGAACACAAAATCCATGCATGTTACAAGTTTGTTGCAAGAAATATGATACCATAATGTTCTCCAGGACAGAAACAAGATATCAATTATTAAAAAAAATTAATTACTCAAAAACTATGAAAGAAGCTTTGAAAAATAAGATGTTATCTATATGACCAAATTAGAAAATAAAGATTGTTATCTTGCTCATCAAATACTTGACCTAAATTAAATATAATATATTTATCTTGCTCATGTTTCAAAGCTTTACTTCATGTTGATTATTCACTGTTTCTCATAACGCAACAATACATATCAGGGAAATTCTTACATATCTTCTTTCACCTCAAAATAATAATAATAAGCCACAATTAACTTCAATTCTCAAAGTGACTTCCGATCATCTGTATTAGGAGAATCAAGTCTCATTCATCTGACAACAAAAAATAACTACAAATTCTTATACAATTCAGAGAGCAACAAACACTTAACCTAAACTTAAGCTATTTGCTCGTGTTTTTAAGCTTTACTTCATGTTGATTCTTTGCCGTCTCTTGAAATGATATAAAACATATCTTATTTCTACTATCTCAAAAAAATTTATAATCCATAGATTGGCATCAATTTCTAAAGCGGCTTCTGATCCCATATGCTGTTAAAATCAAGTATTATTAATGTAATGATAAGAAGAACATGCAAATCGTATAATATTCAGAAAGCATTAATGTAATGATAAGAACATGCAAATCGTATAATATTCAGAAAGAACAAATCAGTTCAGACACTAAAAGATATGAGCTTCACGTAGAAATGGCTTTGATTAGTAGAATCCTCACTGGGCGTAGAAATAGAACGAGGAGAGCCCATCGAATCGAACCATCCGGAAAAGCAGCCACGCCATGGCCAAGAACACGAGTTCGCGGTACGCCAGGAGCCACGCCGGGTGCACCCCGCCCCAGCACGGCGCCCAGAGGGCGACAGCAAGGAGCGGCGTCGCCCTCGCCCTCCTCCTCCCCACGACGGCCACCGCAGCGATAGCAGGAGCGGCGACGATCAGGGCTCATTAGCCCTAATGAATCGGCGTAGAGAGGAGCGTAGAAGAGGACGGAAGCGAAGCGCGGGACGCAGAGGAACCCGAAAGCTTCTAAAAGGGCGAGGGAAGGGGTTTAAGGTCTTTTGCATATCCTACGCTCCATTTATAGACATGTCCTATCGCAACAGCCACCGTTAGATTCAATGTTGTTCACAACGGACGGTCCATAGACACCAATGGAAGAATAAATAGTACTCGAGGGTCGGACAACTCGCCGTAACGACCTCGGAGCTCGAGGATGTAGGATGGAATGACGGTATTACCCTCTCAACGTCTCTTCATGCAACCGTGTGGACGCATCTTAATCTATTTTATTTTTTTTATTTTTTAAACGATTTTGCAGAAAACACGAAATTTGAATTTTCCCTCTTATTTTCCAAATATCTAAAAAGAACTTACACTATCCTCACAAACAAAATAGCTTTAATTTAATCTTTCAGTTTCCCGCCGACCAAACTTAACCGGTCAACCTTAACAGTTCAAGTATTTCTCTATGAACTAAAAATATTATAATTCAATCTTAAGGGATTAAAATTCAAATAAACATTAATTTTTAATTTTTAATTTTTATTATATTTACTAAAATTTTATAAAATATTTTATTTTAGAATTCTTAAGTGATTTTGAATGCAAATCAAGAATGTATGGAAAATCTATTTTCTACATAACCTTAAATTTAGGTCATAGTTGTTTAGAAAGTTTTGTAATATTTTTTAAATTTTATTTAAAATAATAAAAAAATTTAGTTATAATATTTTTGAATGAATTTGTAATAGTCTCAACATTGAATCAAAACACTATATCAATAACAAAAATTATTATAACTCAATTTCAATTAATTGAAGTTTTCAGTAAATAATAATATCAACTTTCCTATATGTTTCAATGTATTATAAAATTATTAATATGAGAATTTGAATGATTTTGGATAAAATTATAAAGATCTTGACATATTTCAAAACTATAAAAAAAAATTATTTTTTTATTTTCTCTTAAATTTAAGTCTCTATTTTGGAAAAAAAATAAAATATTTATAATAATTTAATATAAAAGAATGATAATAAAAAATAATGAAACAATATCTAGTTGCAGTATTTTTTAATGTTATTATAGTTTTTTTAGTTCAAATAAAAAATACTATAACTCAAATAAAAAACGTTGTAAATCTAGTAAGAAAATATTATAAACCAAAAATTATATAACTTTATTGAAATGCATTATAATACTGGACCAATTTAGTTCAAATTAATTTTTTATATTAAACACTTTAAAAGGTATCTTGGTCTTTAAAAAAGAAATGAACTCTCTTTCATAAATACAAAAGCAAGGGGTGTGAAAAAGCACAAAATATGGAGTTTTTCCTAGAAAATCACATTTTTTTCAATATTGCTTCTTCATAAAACTATAATTTAGGTTTTTTAGAAAGCATAATGCTATGTGATAATTTCTTTTTCTTTGATGTGGTTCAATTTTAGATTCTTATTATTAATGATAATGATTATGATTGTTTGTAGTGCTCAAATCTCACAAACTTAAAATTATAACTAGTATGTTAATAGAAATATAAATAATATGTATATATTAATCTCATGATATGATATTTGTGATATCTATATTTCATAAATTTGAGTATATACTTTCCTAAATTAAGTTTGAAGTATATGCTCTCTAAAATTATTATTTTTCAGTATTCTACGAAATATTGATTGAGCATATATATAAGTATTAATATTTATGTTAAGTATAATACAACAAATATATTAATAGACTTGAATATGAGGTTAAGTTATAGTAATACATATACATATAGTAACTAGACATAGTAATTAAATTTTCTATCAATCTCAAGTGGATCTTAAGGTTTGAATGAGCTTGATTATAGTTAAATTAATGAAGTTTAAATTTTAATATTATTATATATGGAAGATCATAAACTATTTAGGCATAGATGAAGTAATAAAAAATTAAATAAAGATGAAAATCAAAGAGGAGTATTATACTAAATGTTGAGATATATAAGTAAGATTGAAGGAAGAGTCTAGACAAAAATATTATATTCATCTAATTAAATTAGACTTAATTGAGGTTGTTGTGTCCTTATAATTACATTAGTAAAAGAAGAAAAAAATTAAACGAGACCTAATGGGATTGAACACTAGACTTGAAGGTACCTCTATCTTATTTTTTAACTTTATTATTTTTACCAACATGATAACTCATGACCCTTTCTCTCATTCTTCAGTTATTCTCTCAGCTTTTCTCGTAGAGGCTAAGAAACCTCAACTCTAAAGAAGATTAAAAGAAAAAAATCTAATCCTTCCCTTACTATATGTTGGGTTTTAGTTTTATAGATTATAGACTGATCTTTTTAGTTGCTTTTAAGTTATCCAGACTTTGAATTTATATTTGATTATTTTTATGGTTTTAAGGTCTTTAATATGATCTTAATATGAGATTAATATATAGAGTTATGATTGTCCTAATTTGATGTACTCAAAATCTCCTATTTTCTAAGGAGTTATATTTGAACTAAATTTATCTCAAAAGGGATGTGATTAAGTGTTATCTTTTTTATATGTTTTAAAATGTTCCTTTAAATCCCATGAGATTTATAATTAAGTGAATATCATCTCTATCTACCAAGATTTATAATTTTAAATAGTCCCAACCCAATTTTAGCATAATAGAATAGATGTTGGTAATTGAATTAAGAGGATAGTTTAGTCTCCAAATGATTTTATTTTAAGGAAAAAATTAGTGTGTATTTAGTTTTATACGTCTCCAAGTTTTCTATAAAATTTCATGATAATTCAAGATTATTTGGTTAGCTAGAATAGTGAAATAAATTATTTTCATAGAATTGTCTGATAGTTTGATTGTACTAATTAGTTCTAATTATAGAGTAAATTGTTGAAAAATTAGTGATAGAATTTAGATGAATTTTTAAGTTGAGTATAGTCTATTTTATAAGAAATTTTATCAAACTTTTTATATGAATTATTACGAAAAATTATTATAAATCAATAATTCAATAAGTATGATTTTTAATTAAGGCATCTCATGACCTTATGCTCCATAGGTATATCACTCTCTAGCATACTTGATCATTAAAGAATGTGATCTTTTATTGATATCTTCATTTTTGAATTCAATCAGATAAGCATAAGTTTAATTTACTACAGAATAATGATTATATAGATTATTTGTGCATCATATATTTTAGAAAGTATGTTTGAATGATATGATCGTCATGAGTTAGACATGAGCTAAATATGAATGTATATATTTTGTAAACAAAAAATATATATAAATTGTGATGAAAATATATAATATGCATGCATATATTATAACATACAGTATGAGAATACGCATATGTATTATGACATACAATGCGAGAGTGTATATATTATGATGTGCAATAAGAGTGTACGTATATATTATGACGTGCAATATGAGAATGGATATACATGTTATGACATGCAGTATAGAAGTTGACATATAATATATTACGATAATGTGCGATGTAAGAGTGCATATGATACGAGGAGTAAAAGTTCATGAATTTGTTATGTTTCCTACATGTACATATAAGATTTTTGAATTATTTTGACATAGAATTTTACCTCTTTGCTTTACAATATTGTAAGATTTTAATTACTAAAGAATTCATAAAATGAGGTGTTTACCGTTAATTATCTTATGTCGATGATTTTAAAATATAATATACATGACATAATGTATGTTCACCGGAATAAAACTATAAAGACTTATACTTATTGAGTAATTATTTACTATAGATTCTATTTTGTAGGTAATGATACTAGCACCCACTTAAGTGATTTAATATGGAAGGGAGTACGTGCAAGCTTAGGCTAGCGCATATAGACGATGACCTACGAGCATTATATATATATAACTTTGAGTAATACTTAAGTATTTTAGATCAATCAATTATATGATGTTGCTCTTTTATTAGTACATTATCATAATTTCAAATATTTTATTAAAGTTATTTTTTATGTTTATCTATATCTTTTTCTTTTTCTCCACATTGTTGAAGTTGGTAAATTATTGAAATTTCAATATTATTATTTTTTTAAAAATCAAAATATAATGTATATTTCTTTTATCAATGATTATAATTATCACAATTACTGATTGATAAGAAAAATATTCGTTTTCAACCATACCTCGATACCTGATTTCGTAGTCGGTAAAAGAAGAAAAAAATACCTTAATTGATGACATTGCAATGTTAATAAAATTTGAACAAAAAAAAATGATACAAAATATTCTCATAACTTGAAGCGACCAATGGGATTGACTTCAAAAAAAGATAAATCGATACGTGGTTAATGAGATTAGACCCGTCTCTTTAATCACTACCTAATACTTATGACATCAATCCTAGTACAAATTGACATCATGTCGAATATTTTATCTCACTCGCCAACACTGCAACTCATTCAAAAATATAATTAAATGAGATAACCCGACGATTTCAAATCTTGCAGGCCAAAGATAAGTAGCACTCCGCTTACGTCAGCTGTTGCATCATAGGTGCGGCCTGGTCTCCGAGTCGAAGACGGAGTCCGGTCGAGCCGGCTCTGGTTCGGATTCGGTTCAAAAAACGAAGCCGAGACCAGCGTTATTAATCATGTGTGCCGTGGATAACGCTCCATCACTTCGGCGGTCACCTAATGATTCCTGCACGAATCTCCAGAAAAATGAACGCCCACGCCTTCCCTCGAATCGAGGCAACTGACTCCGAGATACCCACCAATCTCACGGGCGACGCAATCGATCCGACGGCCTGCGTTGCTTCAGTCCGGTCAAACGGCACGCGGACCACAGGTTGACCGGTTTGATTTTTGGATCTGGTCGGCCCAGACCCTGCTCCCTCCCGGCCTAAAGAACCCCTCGCCGCAATGAGCGCAGTAGAGGTTGGCCCTCGTCTCGTACCTGCCTCTTGGCCTCCAGTACACCGGTGGGGCCCTGTTGATGATCCGTTAAATGCAGGTGCGCGAGCGGGTGAGTTTTGCAAATAGGAAGGAAGAGGTGGCGGTATGGCTATCGTGGGGCCCGCCCAGGGGACAGCGACAGACCGTTCGAGGTTGCGACCGTCGCAGCCAATCATTTCCACCTATCGCCGACCCAATTTACTGAAATAGCCTTCACCGGCACAATCGTCATCTGGATCGTTGGGCCGTCCGATGCTGATCGTTCGCATCGTTGGGCAATCAATCAAAGATGGGATCAGAACCGTTGAGGGGTATTTTGGGGGTACTCCAGCCTGTCAACTTCGACTTGTATTTTCGAAATACAAGGAGGGTATTATGGCCATTAGGCCCGAAATTAAAGCCGGAATTAGGAGCTCCGCTGGCGTCCGATGGTTCGATTCGAGCCAAAGTTTAAAGGAGCATTAACTCTTAATTTGCTAATAATAGGGAAAATGGTAGCGCAAAATTACGAAGGAAAAATAATTATTACATTATTATCATTATTATTATTGCTATTACAATATTATTTGGGGGTGGGTTGGAGTTTAAAGTTGGAGCGGTCAAAGAAAGGGTACGTTATGAGTACTTCGGAGAGGCTTTTCTTTTGACCGTCATCGGGAGGAGTAAAAGAATCATATACTACCCAAAAGCGAGACAGGGAAGGAGATTAAAACCCTCGATTCCTGTTCTCCGTCTTGCCATCGCAGTGGAGGAGGGAAGGAGGAAGGGGGCGAGTTGGGGTTTGGCCTTTTTTCACGTGTTTGGTGTTGTTGGTTGCGGTTGATCGGGCCGGCGAATTTGGAGACGAAGGTTGGATCTTGTGAGCATTTTGTTTGTGCCATTCAGAATTTTTTTTGTAGACTTGGTTTTATGAGTTTTCCAGTAAATGATCCGACTTTTCGTGCTCCTCCTCTGGATTTGGCGTTAGTTCACCGAGTTCTGAGGTGATGTTGCTGTGTGTGTCTTTTTGGTAACGTAGAGGGATTTTGCTCGAGATTTTGTCATATTGTGGTTTATAGGACTTTTCTTGGTTTTTGTCTTTTAATTAAGGGAGCGTGGATCTTTAGATTTGCCTGAAAGAAAAATATGTTTTTTAAAAATATTATTTGGTAGCTTTTAGCTGCAATTTTGGACTATTTGGCTAATGAAATGCAGGTCTTTTGGTGCATTAATCCATGCTGTTCTTCTTTATTCATGTGATCCTCTCAATCTTGTGTAGAAATGTTGTTCTTTTCTTGCTTTATTTGTAGTTCTCCGAAGAGAAAAAGGTAATGTAGTTTTCTGGCAAGTTGGAGATGGTTGATATTGGATTCTGTTAGCCACATTTTAGCTAACGGTAAGCACGGTCAAGGTTTACTGTGAGATTTACATTAGAGAAGATGATCTATTATGATTTGCCTGCGGACCATTGTTTCCTCTTATGGTTTGGGCTATAAATTGTTAGATGTTTCTGATGTAGCGCCACTGGTGTTCAGACATCAGTGTGCTAGAGCGTGAAAATCAAGGCATGTAACCACGAGGCTTTAGACTTGGTGTATATAATTGAGTACGTGTAGCCGACAATGTTCTTCAGAAATTGTTATGGGTGATCGGATGATCGTCAGAATAAGTCATTGATTTAACTTGACGGTTGAGAAGTATTTTAGATCACTTGCTAAATTTATTTGACAAGTTAACTCTCAGCTATTGAAGTTGGATAAAACTAGTCTGTGATAGCAGAGGGTGCACAGAGATTTAGATTGAAATTGATGCCAATATTGTGGTTGAGATATTCAACAACAATAACGTTAAGTTGTAATGTTCCATCTATTTGGGGCCCGTTACATGAATCTTTTACCACCATTTAACTTTGTAAAAGGTTGACATATTAAACAAGAGAATACAAACAACTTGGAGTACTGTGAATGTTGTAAGGGGTATTTTCAGTTATTTTGCATCTTTTGAGGAAGTTGAAGTTTCTCATGTTATTAGGAAGGTAATAGAGCAACAAATTGGTTAGGAAGCTATGAGAGGATTTACAACTCAGGCTTGTTTTAGAGAGGGCACTGGCCCTTTGATTTGCATTCCATTCTGTGTTTTGATGTACAGGATCTTGGTTTTACTAGTATTATGAAGTAGTTAATATATTTGCTCTTTTCTGAAAAAGTAATAGTTAACAACTTTCATAATTTGGTTGGTTGAAAAAAAATTGCGTACCTTTTGGTTGTGCAGCTTGGGAAGTGACTGCTGATATTCTTTAATGAACCTCTTGATAATATATTATAGCAGTTGTGAGTGGTGTACATGCTTTAATTTTGCTCTGCTCTCTACTTGGTTAGCAGCAAAATATTCATGCCTACTGAGAAGCCAGAGGAATAAAGGACTAAATTTACGAGACACATATTTGATTAACTGTATTATTGGTCATATGAAATTCACCTAGAAGTTCTACTTGTTCACAGTGTTTTTTTCCCCTGCCTGTAACTCATGTGTAGCTTCCTTCTGCAAAATGATTTTAGTTCAAATTTTTTGGTAGCTTTTATATGTGCACTTGGTTTTTGTCTTAGATATAGTGCTATACGTCTTGCCTGTCAGGCAAAATAATTGAGATCGCCTTTTCATTTTTGTTCTGCTTACTGATATCCTCTATATATTTGACAACAGGTATACGATAGATTTTTTCAGAGAAAGGTGCTTAGGGTACATTGAAATTGGACTCTCCTTAATTTCTATTGCACATAAATGGCTTCAGTGAGCTTGGTGCCCCCTTCAAGGTTGAAAATCACCAGTAGCACTAGTGTTGGCATGGACAGGTTGCCTGATGAGATGAATGATATGAAAATAAGGGATGATAAGGTAGATGGTCAGCACTTGTCATGGTTCTGACTACTGACATGCATTCTCTATGACATTGATATCAAATTAAGTGCCACCTATATGACAAATGAGACATGTGATGTATGCAGGAAGCGGAAGCAACAGTGATTGATGGGAATGGGACAGAAACAGGTCATATAATTGTTACTACTGTCAATGGGAGAAATGGACAACCAAAGCAGGTAAGCACAGTATGCAAACACAAAATAGATTTTGAGGACATTGATTTTTATCTTTATTTTTTCTTTTGATACAAATAGATATTTTGTGTTTAAGGGGGTTATGATGCAGTAGCCTATGCATGCAACTCTGACTGCTCTGACCTTTGAGCACAAAAATTTAAAAATTTCAAAACCTTTTTATTTGTTGTAGTTTTCTTTTGCTAAATTTTTTCGATGTTCTGGAAACTTGATCTTATAAGTCGCTGATTTTTAACTGCAGACAGTAAGCTACATGGCTGAGCGTGTTGTAGGACATGGATCGTTTGGAATTGTTTTTCAGGTCAGTTTGGTGATTATTTCATACTACAAAAGTTCTCATCATGCTTCACTATAGGGACTTTTAAATTCTGATTGCAAGACACTTTAGCTTGTAAGTAGTGCATTCATGGCTATCTGATTTAGCATGAGCACACTTCCATGATGTTATATATGTCATTGATGTATGCTGACGTGATGGATTATGAAATTGTTTTGGTAACATCATGATCTTTTGTCCTTCTAATAGGCCAAATGTCTAGAGACAGGTGAAACAGTAGCTATAAAGAAGGTTCTTCAAGATAAGAGGTACAAAAACCGTGAGCTGCAAACCATGCGCCTTCTTGACCATCCAAATGTTATCTATTTGAAGCATTGCTTCTTTTCAACAACTGAGAAGGATGAATTGTATCTCAATTTGGTACTTGAATATGTACCAGAGACAGTTCATCGTGTTATCAAACACTACAACAAGATGAACCAACGTATGCCGCTAATATATGTGAAGCTGTACATGTACCAGGTAAGTTTGAGCTCATAATGGTGTCATTTTCTGCCTTTGATTAAGAGTGACTTCAATTTTTATTTCCAGTATAATAATGGTACACTACGTGATGGCCTTTTAGCTTGTTTGGTAATTTATAAATCTAGTAGGTCTTAATATTGTTACTCACTTATAAGCTGGCAAGACTAGTGCCAATATTCTATTTATTGATAATAGAAAATAGTGAAAATGGGCGATAACTCAGAAGAAATTTGACTATGGTTGAGAAACTGATCAGTTCAAAATTTTGTTGGTTTCCCTTTTTGTTTAATGTAATTTTAGGTCTGTTGATACAATTTGATTTTCTTCTTTTAACAGATATGCAGAGCGTTGGCATACATACATGGTAGTATTGGAGTGTGCCACAGAGATATTAAGCCCCAAAATCTTCTGGTATTTGCTAACACAATTCTTGCTTTTAATTTATTTATTTTGAATCTAGTTTGCTTTGCAACCACCAGGATAACCTCAAAACATCAAAAGTTTTTTTTTTTCCTTGTTGTAACTTGACAGTTTGATAGTGTAGATTTCTGAAATCTTGCCATTATGTTATCTCTGTAGCATTGAAATATGTTGTTAGTTTCTGGTATATCTTTGGAACCACTTATTTACAAGGTAGTGGTGCTTTTTACTGATGGCTGCTTCGCATTCTGTAACAGGTTAACCCACATACTCATCAATTGAAATTATGTGACTTTGGGAGTGCAAAAGTGTTGGTAATTTAGTTCATCTCCAGAATCATGGTTGTCATTTTTAATGTTTTAGAAACCTTAATTTTGAAGCTTTTTTATTCTTTGGTAGGTGAAAGGGGAACCAAATATATCATACATCTGTTCCAGATACTACAGAGCTCCTGAGCTTATTTTTGGGGCAACTGAATATACTTCAGCAATTGACATCTGGTCTGCTGGTTGTGTTCTTGCTGAACTTCTGCTAGGACAGGTGGTAACCTCAGTTTATACAAATACACTATAGTAGCGTAATGTTCTGGATTGGATACTATTTCTTAAGCATTATTTGGCAAACTAACTTGATTCGTCACTCAAACAGCCTCTCTTTCCTGGTGAAAGTGGAGTTGACCAGCTGGTTGAAATAATTAAGGTATGTTCTATTTTGTGTTGCTGACTTGATATCAACTGCTAATCCTTTCGTTTGCTCTTCATTCATGTAATCTTGCAATTGCAGGTTTTAGGTACCCCCACAAGAGAAGAAATTAAATGCATGAACCCAAATTACACCGAGTTTAAGTTCCCACAAATTAAAGCTCACCCTTGGCACAAGGTATGTAACTATATTTTCTGTGAAGTTTTTAACTTCGGATGATTTCCCATGTATATCTACATAGTTGATTTTATTTTTGTCTGATGGTGAATTCTAATCAGATCATTTACTTTAATCAGATCTTCCATAAGCGAATGCCTCCTGAAGCTGTTGATCTTGTATCTAGGCTTTTACAGTACTCTCCAAATCTGCGATGCACTGCTGTGAGTAGACTTCCTTTTCTAAGAATTTTATGATCGTGGCATGTTCAACATATTTAGTTTTCTTTTCTCTTTCATGGGTACAGTTAGAAGCACTAATTCATCCATTTTTCGATGAGCTTCGAGATTCGGATACTCGGCTGCCAAATGGCCGTTTTCTGCCTCCTCTTTTTAATTTCAAGCCTCATGGTGAGAGTCTTGGTAGAGATAATAATGATCCATCAAGTAATTTTCTTGTTATCATATTTTACAATCTGATATATTTATTTGCTTTATTTCTTAATCAGAGTTGAAGGGAGTGCCGATGGAGATAGTAGCGAAGTTGATACCAGAGCATGCTAGAAAGCAGTGTGCTTTCTTAGGATTATAAGTTGTTGATAGGATGATTACCTGAGGAAAGTTGCATGCATCTAACCTAGTAAAGAGAGGTACTTCCAAGTGAGATTAGTGAGTTGACGGAGCAGGTGATCTAAAGAAAACTGTGCTGTTTTCATGTGTATTATGGTCACTCCCTTGTCCTCGGTCTAAAAGTTGGTTTTCCGCTCTCGAAAAACCTTGATGGCTGTTATCTACTAACCTTTTGGTTTTTTCTGATAAATTGTAACATTATATTAGTGCATATATATTGTTGTTGTTTAGTTTTTGAAATATGGACCAAAATGTTCTCTGGTTCTGGTGTGTGGCTTTTGAAGGTCAGGGAAATAGTTGCTTGTAGGTCTTCCCCCATCCATGCATTATCTGAACTTTCTGATCTGTTCCTCTTGGTTTAGTGATCCTTTGCAACTACCTGAGTGGAATTGAATACCTTAGAGATTGCTTTCTAGGTCTTGCATTTGATTTACTGTGAAGAGATCTTCTAAAGGAAAATTGATGGTTTGATTAGAGTTCTACTGGTTGATTTTTAGGGTAACCAAACACTGAAGTAACTTAAGACTTCGAAGAACTCCAAGTTGATGTTGATCCTCACTATCGAAGAAGTTGGGTGCTTTTTGACGTCTTTTAGAGGAAATTGATCTCGAAATCCATACAGATATAAATTTGCTGGTTGCGAAAGAAGAAAATGGATTAGATATTTTTTTTCCTTGGATCATAAGAAGGTGAACAATATATCCGAACACTAAGAAAGATCATTAGCCAAACAGTCTCAGATCCCAGAGTGAAAATGTTGATGATTAGATTCCTAGAGTTATCAGTGAGTTGAGTCTTAGAAACATTAATATTAAGATTGCTATGGATTGTGAGCCCTACTGGGATATCCATAGTTCTTCCAACAAGTTCCTTATTCTCATTTACATCTTATTTTGTGAGCCAAAACAGATATAGATAGTACTTAGGCTGCAAGCATAATCTTTTTGTTTGCTCTGAACAATATTTCTTGGGAATTGCTTTTGGATATGATATTTTTGTCCAATGGAGTAAGAATAATTGTATGATATTATTTGATGGAACCAAAACTGTATTTTGCTGATCAGCATTTGCTGATATATACTTTGGTACAGACAGGGACATGAGTCTGATTACTAGCTCTCTGTCAATCTAGAGCAAACAAACAAGATAATTGAATGGATTCAGATTCAGATTCAAACTGTGTCCCAAATTGAAATCAGGTTGTCCAAATATTGTCATTCTGTCACCAGATGAAGCTTTCTTTTGACTCCATAAATCACCTGGGCCTTCTCAGTGATGTGAATCCCTTCTTCATGGTTTACATGCAATGCTTCCCTTTTCACTGTCTTACATACTAATATCTTGTGATCTGAGTTAGGCACAGGGCAAACATAATCATCTCCCATGACTTCAGATTCAGGACCATCTTCCTCTTCAATAATGGTCAGGAAGCTGAAGAAGAAGAAATGATCCAGAGTGATGACCAACTTGTGAAAGCAAGAAGAATGGATGAGGGATGTTTAGATTGCAAGCATGCATGGCCACTTGCTGTTGAGCTCATGTTGCTATTGGACAGGCCAAAGACTTATTTCTACTGAGAAAGCTCCTCAATGGACTTCAGCTCTACTTGTTGCATGCGCAGAACTCCACTGACCGCCGTCCTACCACATCCTGTTTCAATACCGACCATCCTCAATCTCACATAAACCACCTACTGCAGCCAGTGACATCTTCTACCTCAGACAACCACATCTCAGCAATGGAAGGACATGGTGAGGAGGAGATGTTTCGAGCTGTTTATGCAACAGAACCTAATTCAATGTGATCTTGATCTCCTTGCTGAAGCTTGTGCAGGAGGTTCAGTTGATGTTCCAGAATCTGCTCCTTCCCTCCGGTGGCCAAGCTTGGGTCCCAAGAAAGTGAAGGGGATATCTAGAACATGGGGCTGTTCTACCACTGCTCTCTCTCTCTCTCTCTCTCTCTCTCTCTCTCTCTCAACTATTATATGCGGACTAGACTCCACATTCTCATAAAGCCAAGCCCAAATGGAGCTGGTCGGTTGCCGCCATTAGAATAATCCGTGGTGCAGCAGAAGAAGAGCCACAAAGGAAGACCCTGCCACTACCTCCCCTGCAGTCTATAAAGTTGCTCAGCCCAACATTTGCACTCTGCATCTCTCCCTTCCAACTCTCTTCCCGGTCTTGCACTTACGCTGCATCAACTGGCAATTGCCGCAAATGGAGCTCGCTAGGATGGTCATTCTGCTTGTGTTCATCTCCTCTAGCTTCTACTCTACTCCTGTTCACGCGAGGAGTCATCATCACCACCATAAGAAACATCCAAAGCGGGACGGTTCTGAGTCGCCTCCGTCCCCGTCCATTAGTCTGCCTCCCGCTCCCGCTCCCGCTCCCGCTCCCGCCCCTGAGCCTACCACTGCAGGTACTATGAGCTCTACAACCTCATCTACCCTGTTGCATTCGTCGATGCAGGGGCTAATGCGAACTCATCGAATTCTGCAGTTCTCAATGTGCTATCATTTGGAGCAGTCGGAGACGGAGTGTCCGACGACACCGAGGCGTTCAAGAGCGCGTGGGACTCCGCGTGCGAGGAAGGGCCGGGCGTCGTCCTCGTCCCGCAAGGCTACGCCTTCAAGATCAGGTCGACCATCTTTGCAGGGCCTTGCCACGGTGAACTCACACTTCAGGTACGCTGCATTGCAGTATAGTGACTTGCAGCTGCTGCCTTTGTTCCGAGGCTTGTCGATTGACTGCGTGGAGGAGTTGTGTGCGAAGGTCGATGGAACGATCATGCCACCCGATGGCCCCGACGCGTGGCCTCAGGGCACCAGCAGGCGGCAATGGCTCGTGTTCTACAGAGCCAATGACTTGACGCTGCAAGGCGGTGGACTCTTTGATGGGAAAGGAGCCAAGTGGTGGGATCTCCCCTGCAAACCCCACAAGGTAGGAGGAGATTGACTACCAAGTAGATGGCAGTGTTAGCAGATGATTAACCATTTCAGCTTGTGATGATCACAGGGAAGGAACCACACGACATTGCCCGGACCCTGCGATAGCCCTGTCGTAAGCTCTCGGATCAACAACTCAATCAAATTAATGTCCTCGGATTCATTCGAGATTGTGGACCTTGTTGTTCCTCTGTTTGCAGGCTTTTAGATTCTTCATGAGCTCAAATCTAGCAGTGCACGGAATCAGAATCCATAACAGCCCTCAGTTCCATTTCCGATTCGACAACTGCAGGAACGTCACCGTGGACGCCATCTCAATCAACTCGCCCGCTCTCAGCCCCAACACCGACGGCATTCACGTGGAGAACAGCGTCGACGTGGGAATCTACAACTCGGTCATCTCCAGCGGTAAGTGACGACTTCTTCTTCTTCTTCGTCGTCGTCTCCTCAGCTCTTCCGCATCCGAACTCATCTCCTCAACAGGTGACGACTGCGTCTCCATTGGAGCCGGCAGCACCAACATACACATACGGAATCTCACATGCGGGCCGAGCCATGGCATCAGGTACGCTGCAAGATACAACTTCTCAGCTTCGTTCTTCCTCTGCTCACCGGAGCTTGGTTTCTCCGTTCAGCATTGGTAGCCTGGGGAAGCAGAACACGCGGGCTTGCGTGACCAATGTAACAGTGAAGGACTCGGTGATCAAGCACTCGGACAATGGCGTCAGGATCAAGACGTGGCAGGGTGGGTCGGGGTCGGTGTCGTGGGTCAGCTTTGAGAACATACGCATGGACACCGTGAGGAACCCCATCATCATCAACCAGTACTACTGCCTCACCAAGGTGTGCAAGAACCAGACGTCGGCGGTGTACGTATCGGACGTCTCCTACGCCGGCATCAAGGGCAGCTACGACACCAGGAGCCCCCCCATCCATTTCGGCTGCAGCGACGCCGTTCCCTGCACCAACATCACGCTGACGGACGTGGAGCTACTCCCCGCGCAGGGCGACGCCATTGCAGACCCCTTCTGCTGGAACGTCTACGGCGAGTCGCAGACGCTAACGATCCCTCCCGTCTCCTGCTTGTTGCAGGGGCTTCCTCGCTCCATAATGGACATCGATTCAGATAGGTGCTACTGAGGATGTTACAGTAGAAATCACCGTGAATGTACACTGCAACAGAAGCGCTATATAGAGATATATGGCCTTATACTTGATGTAATAGTGATCCCAAAACGAAGCTTGTTTTGTACTCATCATTAGCTTGCTGGGAAAAGCTTTCTCCATCTTCCTAAAGTTTCAGCAAAATCCAAAGAGCTTCCTGCATGCATGAACAAGAATCATGCAAAGCCTCAGATCTGCGCTTAGTAAAGCAAGAAAGCTTAGTTCTTAGAACGTACGTCTAACGTTACACTGCTTAGTTGTTGACGCCAACCAAAGCTTATGCATGGAAATCAAATAAACCTAAACAAAGTGTGGTCTGCATATATGACAAGAACCACATTCAATGCATTATAGTGCTACGTAAGGTAGCCTCAGGACGGTATAAAGAATAGTGTCGAGTTCAGCTGCGTTGGAATGATGCTTGAGATAGCACTATCACTCGCACAAGCATTTCCGAACGCTGCTACTCAATGCAGGTTTGGGTTTCGGATTCAAGTGCTTGTTGGACTTCATGGCTCATGAATGAGAGAGACTGCACAGACTTATTGATGGTGGCAACCAATCGATGAAGATGCCATGACAAGAGCAAGTAATGGAGTAATTTATGGAGCACGGTAGTGCTGCGTGATAACTTCATGATGGTTTGCCGAAAGTTAAAAGGCTCAGATTTCCTCTGCAAGAAGTGATCACAAACCTAAACAAGTGAGCATGCATGGAAGTTGCCCACCTTGTTCTTTAGTGCAGAAAAGGCGAAGTTAGTGTGCTTGTGGGCGCGTGAGCTTTTGTGCCTCGAGAAGTCCATGAAGATCGCAATCGTGGATGAGTATTAATGAGAGGGATGAACCATTAAGTGCCTTTAGCTTCTTCACTCACGAGGCTAGTTAGACTTGAGGCAAAGCGAATGCGTGGTTCGACGGCGAACCGAAAGCGATTTGAGATACAGTGAAAGTGTCGTTCCTCTCTCTCTCTCTCTCTGTAGCTCATGCAGGAGCAAGCGTAATGATCATGGCAATGGGCATGATAGATTTGTGTGGGCCGGTGCACGAGCTACACTCGGAAAGCCAACACCACTAAGCCTCCCTTTACCCTCACGCTTGCCTCTCTCTCTCTCTCTCTCTCTCTCTCTCTTGCTCCTTTTGCTCTTTGTGCTTCTCTTTGAAGAACTGTGGGAGGATAGAGTGAGGAAATTATAAGGTCATGGGTGTGCTGCCTTTTGGTAGGCGTCGTTACCCATGCACGATTCCCCTCATTGGGGACTAGACAAAATATTCCTGACCTACATTTGGACAAGAAGATGCT
Organism: Musa itinerans; assembly: GCA_001649415.1. Classification (NCBI taxonomy): domain Eukaryota; kingdom Viridiplantae; phylum Streptophyta; class Magnoliopsida; order Zingiberales; family Musaceae; genus Musa; species Musa itinerans. The sequence goes on from LVTN01000233.1 coordinate 26,645, forward strand.
GTAGAAGTTGATGATCTTGAGAGCTGCCCATTTCTCGACATGTCATCCCATATGCCCATTTCCTTTGCCTTTATTTCCCTCGGGAGAAGGTATATTCCAACATTATACTGCTTCCATTTCCTTTATTGATTGCAATATACCAAGAACATTAACTAACACAACCGAGAACTCTGTCAGGGAAAGGTTAAACCTCTTTCAGGAACAATCTCCTGAAAAGAGTGCTGCCTTTTACTTCCTTCAGCGCTGTCAGTGGAAGCCTCCGATACAAGAATTTACTACACTGCAAAAGCCTTCATTTACAGATGCAGGTTACAAGACACACACACACACAGCAAAGAAGGTGGTCCTCTCTATACTCGTCAATCATTGGAGAGAAGCAGACAATATAAGCATGCAGAAACAATGCCTTGTGATACTCCCAAAGCACGAAAGCAACTCGTACTAGTTTATCCAAAGCAAATTGCATCACATCAAAGGCTCAGCTTTACTACTGAAATCAAGGCATCGTGATAGAATTTAGATCGAGTTTAGAGGATCGGTTAGAATTGTTAAGGGAGATGATGGTGTGAGTAAGTACACATTAAGGGGAATTGTATAAGCATGAGAGGGAGATGGGTGGGGGTGTGCTTTATGGCAGATTCTTTCTGCTGCTAAAGATGAGAGGAATGCTGCGTGTGTAAAGCTGCACAAAGAGTGTCTCGGCACATAAAGGGAGCAATACGACCATACAAAAGCTCATAAAGGCGAGGAAGCTTTCTTTTAGAGCGCGCGCACACACTGTGTCACCTACCGCTGGCTTCTGGATTTTAGCTGTTATACTGTGTTCTCCGTGGAAGAAGGAGAAGAGGATGAAGACGAAGAAGTAGGAGAAATGCTGATTGGTGACATTATTCTAACACATTTCTCTCTGTCCGATATCGACCACTTGGAAGTTCTTTGTCGTAGCCAAGGATGTATGATTGATGTAATCGGCACTTGGTCATGCGAGTATGAGTGACTCAGCTTACAACATACTAAGAATGAGAATTATATAGAGGAGAGTGGATTTCCTCAAGATTGAAACTATATTAAGTATAACTAAGCTTTGTGCACACAAGGATTATTATATACAATCTTATCTTTATATTTAGAGAGATTATCTCTGAGTCCTTTGAACTATATTCTTCCATGTTGCAAAGGACCAATGTTACGTTGTCGTTCTGTTGGAAAACATAATAACAGTAAATGATCTTTTTTTTTTTTTTTTGAAGCGTAGTGAAAGTTCGAATATGATAGGTTTTAGTTTAAGTATTGGACCTAAGTAAATAGTCATGTTTGATTTAAATATAAAGAATTAGAGGCCAAGGATATCATCTAATTCAAAATGTTAATGTTATGTTCATGAATTAGTTGTTTCGTATCTTCTTATACAACAATAATAAGTCATAATGTTCCGACTTTTTAGTGCTAGCTACATAAATTCTTTTTCATTATTAAGTTATATATATAATTTGATATAATTTTATATTGATTATCAGTGATCTGACATAACCTTCAATCTATTTTGCGATCGATTATGTTAAATTTTTTTGACTTGTTAACATTCAAGACAACAATGTTATTGGGAGGGCCTATGAGTTGAAGACATCGAGCCTACATCACAAGACATGAGAGAGGGATTAAAAGAAACAAATAGTTTGAGAAACATGTTTAGGAACAAACATATGATCAAAGTGTATGGTAAGACCAACAAGGCTAGCAATTGACAGGGTATGGTAGGGGGCAAACAAGTGGTTTACAAGTTGTCTCCTGTTTTATTCATTTATTATTTTGGAGTAAGGAAACATATTAAGACTTAATATTGAGGATATTGCATGAGGGCATGGTAATTGGGTAGACATCATCAGTTCTAGCATAAGAAGCTAGAGCATGGATACATCCTAGTTACATTCTAAACAAGAAAACATCATTTGGATAGACCCACTTTGTCAAAAGAAAAAGAAGAAGAAGAAGAAATATTTTGCAATATTTAGAGAAAAAAATGTAATATGGAAGACTGAGGATGATGAGAATTAGTATGGAGGAGACAAGAGGTTTATACCAGTCTGCACACTGGGTAAGTCATACAACACAAAAGCACATTTAAGACTCAAGAGCAAGATCTACTCACAAACAATACACAGAGGCAACCTTGAAGCAATGTTCAATTCCATCCACCATCTTTCTGCACAGAGGAAGACAGCAATTACACACAAAATAACCCCTTTTAGAGGAATTATATTGTCTGTTTATCATCCGCGAGGTGAGGATGCCATAAGTTGATTGTACTTCAAGACATGTCGACAGGTCCAAATAGGAGAGACTATTCATGGGGACCTGACTCGATGAGAAAGATGAGTAGTTCTAGTGAAGCGAGGCAAGCACTTTCAAAAGGGAAGCAGCAAACTCCATCTGGGTTTCCTCATCAATTGTCGAGAACAGGGGAACATGCACGAAGAGAGACTTGATTCTGTTGCGCTCAGCAAACCACAGAGAATGGTAGTACACAAAGTTGCAAACGAATCGACCAGCATCATCAGAAGGCATTACATCATATCCCATCTTCGACAAGTTCTTAACAATTTCGTTGACAGGAAGAGAAGTCTGCAACAGCAGTCCAATGGGAAACATTAGACTAATATTCGTTTCCAAATAAAACCTAGACTTCCTTCAATATTTGATCAGAGAAGACAAACAGTAATGCCATGGAAAGCGCTCAGAAAATAGTTATGCTATCTGTACAACCGTAAACTCTATGGATGTTTTTGTGAAAGACAGTTGTTTATTTAGGTATTCCCAAAAGAATAGAAAAAAAAAAGAAAAATGAAAGAACAGTCTTATGCAAGACAGTAAATGCTTGCGAGAACATGCTAAGCCAGCACTTAAGATTTAAAATGCAGATCAATATCAGATATGTTTGGCTTCTGGTAGATGTGCAAGCCATGGATCCAAGAACATCCAAGTTAGCAAACATCTAAGATCAGCTAATGCTCTCATAGCCAGATATGTGACTCACATCTCTAGGATTATATGGTCAAGGCCAAATAACCCAAATATGGAAAATAAATGTCCTGATGCTCCAGTAACTACAGTGAAGTGTGTTTCCACTAGGTGATTGCATACAGGACACCTGAATGTGTGTCAACACATTTAACCTTCATATTTAATCAAAATTCAAGCCTAAAAAGATTTGTAAAATATTTAAGCTTAAAAGTTATAACTTCCATGGATTCATGATCTATATATTTGCTAAATCATGTTCAGTGAATTGAATGACACAGTTACTTGTGACTTCAGGGAGGCAGGCCCTGAGCCAAGCCAGGAGAAGACAAAACAGAGTATCAATCAGTTGATTGCTGTGTAGGATTAAAAGGTAACCTACAGTTATCTAACCATAAGTTGGGATGAAATTCCATATTAGGACTTGCTGCTGATTACAGTACATCATATTGGATCAACTAGAGTTTGCTAGATCACAACAGAACTACAACAGAGAATCACAAGAACATTTTGGTCAAAGTGCACAAGTAAAATATGCATGGGAAAGTTAATATGAATAAACATTTTCCAAAAGTAGGTGTTTTCACTTGTATATAAGCCTAAGAGATCACTAAGGGATCCTCGTTAGTACATTGATTAGGACAGACATGACAAAAGATTGAATGACTTAGATCCATCTGTCGGGTATAAAGTTGCAAGTACAGAAGAATAGAATCAGATTCTTTCTTTAGTCAAATGACACAAGAATCAGATTCTTATGTGCATAGAATTGTCTGATGCAGAAGATGCATACAAGGACGATAAACGCAAGGACATAGCGCAGCAATGTAATTCAACTATTTCCAGTGTTGATGATGCAAACTTGTAGATAAATTTTCAGAAACCCAAAAACCAGAAAAATCCTCTTCTCCCAATAGAATAGAAAATCTAGAAGAGGTTGGTGAGTGTCCATCTTCTTGCTAAGCACCTGACATTTCCATGGACATCCAACACACATGATAAAAATTGATGCAAGATAATGATAAACCAGCTTCATTATGTGTAATTATCTACTCCAGATGACACCTTTGGGTCTGGGAAAACCAGTACCAAAGCAACTCCAAGTTCCCACTTCTCCCCAAATTAGGAAAAACAAGAAAAAAGACACCATATCTGATGGTAAATGTCTGAAATCAATTCCCAGGTTTCTAATCCAAAATATTCAACCCTTTCTAGCTAAAAAGATGAAAAAATAATAAAAATGAAAAAGAAACAAAAGAAATAAAGGCAAAGGAACTCATATCTGATGGATGGGAGACTACATTTGCTGCTGATTATGTCCATTGGAGTTCAAAATGACAATCTTGAACACTTACCACAGCTACTTAGCAATTTCAATCTCCATCAGGAAGTTCAAATTTACAACACACATTTTCTCTTACTAATGGAGGAAAGCCAGTAATAGATCAAAGTTGGCCAAGTAACAGTATCCATGTTGATAAAAGTTCCTTTCATTTCACTAACTGAAACTTTATGAGAAGATTATTGTAACCATAACATATATATGGCATCTTCAGTGAGAACCTGCATTTTAATAAATTTGTAAATGCTGCCAGAATCAATCCTTTACATGGAAATGTGCCGGAAGGAAATCCAGATGAGGTGACCTAGTGATAAACTGAAAGTTATTGTTTTCCATCCAATCACTTCGTTCTTCTCTTGGTTAGTAACTGAATACAGATCAATTACAAGAATGTTGTTGAGGAAAAGAAAACAAGGTAGTGTGTCTCATGATCATAATGCAGACGAAAGAACCATACTTTATGCACTGTTGAGTTGAAAATTTTAAATGGACGGTTTATTTAGAGGTCGGATTCTATATGTTAATCTAAATAGTTTTAATGACATATAAGGATGGACTTAAAAAATTGATCTGTTTTTATCCCCAGAGCAAACACAACAATTTAGATCCTGCAAAATTCTGTGTGCTCATAAATATGTATATAGCAGAACAGCATGTACTGATGTGGGTATACTGAGAAAGAGGAGCTACAGAAATAAATCTAGTTTAATGAAATCAAATAATGAATGTCTTTGGGACTTCTAGTGAAGTAGTTCTCACTGATTATACATCTCTCAACTAAGAAGCTTGATATTCATCCAATAATTTATTCCATACCATTTTACATAACTCTTAAAGATCATGATGTTTCCAAAAGAGCAGGTAATCATGATCTGAAAGAAAAAAGAAACTAACTCAAAGTCAATGAAGAAGTTGTCATACTACAGCCACAATGGTCGGCATACCTCTCGAACCTGTGAGATGCTTCCATCAGAAGGTACAATTGCAACTTTCTGCATGGTGAACAAAAGGCAATTGTTTACAGAAGAGTCATCGTGCAAAAGTATGATGTACAAATATAAGAGTAACTCGAGCAATGAAAACAGCAAAGCACATATGACCTGAGGCTTCCATCCCATCTCATCTGGACAGCGAAAGGTTGCCTCATTGACTGCTTGATTCTCAATAGCAAACCTTGTAGCACCACTATTTACTCCAAGATGCAGCTGACAAAACAACATAACAAAAAAAAAGAAAAAGTGTGAAGACATAACTGAAAGAGAAACCAGGTTAAGTCAGCAAGTAAATGACTTGATTGCATTACTCAATCCAGGTCTTATTTTAACTTAGCAAAAACATTTGCAGGTTTCAAGTCTGGTTCCAGTTGCTTTACTTCATGATAACCATAATTGGACTTCTAAAATGAACAAGCTCCGATTTCTCAAGTCCAACAAGCAGAATGCCTAGCAAAAAGGTTCTCGGAATAGAGAAGAGACAAAGTATGATGGTTCTGCACCAAGAGTTGTTCAATGAAATTTTTATAGAAGGTCTGAAACTAAATTTTTACACCCTGGTTTTCTTCTGATTTATTTCTTCCCATGTTTTCTCAGTCATTTTGTCTGAGATGGAAAACATTATCTGGTTACTTGCGTGAGTAATGATGAATACAAGGAGGACAAAAGTGTCTCAATAGCTATTGTACCAACAAGATTTGTTGATCAACCTAATAGAACTATTATACTACCTACAGAGATGTTTAAAAAGCAACCATGCTCCATATCTTTTGACCAATTACGTTCATATGGAACCAGATATTATCAATTCAACTACAACTGAAATGTCAAAGCAGAATATTAAACATATGGAACTGTAAGACCACCAGAACAGGTAAGGTATTCATTCATAAGAAAGATAACAAGCTCCTTTCTTTTGTAAAGAGAACAGGCTCCATGATGGCAGAATTCTTGGGAGTAAAACAAAAGATAAGAACAATATGCACAATAAGTTTATAAACACCTATTAAAATCAGCATAATCATATTTTGTGATAATTGTACCACCACTATTCCTGTTTCAAAAGATAGCAGACGTAAAGCGAGAGAAATACCCAGATGATTTGGCCCCCATTGGAAGTTTCATTATTTTTCCCAGCAACAGCAGACTGAAATACTTGATGAAGTTGAGGAAGCGCCCCCTCTCCAGCTGTCTCGAGAACATTGCAACTACCAAGAACAAGACCCTCTGGCAATCCTTTCTTTTGCATGAACCCCTTCAGATTAGTGACAATTATCTCTGTTGGATTCTCAGATACCCCATGGAATTTCTTAAATCCAGTAACATGAATGGTTACCGTGGAGGGCCCTTCAGAACCCATCTTCCTTAATTTTTCACGTACAAGTAACTGACCAAGTCTTTAGCTGTCTACAGGTAAATGAATTCTTTGTCAAACTAGCCAAATGCACCTACAAGATTACATCAAACAAATCAAACAGAATCATCTTATCACATGTAATTCTGCATATTGAGATATAAAAACCTCAACAAATAATGAAAAACAGAGCAAAAATAAACAGTAATTATGGTCATAAGATGAAATCTCGAGAAAGCTCTAAAATATGGAACATCCAATGAAGAGATCATGTAAATGGTTCAAAAATGAGTATCAATCAAAAACAACGTCAAGCAAACGATGACTATGCTACGACTCCTCTGGGCAACCAGATTGAAAAACAACTCAAGCATTATTCCGAGAAACAAGTAGCTGACGCAGAAACCTGAGATCAATTATTTCCATAATCGAAATAAGCCAATTCGGAGGAAATATAAAGCAAGCAAAGAAGAAACATCGCGAGAAGTTCAACGAATGAGGCTAACAAAAAACCTAGTCTGTCGCTAATTATTAATGAAGGTCTCTTCTTTTCTAAGAAAGATCTCCAACAAAGGAGACGATAACAAATTAAACCCCAAATGAGCTCCTACGCTCATCAAATAATCAAAACGCCGTAGCATGATGAACACCTTTTCTTGACTAGCACACTATAAGAATCGGAAATCAGAGATCAATCCACCAATGAAATCAATCAAACAACCACACAGAAAGAAACTCAAAAAACAAAGCCAATAAACAGTTTGTTAGAATTCACAGATTTTACTTCGCTTTTATAGATTGCCGAAAATCCAGGAAACCCCAGCCCTACAGTTCCCGTTGACAGAGACTAAATTCTGGGGGGGAAAACACAAAAAGACAAAAGAAAAAATTTGAAACCCGATCAAAAAGAATCGAGAAACCTAGGACACAATACGAGAAGACGGCATCTTTCTCGGATTTCAACGCCCATCGATCAAGGAAAAACCTAAAGGCCTCACCTTTGAGCCTCTTGGAATCAGAGAAATGGAATCAACAGCGAAAGAACCGATCTTTTCGATATATAAACCTAAATTGAGCAACTTGTGGTGATGACAAGAGGGGTCAGAGCTGGTAGCGAAAGAAGAATAAAGCGAAAGACAGCGAGAGCGAGAGGGAGGGAGGATACAGACAGGAGGCAGACGGCGACGGATTCCTCATTCAGGAAACGAGCATACAGATTGGTGAAGAGATCGAAGGGACGAGGGAGCGGAAGAGAGGAGAGCAGGAGGAAGAATAGAGACACAGACACGCCAGCGTCGGTGTAAGTCAAAAACCTGACATGGAGGATTCCTGCCTTCTCTGTGTCGCCATCCGCCACTGCCAATATTTAAGCCCTAATCGATGCATCCATGAATTGGATGGACTATTAGGTGGCATTCCACCCATCCTGTGAAAAAAGAAGTGCGTGCATGGATTGCTTCTTTATCTCACCCTCCAAATTATTGACGTCAATGATTGGAATCATTTGGTGGCATCATCGCAAGGTTTTGGATAGACACTATCATTAATATCATTTAATAAGATAATGTCAAATTTATTCATTTTAATATAATAAATAATAAAAATAAATTAAATTATATCCGAAATTACTGAAGAAAATATTCAACTTTCTTTGAAGTTTGAACAGTTTCATTCTTCACGTAAAGAAAGCGACAATTTTTGTGTTGATGAGCCTTCCAATGATCTTATCTGCTATGTTCAAAGAAGACAATGGCATCGCCTTCAAAACCTTATCTGAAGAAACCGAACGTATCTATCGCCTTGTCGGCAACGTGATTGGTCGGCGGTTTCTGGCCCCCACCGAAACCCACGTAAGGCATTCGCCCGCTGGTTTAGATCTCGGCCGTCCGTTGTTCCCCACGGTGTGACGCCCGCAGTTTTCCCATGGAACATTGCGATCGTCCGATATCGACCGTAGGATCGACGGCCTTCAGCCATCGGACGGTGGAGATGGCTGGGACGCGAACCCGGGGCTGAGTTTATATATTTGTTTGTTGAAGGACGAGAGTAGAAAACGTGCTACAGGCTAATAGTAAACAATGAGCATTTTATTGAAAAGCCCTCTTTTTCCAAAACATTACAATGCAATTCTTTCACTTTGTTATTTTACATTATTATAGGGGCTTTTATGAATATATTACCTCGGGGGGATAGAGAGAAAGAGGGGGTAAAAATATCTGCGGTCGGATGGAATTTGGACCGCAGAAGAGTGGAAGGAGGTCTCGCGGTTACTGCCGGAGTCAATGCCAGTCCGACTCCCGTCGCCCGCTACGGCCGAGGCGCACGCCATGGTCTCCGTGTCTTCGTCGATCGCGCGGCCCTCCTCCGTACGACTTCTCCCGCTCCCCGCCCCTCGCTTTCCTCCCGTGAGTCTTCGCGTCTCTTCTTCTACCCCATTGTTGCTCGAATCCAGTTCCTCTTAGGTAAACCCGCACTGTACATGGAAAAGGGTTGAAGAGATCTGTTTGATCGCTTGATTTTGTAATCTCAACTCGGCCCTTCAAAGGAATTAATGCATCGGTGAGTCCGATAAGTATTTGATTTACTACCCGAACTGGGTCGTCTACGTTCGCTGTGCTTTGGAATTGCTCCTAAAGGCGAAGCATTTTTTCTGGCATGGTAAGTTCCGGATTAGGATTAAGCATGTGGCAGATCCCGAAGTTATGATGCTCTTCGATATGTGTGACTGACCGAAATCGATTAGTTTGCGTCATAATAGAATTCTGATGAATGCTAGCAATTGGAATATTGTTCCTAATTACTACACATGTGCGTGCAAGACACTTCGAACTTGGTGATCCGGTCTGGTGCTGCTTCGTGCTACTTGAAGTGGGCATTGTGCTTCTTTTGCTTAATTTTGAGTCACTTGTTACCTTGATCTGCAAGGTTATGATGATTATGACGGGCATCATGCTCCGTTTGCTTTTTTCTTTTTGTGCGTGTGTTACTTGTTAGTGTCACCTTGATCTGTAAGAGAAGGATGATTGTGACGTTTCATTTATACAGTTAACACTAAAGTTCTAGACTTTTAGGCTGTTAGTTATATATTATTAATATAATTGGAGATTTGCACTAAAATCAATTAGTTTAGCATGCAAAAGTATCGTAAAGATTCGATACTTCCATCAGAAATCTTTTTCCTTCTTGAACTGGAATAAGCTATAATAGGAAAATCATGTCATATCAACTTATTTCCATTGTCCTTTTTCACCTATAGAACTAGCCGAAATCAAATGGCACTCATTCACTTGTTTTTGCTTGTTTTAGACGTTACTAAGTGATTCTACCTAACATGCTAAACTGTAATGTCTTCTCATTTGGACAACCATTTATATGCGTAGTTCAAAAAGGTTGCCAGACACACCAGAACATCAAAATTACATCTGAGCTTCATTTATTCTGGAGCTTTGAATAAATTTCCTCTGGTAAAATATTTAATGAATAGAAAACAAAATGACTTAAGCATAGCTGCCCTGTAGAGCAATAACAACAACAACAAAAACAAGCCATAATATCCCAATTTGGGTCGGCATACCTGAACTGTATGAATAAAAATTTAGCATTAATTCTTGTAAAATTTTGAAATAACAGCTTTCTGAATGCTTTATCATACTTATCAGATGACTTTTGCTTGTGAAATTTGAAATAGCAGTTTTCTGAGCACTTCATCACATGTCCATTATTGTTTCATCATTATCAGATGACTTTTGCTTGGTTACTTTATCAGATATTTATAAATATATTGATCTTAGATGCATTACTTTGTGTAACTCTTTTTCTTCTTTAGAAACATAAACATACAAATTTGGAAGCAAGGCATCGTCCCTCCTGTGTAGCTCTGTGCCTGTGGTGAACATATTGTGATTTTTTTGTTAGGGGAATTCTATGAGCAACATACATGGTTCAGACTACACAGTGCAGATACCTTATGAATTTTGAAATTGGCATTAAACTGATAGCCTGAATTACATTGCACTGGATGCTAAGGAGGTGCCAGTTTTAAGGTTACCCAGATAGTCATCTTGGAAATTTGTACTAATGTTATCTTGGTAGGATGCATCTGTTGTTCTTTTCTTTCTCATGCTCCTCCAAAATTTTTCCTAATTATGCTTAGTTTTCACCAGGGAATTCTGTTTTTATTCCTTTTGTATGATACTTCTGAGGAGAGATGTTGGTCCGTACATTTGCCATTTTATATATAATAGTATGTGTTTTGGACTGCACATTTGCCTTCTTATATATCATTGTATTCATGTTGGACTGTACATTTTCCTTCTTATGTATCATAGTACTGTACTGATGAAATATTTCTAGGTTGCATCAAAATGCTTCTTCCATTGTGCTGCTTCTGGTACCACCACCAGAGTTTGTGAATTAAAGATTTGGATGCTTGAGAAGCTTAAATGGCGGAAGAATTTCAGAACACATGGATGGGAAAAGAAGCCCAGGATGCTTCAAGTCCAAGGTAAAGATGAAAGTCATGATCACGTAGAGGTTTTCACTATCATCTGAAAGGAGGACAGCAAAGATATGTGGTTGTTCAAGTTGAATGGTTAAATGAATATTAAAGAGCTACAACAAAGGCAGTTTTTATTTGCTTTATCAATTATTTATTAAAATCTATGTTTCATGATGGTGCTAATCAATCTGTGAGTTAGCTGGTGTAACATTATCAATGGAAAGTATTTACAGCTTTTTCCTTCTCAGACTAATGACTTTTCCTCTTTCCGCCTCTATCACACAATATTGTCTGAAGATGACATATTTATTTATGCAGATTCAGTTGAAGAAACAACATCAAATTCTGAAGTTGCAGAAAGTTCTCCTCCTAATGTTCTGCCAATTATTCCTAAATATCTTGAGTCTTCCACGGAATCTTCCTCATCTTCTGCTTATGGAAATTCAGTTGATAGAGCACCCTCTCTTTGTATAGCTGTTGTAGGAGCTACCGGTGAACTTGCAAGAAACAAAATATTTCCAGCATTATTTGCCTTGTATTATAGTGGTTTTCTTCCAGAGGTATAGGTTTCTTTGGATCCTCATCTGTTGCATCTATTTGTTTGGATGTCTCTTTTGCCTTTCCATTGTTGGCTGATGCATGTGAAATTATGTCTACATATGCAATCGAGATTCATTTGCGTTTTTCAACCAATATTTGGGCTCTATTATGTATGACCTGATGATTTTAGTAGTTTTTTGGTCTACGCTATTTAATTCAATTTTCTTGGCTGATTGACTTTGCATTACATGATTGTAACTTTTTCCAAAACAAAAGGGAAAGGAAGTGAATAAAAAAACAACAATTGTAGTTTGGTATCCTAGGTCGAACCCAAATAGTTGAGACTTAAGGCGTTGTTGTTGTTGTTTGGTATCTTAGATACCGGATGGTACCAGTGGAGAACAGTGATCATGCTTAGCCTATTCATCAAATTTGTAGGTGTGGGCCTCTGTCGATACTTTTTGTTCTCCATGGCCAGAAGCAATGAATTGAAACCAATTTCAGCGTTTTCAGTAATTTTGTATCTTTTATGGAACTGCTTTGCAGGAAAACATGTTCCTTGCTTACTATGGTGTCCTCTTATCCCTCCTTTTCTGTCACAGTGAAACTCTTCTTTTCTGGTTGCCTTCTAAAACTTTACTTGCTTTGATGGTTGGCCTGGTTGGTAAGCAGACCTATATTCTCTGTATGATGAATGTTTGATTCATCATCTTCATACCGGTGTCTTCTCTCAAGTTCTGAATTACTATATGAACCTACAATATATATCTGAACACATTGTTCTTGTAAAGTATTAAAACATCAGACTTTGTACCACAAAGCTGCATACTTGGATAACTACCAAAGCAGAGTACATACCGAATGTGATCTTTTAAAAATGTTAATTAGGGAGGAGCAGAGTACGTATCGAAGATGATATTTTTAAAGGTTAACTAGGGGTAATGCTTAACATACATCACTGTTATTCTAATTCCTAGACCAAAGATATACTAACATGTTTAGGATAATAACAAGAGTATCCCATGTTTATAAAACTTGGCTTTCTTTGATAGGTTCCTTTTACAAACTGTTTTTCATGATTTGTTATCTTACTTTATCTGATACCATATCAACAGCTTTAATACCACAGTTTTAATCTGATATCTTATTAAGAATGATCCTCATTTGTACATATGACATGCCATGATCCATCATTGTAGTCTTCATGGTATAACATGTTCTTGGTTTAGACCCAGAGTTAATGAAATAATTAAATCTCGTTAACCTTATATAGTACTCTCAGGTGCTCTGCTTTGTCCTGACCATCGGACTTGACAAATTAATTGGTACTGATTTCTCAACAGGATATGCGAAATGCAAAGTATTGAATACGTTTAATCTGTTTAGATTTTAGTTGTTTGGTAATTTCTTTATCTGAGTGTTGTTGTTGTACTCGCACTTAAAATTTTATGTAACACATTGGGATGAACATTTTCCACGGTGGAGAGTAACATTTCTGTATATACTTTTGACAAGCTAGCTGGACTAAACTGATGGTTTATTTGTTGAGGTTTTGGATATCGAGAAACATGAAATTAATACAGATGATGGTGAGCTGAAGCATTTTGATGGAATTGTTGTTCATCCAAGTCTGCAGTTTATTCTTGTAGCTAGGTTTTTGGTTCTGCTTTCTTGATTACATTAGTTTATTAATGTTTTAATTAATCTTTGTCTTCGATAACATGTACGTTATCAGGTACTATGATGCATTGTCTTTTTAGTTTTATTACGTTTAGTAAAGCTTTGTCATCTTTATCTTCTTTGCTATTCTCCCTTTTTGCAGAATGTGGGCATTTTTGGATATTCTAGAAAGGACTTGTCAGATGAGGATCTAAGAAACATAGTTGCAGCAACTTTGACTTGTCGAGTTGATCATCAGTATGTTCCCTTTCCATCTCAAAATTTCTTCTGTGTAATTTCAAATTTCAAGATTTTTTTGTGTCGGTAATTACTTTCTTTCATCTGTATTCTTTAATGGAATCTATTAACATTGGCCAAGATTTTCATTATACATCTGGAAGTATCAATTGGCAAGAACGGCACTTGTTTTATGAAATTGGAAGTGAACGTGTTTTCCTTTTACAAATGATCTATAAATTACTTTAGAATTCAAAGTGTAAAATAAATATATCTCAGTTCAGGATGTTCTTATGGTTTTGTTCAGTTGTACGGGTCTCTGTATCTCTAACATCATGCTGTAACATGTTTCTTATTTTGACTCTCTTGTAGCTTAGCTGTCTCACCAAGTTTAACATCATTCTGAACTGTGAAGATTCCAAATATTTATTTTTTGATTGCTTTTATAATTCAAGCAATCCAAGAAATCTTTACAAAGAATAAAAATTGTAAATGTACAGCGAGAACTGCGGGGATAAGTTGGATGCCTTTCTTGATAGAACATATCATATAAATGGAGGATTTAACAACAAAGATGGGATGAAAAAACTTAATAGGCGAATGGAGCAAATTGAGGTAAGGTTTCAGTCTAGTTTGCTTATATATATTTTCTTATCATGTCAACTCCTGTTTCTTCAAAAGTTTCTGGACACTAGAGCTGCTTGTGGGGTCATATATAATTATCAATAGCTAATATCTCACCCTCACAGGGTGAACATGAAGCAAACAGGATATTCTACCTTTCAGTTCCCCAGGAAGCACTTCTTGATGTTTCAGTTTCTCTTGCTGATAATTCCCAAACAAAAAGAGGATGGAACAGGATAATCATTGAGAAGCCATTTGGCTTTGATGCATTATCTTCATACAAGCTCACACAGTGTTTTCTGTCAAAGTTTCAAGAGAAGCAGCTGTATAGGTGCCTTGTATTTTTTGGCCATCATAACATTATTTTTGTTGCATCTGTAACTAAAGATCCTTGTTTTTTTATATACTTGAGTAATCTACTTTGTCATTCAGGTTACCTCTATTGAGCCGTAACATAACATTGTTCTTGTTAATGTTTGTTTCAGGATTGATCATCGCTTGGGGAAGGACCTAATTGAGAATATCACTGTATTGAGGTTCTCTAATCTGGTTTTTGAACCATTATGGAGTCGGACTTACATAAAAAATGTGCAAGTATGGTGTTTTCCTTTCTGATGCATTTTGTCACACTTTATCCTTCTATTGATTTTTTGTTTGCCACATATATATTACAGGTTATCTTTTCAGAAGAATGTGGCATGGAGGCACAAGGAAGGTACTTAAGTGGCATTTCATTTGAGCCAATAAAAGAGGAATAAATGAATAAAAAAATAGAAATGAAGTAATTTTTTGATGTGCTGATTATTATTGATCGGATATCACATATTCATTGGTCTACCTCATGTGAAAGTATCAAATATTTGTCATGGGTTATCTTTGTAGATCTGTCCTTTGAACAAAGACAAGTCCCGAAAATTGAAACAGAGGAGGCTACGGCCTACAAGTCTAGGAAGTTTGTTTGCTTGAAGAATCATGAAAAATAGTGCCCCTTTGATTTTTTAGGTTTCGGTCTGACACTCTTTTCTGACCTATCTCATTCTGACCAAGTTCAACTTCTCAATGCTATACCTCCAATAACTCTTTGCCAACATAAACATTTAAACAGGTTTTACAAGTCAGTATCCACTATGCACTTATTGAATGGTTGGCATGGTGAAATGGTTTTCATCATCGAAAAGAATGCCTTATTGCCTATATCTGTTTCAACCAGTTGAATTACTTTTTATCAGTCTGCTAATGATTACTATGGTGTCTATAGTGCTAAAACATACTCATATACCAATCATGACCATAAATTGCTAAAGTCAGACAAAGAATTTAATGTTCCGTGAACTTTACAGAAAGTTAGTTATACATTCTACGTTCATGCTTAAATTATCTATCTAAAGTGACTAATGCCGATTTTATAAATTGTCAATAGATACTTTGGTCACTATGGTGTTATCCGTGACATAGTTCATAGTCACATTCTTCAGACAATTGCTTTATTTGCTATGGAACCACCTGTGAGTCTCGATGGGGAAGACATACGAAATGAAAAGGTAATGTATCTCCACCATGTTGTCATTCCCAGACCAGGAAAATGTCAATTTACAGATGTTTGATTATGCATTTATGCAGGTCAAGGTGCTCAGATCTATCAGAGAGTTGAATCTTGATGATGTTGTTCTTGGCCAGTATAAAAATAGTGCAGATAAAAGTAGTTGTTACATGAACTCCCTGACGCCTACATTTTTTGCTGCTGCTCTGTACATTGACAATGCACGTTGGGATGGTGTGCCTTTCTTAGTAAAGACTGGAGTGGGCCTTATTAAACACAGGCAGGTGCTTTTATTTACATTGTGGTAGGAAGTAGTTTCCTTCTTTTGTTGATATTTTCATGGGTATAAATGAATTAGATCAATACGGAAAAAAGAAAATAAAAAACCGCTTGCTTTGACTTCCTTCATTTCTTACCTTCTATAAAGTTTTTTCTAGTCTGGGATGTGATAAAAGGCATGGACTAAAGAAGATAGGTTCAAACTAGCTTGGTTTAATATCTCAAGACATTAATACTGCAATCTAAGTTTTTATTATTGATAACAGTGAATTGCAAAAGAGGTGCTTATGTTGTTATACTTAAAGAGGGAGAAAGATAATAATATATTGCTTTGACAAACAAAGATTTCTACCCATGTTGCTCAGAAACACCATCTTTCTCATTCACCATGAATTTTCTTCGGTGACTTCCTGACATAGATGATTGCAGTTTTGTTACTCGATCAGTTAGTCCTCGTTTCAGGTATATTTTATTGATTCATCACTATACATTACATTCTCGATAATGCATTTGTTGGGTACAGGGTTGAAATAAGGATCCAGTTTCACCATGTCCCTGGCAATTTGTACCGTGAACGCATTAGCCACAACATTGATCTCACAACAAACGAACTGATCCTACGGGATCAGCCAGATGAAGCAATTCTGTTAAAGGTCAATAATAAGGTTCCTGGACTCGGGTTGCAGCTGGATGCTTCTGAGTTAAACTTGCTCTACCGGGATAAGTAAAGGCCACATAATGTGATTCTGTGTCTATCTTCCCTTTACATAAAATGTTTGCTAAATCGATCTGTGTTTATCAGGTACGATGTGGAAGTACCCGATTCATATGAGCACCTTCTTCTGGATGTAATTGACGGAGACAACCATCTCTTTATGCGGAGCGACGAGTTGGAAGCTGCATGGAACATACTAACCCCAATTCTCGACAAAATTGAAGAGAATAAAGTGGTGCCAGAGATCTATGAGATTGGGGGTCGGGGACCTGTCGGCGCTTATTATCTTGGTGCCAATCATGGAGTTCGTTGGGCTGATGACTAAACTCATCTTATTCTTCCGTAACGGATCTGTTCAACACACTCAGCGATTAGTCATTGGAGGTAAACTATACAAAGATGCCTTCTCCCATGATGTTAGATCAACATATCACTTTTGTAAAGGAATGATGGATCGAAAATTTTGTGACATCTAATCCAAATTATTTAATAAATTATGTGGTTTTTGGTCTCTTTCCAGAATCAGAAACTGGACGTGAAGCTGATTCCATCCTTTTTGAGGTTGCCTGGTTTCAGAACGAGTTTTCTTCACGTATCTACTTTGAAGGGATCCTTGAGCTTGCCAGGTTCGACTAGATCGTCTTTCTTATTGTATATATTGATCTTCTCCAAATCTTTCATGAGTCTCATGAATGTGTCTATAATCGAGGATGACTCCTCGCACTCCAGATGAGTTGGTAGTATCTTGTACTCACAGCTTACATGGTTATCCATTGTCATCTGCTCCATTCTAGTGCACTCTTCCTCCTCTATCTCCTCATCCTGCTAGTCTTATAATCAAAACTTGTCCAAAATCAACCTGACCAAAATCTTATAATCAAAAGTACAAATCTTGTCTAGAATCTTGTCTACAAACTTTGAGACGTACAAGATATTTATAAGATAAATAAATAAAAAAATATATATTTGTATTCTTAAATTTTTTTTACTTGTCAACTTGGCACTGATGATCCATATGCCATTTCTTCAATGAACCTACCCAAGTTCGTAGAATTGGAGGAGATAAACAAAAGCATGGTACCTTTTCTTCAACCTTTCTCCTGGTACAAGTTGACCGCTGCTCTTTTATCTCATCTTTTTCTGGCTGATTCTGGTCAACGACTAAATCTATTTTCTCTTTTGCATAGCTTTCTCGCTACGAACCATAATATTTGGATTAAAAGGCTTCTCCTCCGATACGATGTGGAAAGGCAACAACGCCCACGTTCCAAGCCATGTCATGGCACTTCAGTTGACCTCCAATCACCCCCCTTCCCCGCCGTCGCATACGGGTTGACCTTTCGTCAGGCTCGCAACTCTCGTCACGAAGATACAGCAGGAACGATCGGCGAACCTTCCCAAGGCATGGTTGGCATCATCGCACAACGTGTCATGGGCACCGATTCACCGTACAAGACTTGATCTGCTGTATCATGACGCATCACACTGCGTTGCGTTCCTTGAAGCTTCCCATCCCATACTACTCGTCGTCTCTACCTCTCCACCTCCACCGAGCCTCCTTCGTTCCCATCGTCGTTGAATCACGTGTGTGAACTCACTTCTTCCGATGGCAAAAGGGATGAGAACACGCGCTTGCGTTGCACTTCTCATCAGGTGTCAAGAGCTTACTCGGATGTCATTATTCTCATGCAACTGGCCAAAATGCTCAACTAAAAGCACGAGGGAGACACTCGGGCCAAAAAGAGGAATCTGTGAGACAACCTCAGGATCACCCCAGTCGGTGGAGAACACTGGCTGAGAACGATCCTCTACAGTATCGATCTTGATCTCAACCCTTAATCACGATCTGATCTCGGTGTCCTGTATCATCAATCAAACTTTATGCTTATCTTTTTAGAACTTGATAGGAATAAATCCTGATACCCTCAACTTTTCCCGTTACTTAACCCCTAAATAAAAAGTACAGAACCACCTACTACCTTCGATCATAAATAATAGGTCAATCACGTTAATTCTCGAAATATGCCCGTAGGATCCACTACTCATCGATTCCATAGTCGAAAAATAAATTTAACTCTGCATTAATGATTGACGGCATGACCTGGGTTCACCAACCTTTTCTTCCAGAGGAACAACGAGGGAACTATGTCATGTCTGACCCAAAGAAGCAAGGAAGCATGATCGAAGACGTCATCCCAACAGTTCTCAAATGTTGCCCATGGGTGTACACATGGGCAAGCCGCTTGTATTAATTGTTTTTACAATATAAGGTAAGGGGGACCTTAATAGAGGCTCGTCTACTTCTTCGAGCGCCCAAATATAAAAATCATATCCCAAGTTATGTCGGGGCAAGAAGGCAAAGGAGACTCTTTACTCTCTTGATTACATTACTGATACTATTGTCTTCCTCCTCCTTTGTTTTCCTAACTTAAACATCAAAAGAGCCGAACTGGAACACCCCCGAAGTAGGTCTATTGTGCAAGGTCAACTCACCGATGGATGATCTCTGCATATTAAAAGAACTCAAGAAGGTGATTACAGATCTGTTTAAGGTCGAACATTATATTAAGCATGGACGTAATCATATATTCTGTCATTTACTGAAGTCACACCAAGAAGATCAAGTCAAACATACCCACTTGACGCACATATCAATCCTCTTTAGATATGATTCTTCAAAAAGTCAATTCTTAGGGCCTTGATATCAGCATGTTACTCTCATGAAGATATCTACTGTATCCAACTTGCTATACGAAGAACCATGCACATTTTCCTCGACTCCTAGTGTGGATGGCAATGGAGTCTCCTAGCCTTCACCGTAATGTTGCGAAGTTACCCACTTGAGAGCTAAAGAAGTCGGAGGAAGACACGGCGGAATCACATGACGGAGATAGAGAGAAGGAGAAGAAAAGTCAAAGTTCAAAGGACATGTACGCTGTTTGATTTCAGTCAAAAAGGCATGTGGTTTCAGTCAGAATCACATGACCATTGCGGCTCACTCCCTCCACACGTCTTTCCGCCGCCTGCCATTCTATATAAGCTCAGCCCTGCTGCCAACCAGACTCCAAGCCCGTCTCACTCCACCTTTCTCAGCTGCTAACCCTTTAGAGGACGGTCACAGGACGTCGTCGGAGGAGGCAATGGAGTTCATACCACGAAGCGAGGAGGAGATGGAGCTGAGAAGAGGAGCGTGGACTGCGGAGGAGGACCTCGTTCTGATGAACTATATTGCTCTTCATGGCGAGGGGCGATGGAGTACTCTCGCTCGTCGCGCAGGTATCGATTCTTGCAGTCTTCTATAAGTAGCATCGAGATGAAACAGGAATCGGTAATCTAACTCTCTGTTTCTCTCTCCCTTCTGCAATCTAACCATCAGGACTGAGGAGGACAGGGAAGAGCTGCCGGCTCCGGTGGCTCAACTACCTTCGACCCGACGTCCGGCGCGGCAACATCACGCCGGAAGAGCAGCTGCTCATCCTCGAGCTCCACTCTCGCTGGGGAAACAGGTAACGCAGTGTGGCATCGACGCGTACGCTTTTGCAATTTAGACCCTGAATGACGGATAATTATATCTTGCAGGTGGTCTAAGATAGCGCAGTACTTGCCCGGGAGGACCGACAACGAGATAAAGAACTACTGGAGGACTAGAGTGCAAAAGCACGCGAAGCACCTCCATTGCGACGTCCACAGCAAGCAATTCAAGGACGTCTTGCGGCACCTCTGGATTCCTCGCCTCGTCGAGAGAATCCAGGCGACTTCCGGCGACTCCCCTGCCGTTGCGTCTGCCGGTGCTGAAGCTCCGACGACTTGTGGCGGGCCGGTGAACCCCATCCCGGAGCTCGCGCAGGTGAAGATGAGCCCGGAGAGCTCGAGCACGGGCGGCTGGTCGTCGGTGGACTCATTTGGGTTGGATTTCTCGCCGCCTCCGGTCTCAAACGACTTCGGCGCCGGCATGCAGGGTGGTGAGGACAGTAGCGGCGTCGACGGCGTCACTGGATGCTGGTCGGAGTTCGGGTATTCTGACCTGGGGTTACCGGACTTCGACCAAAGCATATGGGATGAGGAGTTGTGGAGCATGGAAGACACATGGCTTCAGCAACAGTTCTAGGAAGGAGAGGAAGAGGCATAAAGCACTACTGTGCAGACCAAGAAGATATATATATATATATATATATATATATTAGATTTTTCAGACACTTTATCCTTATATTCCCATTTTTATTATTCTTTTTTAACATGTAATTAAGTCTGAAATGAAGTTTTCAGATTTGAGATGAAGTTAACTGATAAAAATAAATTTGTTCTTCTTTATTATCTCAATAATTCTTCAAAATAACAAAAAAAAAAACGAAGAAAATCTCGAGTTTCATTTGCTTCTACTTTATCTCCAGACACGCATGCATGATATATAGAACACTTTTGGCTTATCTATTGATGCGGAAGGGCACAATTAAGTGGAGGTCCCATCTGTTTCACTGTCTCATCATTAGTTGGCCACTCATACGTGCAATTGGACATAGGCTTACATGATATATATATACATATATATATATATATTTATATGTATGTATACATATATATATTCTAAGTAAAAGTTTGGGGCACCGATCACACGAGGAGAACGTGTAGCAGAGGCTGACCGACACGTATGGGTTGCTGCTGACTGCCGCCGAGAACCTTCAGGACCAGCTCACCCGGACCCGCATACACCCAAATCATTCACTGGAGGATCAGGTGGTGGGGCCCGCTCGCGACGCGCACACCTAGGCATCCGAGCTGGCGATGGCGGCAGGCGTGACGCGGGCGGGACTCGGGTTTCCCCTCGACGCGCCGGTCAAAACGGCTGGTTCGGTCAAAGGTCTGGTCTTCTGCTTCCTGCGTGTTTCCCGGTGTGATTAGCCAGCCACCTCCGGCCATTTAATTCGAGGTTTGTTTGTAATTAGCCAATCAGGATCTGCCACATGTTACTCTATTTCCCGGTGTCATTAGCCAATCAGGATCTGCCACGTGTTACTATAAAGATTTCCCATAAAAGTAAAGGAATTGTGATCTAATTTTCTAACAACAAAAGACATTTATTTTCTAATTTTATCTTTTAAAATAAATAATACTCTTTACGATGACCTAATCAAGCATTTATTACGGCATAATCAAGTGACTCACTCATTAATTTTATATAAAAACCATTTAGGTTTAGCTTTTGCATAAAGAACTATGTCTTCCAATAAAAGAAATAGAAAAGAAAAGAATGATGATGGCATTAAAAAGCAGGACATTAATGTGATGTAAAAGTTAAAAAGGGGGCAAGGAAGAGAGCAGTGAAAGCTAAGGAATCCGAACGTGGGAAACGACCCTTCATCTCCACAGCAGCGAAAGTCTTCGAGGTAGGACAGGCGAAGGTGGTGGTCAACTCATGGATGCATGTTAAGGCCACCACCACTACCATACGAAAGCCTTCCTTGATTAGATGTTGTCGCTGGACAAGCCCTAGTGGCTTGCAAAGGAGGTCTAAAGCCGAGGCTTCTGCCATGAATGCCCATCATCACCATACCCTTTTTTGTGTTCTTCCTTTCTGTCATCAAAATATCCCCATGCTCTGTCCGAGATTCCACTCTAAACCATGTTATATTGCCTGAGCTATCACGCTCTATGTTTAATGGAGAAGACAAGCTCAACATACGAGAGAGAGGCAGCGACGTATTACTACTTGGACGGAGAAGACAAGCTCAACGTACGAGAGAGAGTGAGAGAGAGAGAGGCAGCGACGTATTACTACTTGGAGCCATCATAATGTGAGATTATGTTCGAGCAAATGTCCATTGGTCATGTCATTTGAGATGACAAACTGTTATTGATCTTTGTCCTATGTTATGCCGAGGCCATGGCCATGTCTTCGCAGTTGCAGAGACCAAGGTGGATCTCTCACGGTTCAGAAGGATCGGCGGCTATCACAGCTTCCATGGGCGAAGCTTTTCTGTGATTGCTCTTCTTCGCAACACAAACGTCCAAGAAAAGAGAAGGTAAATGGCGAGCTGAGGTCATTCTTTTCTGAGATAGGATCAAAACTCCTTTCACAACACACCAAAAGGCCTTTACCGAATAGAGTTGCAGTGGATACAGCGAAAACTAACATACAAAAGAAACGCAAATAATCCAACACTTTCTGTACATTGCGACAAACTCAACTGGTCACGAGAAGAATATTAGAGCCTGTGAGACAAAGGAAGCAGACGGCTGCACGGCATATCTCCTCTGAACGCAAGATACAAAAACTAATTTCCATGGATGAAGGAGTAGAAGGAAATACCCTAAATAGCTCAAGAGGGATAGACTGGAGAAGAGGGCAAGTGGGAAGCGAGAAGAGAGGAAACGGAAGAACGGGTAAGAAGCCTGGGATGAAGAAGGAGATGACGGCGAAGATCGACCGATTAGGTCTTACAAGGCCAAGAAAAGGTCTTACAAGGTCAAGAAGACTTGCAAGGGAAGAAATGAGGAGAAGGATTCAGGAGGGGAGAGAAGCTCAGCGAGGATAGCACCGTTCGGAAGCTAACAATAAGGAAGGTCAGCGAGGATAGCACCTTCGCTGTTGACTCCGAAGGCGAACCTTTCTTCTTCATGCAGCCAATCTGGTGCACTGCCGAGGATGATGACAGAACCAATGGCCGACGGCCCTCCCATTACAACCTGCAAGTAAAAGAAGAAAAGAAGGTGAAGAAGCATAACAGGGGGAGAGGATCAACACATCTATCATCTATTTCTCCCCACCAAGTGATCCAAGCCCTCGTCTTCCATTCTCCACATCTAGGGCTCGACCTGCAACAGCAAGAAGACGAGAGAGCATGAGAAAGGAGTTATCATAAGTCTCACGCCCATGCATCCACCTCCACTCAAATTCTCTTGCTCGGATGCCTAACATACCTTTGAGCGAGGGAAGGATATCTACTAGCTGGTTGGCTTCAAGGGATGATAGAGGGAACATATATGGAGGATGTAAGGCAGTAGGTGTTGATCTTTAACATCCTGGCTCGGCACGTGCTAACTGTGATCATCAAGTGTTGCCCTAATAAATAAATGATAATGCTATCACTTAGATCGACAAACACATGTTAAGACGAGGTGGGTACTAAGCACAAAGACTCTCACATGAGGGTACGTGCACCACGTAAAACAACGTTGTCGCTGTCTCTTTGAAGTTTGTACAGCTCGAGTTGAGACGATGACCCCTATTTAATGAGCCTTAATCTGTGCTCCATGGGGAAGTGGGAGACCGAGTGCACGCGTCGAGCACGAGATAGACAATAATGATCGACACGGCAAACCCCAGCACGGTCTTCAAAGCGAGGGAAGCCGAGACCGGTCATACGTATGTGATTCGTGCATGCATGTGGAGGAAGATACAGGTACAACTTTTGATTCTGAAGATTTAGAGCTGTTGCGTAGGATTGCTTATAATAACAAGCTAATCATAGAGAGACAGAAAGAGGTCGATGTATCAGAAGAAGAAGAAGAAGAAGAAGAAGAAGGCGCCATGTGCAGTATTAGTAACCAAAAGCTCCGATCTCCATCTGGGTTAGGCGGCACCGAAGGAAGCAGCTTAGACATCAATGAAACTTTCGCCAAGACAGTAAAGAGACAAAACCGATAAAAGAGCTTCATAATGACTTGCAGGTAAGAAGAAAACAACAGGTACTCGCTTGCACCACTGCATGAAAGGCTGTCATTTCATTCAAGTGTCAACCTTTATATCATAGATTTGAACTCTGACAGTGATCTCATGGTCCCTCATCCTTCCCTCCTTCCCTCTCTCTCACACAGACACACACACAATCTGTCCCTGCTAGCCCTTGGTTTAATTCGCTCTTCCCGACGATTTAATTGCATGCCCTAGTTTGTGTGTTATCTGTTTCTGGCATTTTGCATCATTCACGTGAAGTTCATATCCAAACGCAGGTTTACTGACAGATTGACGGGGACCTGTCATGAGAATTAGGACCAGCTCCTTCAATGAACCTGATGATTTTTTTTGTTCTTGAGCTGCCAATTCTTGGGAGCTTCAGTGTGCTGCTGCATGCAGGAAGGGTGAAAAGGGTGGCCTGTTTTTGATGTACTGTGCCCTCAACTTACGACAACAGCGTAGTGATTTTTACTCAGCCACAGACGAGGATGTAAAGCATCATAGCTTTTAAGTTGCATCATGTGGTCGGAGTGAAAGTGTTAATGGACGATAAGAAAGGATGCACTCTTTACTGCAAGTTTTATGTATTCCTCCAAATATTACGTCTCAGCATGTGTATCACCGTCCTCTAAATTCCATGTAGAAAACTCATGTTAATTACTTCTAACAGTGGTCAATATTAGTTCTTTCCATGTAGAAAACTCGATTTCATTTGCCTACGGCATGGATCGAGCCTGAATCAAACTCATATCGGTGCACGGGCTCGCCGGACTGGATCCTCTTCGACTCCTTCTTTTACTGGGTCCCCAGAGTCGCCGCCGGCCTCGGTGTACACTGCGCCTACGTCAGCCTCGTCACCGCCACCGCCAACGCCAACGCCATCGGCGACTGGGGCCACCGCGTGAAGCCCGAGGTGATGGCCACCCAGCCCGGCTGGACCCCTTTCCCCACCTCGCTGGCCTACCGCCGCCACGAGGCCTTGCAGGTGCTGCACGACATGGTCGAGCTCAGGGGCTTGGGCGCGTCCGGCTCGGGTCTTCCCTCTCCGGGTGCGACGTCGTGACCGTGCGTAGCTGCCCCGAGCTCGAGCCCGAGTGGCTCTCCCTCCATGGCTGGCTTTGTGACAAGCCGGTGCTCCCTCTCGGCCACTTCCCTCCAGCTGCTATGAAGCACGACGCCGCCGGCAGCTTCACCGACGGCAACGACTTCTTCCGATGGCTTGGCAAAAGGGAGGTTCGCTCGGTGGTGTACGTCTCCTTCGGGAGCGAGCTGCTGCGAACCAGAGAACAAGCTCACACAGGTGGCCGACGGCCACGAGCTCTCCAACCAGGGGCCGGGGACTGGTGATCACGGTTGGGTCCCCCGGATAACGATCCTGGCCAACCCGTCGGTGGGTGGCTTCATGACCCACTGCGGCTGGAATTCCCTGGTGCAGGTCCTGCAGTTCGGGTTGCCGCTCGTGCTGCTGCCATTGGCAAACGATGAAGGGCTCAACGCCCACCTAATGGCGGAGAAGAAGGTGGGGGTGGAAGTCCCGAGGAGCGAGGAGGCGAGGCCTTCGATGGGGTTGATGTCGCAAGGACAATGAGGCTGGCCGTGGCGGACAAGGAGGGGAGCAGTGCAGTGCAGTGCAGGGCCTGGGCGAAGCAGCTGCACGTCGTGCTTGTGAACAGAGACATGCATGATCGCTACGTCAATCGTCTTTGTCGAGTTCCTCAAGGAGACGGACGCCAAGCTTAGCAGCAGTCGCCTCCAAAGCCAAAACAAAAACAAAACAAAACTCTTTCTTCATTGCCATTCTACTTCGAGCAGAGATAAATCGACAACAGATTACGCATGGAGGATGATAATACAAATAGGATCAATCATATATTTAAATGCAAAGGCATGATTAAAAGAAATTTCTCTCTCAAAAATATATATTATCTTAATAAATAAAATTTTCTCTTTCACAATAAATTTTTTATGGTATTATAGTCTTTTTTGCTTCAAGCAAGAAAGGTTTTCTCACTTCCCCTATTCCTTCCTTCCTTCCTTCCATTTGTTTCCCTTCCGTCTATAATCCTCGTTGATCTGCTCCGATGACAGCAATTCCCTTCTCTTCATTAATTTGCCTTGACGATAGCAACTCTCGTGCAATCGAGAGCAAGCTGGTCTACACATCACAGCTTTCTCTTTTGCTCTTCTTCACCTACTGTTATTGTTGTTGCTACAGTAATAATAAAACCGCTTGCTTGCTAATTTGCAACAATAGTCATCGCTGCAGCAACAATACCTCCACCTCCCCATCGTCGCTTCTCTGCCCCATCACTTACTGTCTAGATCTTGCTGTATCCATCCTCTGTTCTTCGTTGCAGATCCAGCGATCCACCGACAATGTAATCGATCTTCATCATAATCACTCTTTCCTCCCGTAGGCCTTGCTTCGCCATTGCATTCTAAGCCTCTATGCATTGCACAATTTGCTTCCATCCAGCGATTCTCCTCCTCCTCACATCGTATCGGACGCTTCCCACAACTAGTCAGCTCTCGATTTGCTTCGGTGCTTACGCTTGCACTAAAGTCGAAACGCGTGATTCCTCTACGCAATTCAAGATTAGATCTCCATTGTTTGTGCATCCAGATCAGATCTGGTTTTGGATTTTAACATCTTCTCAAAAAAGACTTAATTATTGTTTTTTTTATAAAACAATAACTCATCTCTCAACGTAAAGAACTTATACATATCAATACAACAACTATAGTCCCCTTCAAACTCTTTGAAAGATAATAACTATGTATTAAGCACAATTTATTGGACTACATCTATGGATCTCTCTCTTCTCCATCTTAAAAAATTCAAATACTAATAAAAACAAACTTAATGACAAATTATAATCATAAGTTACGGTTACGTCAAGATTATCTTATTCTACAAGCTATCCAAGTTTCGT
The DNA here is from genome assembly GCA_001649415.1 of Musa itinerans. Lineage (NCBI taxonomy): Eukaryota > Viridiplantae > Streptophyta > Magnoliopsida > Zingiberales > Musaceae > Musa > Musa itinerans. The sequence goes on from LVTN01000233.1 coordinate 54,051, forward strand.
AGAACTGTTGATTTCTTCATGCAACACTATAGTCAAAGTATGGTCCAAGTTATAAACTATCCTTGTTAATCTCTCTCTTGTACTAGCATGTTAAGTTTTTTATTAATCATGATAAAATTAACTCAAAAGAGAAATACTATCATTGATTATATGTAAAATAAAAAAGTTATTATACTTTAATAAATTATCTCAGTGATAAAGAATCTTTCACACTTTTAATAACATAAGAGATGAATACAAAGAACCGGTAGCTATTATTTTAACACCAAGATAAAGGTTATGCATCTTCATGCATATCACGTCATATTATTTTATCGAGACTAGTTTTTCCTTTCAGAAACTTGCTTGTTCGGTAGTGCAAACTATTATAACAATCATCTATCATTGGGTTTAGTATATCTCAAACCCCTCAAGTGTACCTCTATCAATATCAACTAACAGTTCTCATCTAAAACCTGTACTCAATTATTATATTAATTTAGCAACACCTCACCTCTTCTATAACTTCTTCCTCTATCTCTCTACTAACTTGAAGTGTATCAGTCTGATCAGGTATGTGTTACTAACTCATCACCAATTCTTATATCATCAATACAACTTAATAATACTACCGAGCCTAAACATTATATAACAATATGCTTCAAAAATAACATCTTCAAACCACACCAAATCCTTTATCTCCATACTACCATAAACTCTTCACCCGACCCTTTTAAACTCACAAACATCATTCTAAAAAAAAAAAATTCACAAAACTATATGTGAGGAATACAATACCCTAATTCACAATGTCACATTGATCCTTGTGCCATCTCGCCATACAAAATATCATTGGGTGTAAGTAGATCTTCTAAATTAAGTAGAATCCTGATTAATCTATTGCTACATATAAAGCATGTTTAGGATCTATTACTAAATACAAAGTGTATTTAGTGGCTAAAAGGTTTCACCAATAATTAAATATTAATTTATAAAGATATTTAATCTAGTTGTTAAACCAACGATAATTCAACTTATCTTGAGGATGTCTACCACTCGAGACTAGCATGTACGTCAACTATATATTAACAATACTTTCTTATAGAGAATCTTAATTGAATATATTTTTCTGTAGCAACCTTTTAATTTTATTCAAGCTCAATATTCAAACCATATGTTATAAACTATAAAAAGCTATTTATAGACTTCGCCTAAGCTCTAAAAGCCTAGTGTATTGAATTTGACTCATTTTTATTAGCAACCTTGTTAACTCTAAATCCCATAGATCTTTATTCCTATAATAACAAAAGAACTGTACCATATGTCAACTGGTTTATGTGGATGATAGTATATCACAAGTAATAATTCTATAGAGACCAAATAATTCCTTAAGCAATTAATAAATCGATTCTTCGTAAAATGTCTTAAACCTTAAGTTATTTTCTCGAAGTGTAAATAATGTTTATATCTTCTAGACTTTTCTTATCTCAAAAGAAACATATTCGAGATCTATTATTAAGAATAAACTTGTATAATACTAAAAAAGTTATCATCCCACTCTTCTTCATTGAGTTACTCAAATTATATGATGATACATCAGTATCGACAAGTATTTGATTTCTTATAATATTTATCCCTTATATATTTAAATATTTTATTTACAATCAACAAATTATGCATTGACCTTCCATGTGCATTGGTCATTACTAAATTTTTTTTTATTATAGACTTCTTTATAAATATTTATCCATTCGTCTTCATACCTTTATCGATGCTTATTGGGCAAACAATACTATTTTATGAGAGTATAAGTAATATTTATATCTTTTAAAAAAATTTATCTAAAAGATCTATTATAAAAAATGAATATGTAGAATGTCAAAGGAGTTACCATCGTACTCTCCTCGATTGAGTCACTTAAATTATATGATGATAGGAATATGATACAATATTTATAATTATTTGGTTTCTTATAGTATTTATCTTTTACATGTTCAGATATTTTGTTTATAATCAATAAATTATCACAATTCATGCATTAACCTTCTATATGCATTGGTCAACACTAAAATATTTTTTACGATATCTTAGAAGAACTTTCAATCATAGACCTCTTCATAAACACTTGTCCTTTCATCTTTGTAACTTTATCAATGTGAATTAAGCAAACAATACTAATAATAAAATGTCTACATTAGCCAATCTTTTATTTCTTGGAGCAAACCTAATCAATCAAAGTTTCAAGAAATAAAACACATGATCTTTAAATACCAAGCCATCACTACTATTACTATAGAACTCAATTGGGTCATCAAACTATTACACAAATTTAGCATCGCCTCCTAATCCACTTCAATAATATACTACTAGAATATTGGTGTTATCTATTTATGCTCCAATCCGATGTTTGCATGAACCATATTATCATTGACTTTTGCTTTATTAGAGATCAAGTTATAAAATATTAATTATGAGTTTCTCATATTCATACTTCCAACTAACTATCCGATTCTCTCATAAAACCATTGGTTCTTAGAGTTTTTCAATTAAATCATTCCAAAATTAAAATGTTTGATGAAAGCTTAGGTGTAAGATAAAGGATCATATTAAAAATAAATATAGAATGATAATTTTACGTTCCTTGAATATTTGATCCAAAAAAATTTCTTCTTAAAACCTTATATAAATAAATATTACTTTAAAGAATAAAATCATTAAACTAAAATTTTCACTTAATAGAACCAAATCAAGAATATCCCTACAATTTATGCACGAGTATTCAAACGCAACGCCTATAAGATTTAACTTGAGCTGGGATTGTATCTTTGTGTCAGATTTGAGTTAACTGGGATCTCTAATAGGGATAAATTCTTAGATAGTCCAAGTCCATAAATATAGGAAGAAAGCTAATCTAATACTAACTAATTTTTCTTGCCATTTGTAGGTTGAAGGTTGCTTTGATCCCATTGCCACAAGTCACAAAGTATATATCTATCATTTTGACTTTAAATATTATCACGATCAAATATTAATTTGAGCTGTCACACTTGATATTTATTTATAATGAGAATCACACAACTTGACATAATAAAACAGTGTCGACATAACGTGTTCTTATTTAAAATCTTGTATTACTTGATGTAACTTTGCATAGTTTTGCCATATATATATATATAACTTTGACCAAGTACGTGGATTTCTCGTTTGACTGGGTTTGATGAGCAGACACCAACGACTAATGACACTGTTCTCTACATCCTGAGGAGGAAGACGCAGAGCTCAGGGCCGCCACTGATGTCGCTCCCCTTGTGCCTCAGTGAGTCTGGATTGATCAAGTAGAACGCTTCGGAATCTTTGCTTCCGACGACTCGCTCGAACTTGGCTCTCATGTACATCACCTCAGACCCGGCTGCTGGTCCACCTGATCCATCACACAGCTTGGCTGGTAGAAGCGGAGGAGACGGAGGCGGAGGGAGTACCCCGGCGCCCACCGACACAGGTTGGACCATGCTCAGCACGTGGAGGTCTATCTTGGTGCAACGGCGCGAGACGGCGTAGCCGCACCGGTGGCCGTTGCAGTACATCGTCCACAAGGGCTCATCCCACAGTGGACTGTGCTTCTTGATGCTCTTGCTGGTGGCGGCAGCGAGAGAAGGTGAGGCGACTCGGTCGCACTCGAGGAGGATCCTCACCATCCCGGAAGCCATCTCCTTCACGAGGTCGCACGTCAGCATGGCCAGCTCAACCAGCAGGACCGGCTCCGACTGCGACTCGCTTTGCACCGCGAAGCTGACGCGGCCCTTCTTGTGGCCGAAGAACGTGCCGGCTACCACTCTCCCGCGGCCCGAAGACAGCGTCGCTCGAGGTCGCACGAGGGGCAACGCAGGCCACTGGCACGTAGGGGAGATCAAGGAGTGGATTCTGGGGAAGAGGGATCGGACCATGTCGATGACGACCTTCACGAGACTGAAGGACCTGGTCGGCCTCGCCCGAAGGAGCGGGAGGTAGTGGTGCGGCGACAGCGAGCCTTCATGGTCTTCAGAGGCAGAGCTGGAAGAGGCGCGCATGGTGGCGGCAGCAACCTCCGCAGTGCTCCTCATCTTTGGCCTCCGAGGTGGTGGGGGCAACATCTGTTCCAGATAGGGCGATATGGCAATTAGAGTGGCGCTGGTGCTGCTGCATGAATCACCCAAGTGGAGTGCAATGGAAGGAGGGCCAGAAGTGGGCATGCGCTACGGAAAGAGACGACACGGACATGATGGCCTTTTGAAGATTTGCAGCAACAAAGAAAGGAAGCGAATAAGCTTTTGGACATGATGGCACCAACAACAAAGAAGAAAGCCTTCACAAGTCAACTTAATCCATAGCTTCTCATTACGTGTTCTATCATGTGTTGGCCTAAAATTATTGGAGATGATACAGTGTGATGATGCTGTTAACAGTGACAGGGCTCGTTTGATTAATGAGGCTTCATGAAACAGGCAATCGGAGTGACGCAGGAGATGATATTATATTTATTAATAGGGGTTTATAGATGATTAAGCGAGGATAATTTGAGCAAAATTCCGATCTCTTCTGCCCCCATTTAATGTCACGGGAAGTGAAAGCGTGAACTCACATCCGGTGACCAGATACCAACAGCCCTTTTCTTCTTCCCGACGCAACCCTCGGTCGTTCGCACCTCCGTTTCCCGCCAAAATCTGAAACCCTAGCCCCGGGTTGGGGGAAATTCTGGCGGTGGCAGCGATGTCGCCGCCGGAGGGGTTCAGGACGGGGGACGAGGTGGAGGTGAGCTCCGACGAGGACGGTTTCCGCGGCGCCTACTTCGAGGGTCGGGTGGTCCGCTCCATGCCCAAGCTCCGACGCTACACCGTCGACTACGACGCGATCGTGGACGACGCCGATGAATCCCGCCGCCTCCGGGAGACCGTCGACGCCCGGAACGTCCGCCCCCGCCCGCCGCGCCGTCTCCCCGGCGTCGAACGGTGGGTCGCGCTCCACCAGCTCGTCGACGCCTTCCACAACGACGCGTGGTGGGTCGGGGTGGTGTCGGCGGTGCCCACGGGGCGCCAGAGGAGGTACCGCATCTGCTTCCCGCCCAGCCGGGAGGAGATGGAGTTCGGGGCCGATGAGCTTAGGGCTCATCTCGAGTGGGTCGACGGGGAATGGGTTCTTCCCAAATCGCTGGTACTTGGATATATTTTCCCTTACCTCCCCCCTGTTGGTTTCTGCTTCCTTCAGATCGTGCTTGTTCTTAGGCCCATTGAAATGTTCCGATCAAATTTATGGTCTCCTCTCCTTTCCCCTTCTTTAGCTTTACTTTTAGAGCACAGATAATGATATTATTCGACTTCCAGAGGTAAGAAATTGTGCTTTTTGAGAAGAGCCAAACTCTTGTGGGCTTTTGATTGCAGGGAGTTCCAAGGACACCATATGGTATAGGAACTCAAGTAGAAGTTGCACGTCTCAAAGAAAGTGTTCCTGTTGCTTGGTTCTCTGCTGTTGTTGTCAAGACAATTTGGAACAATTGTTTCTTGGTGGAATACATAAACTTAAGAAAAGATGATGGTAAAGAATTGATCAGGGAAATTGTTGATTCACAGCATGTCAGGCCTTGCGTGCTCCATGTTCCCATTGTCAAATTTGATCAGCTAGATGGGGTTGAAGCATTCTATGAAAATGGATGGTGGCCTGGGGTGATAACTAAGATCAATGCCGAGTCATGGTACACAGTGAAGTCCATACATTGGGATAAGGAAAGAGAATTTTGTCACACAATGCTGAGGCTCCGATATGATTTAGTTGATGGGCGATGGACCCAGAAACCTCAGGTAGGACATTTTTTCTTAAACAACTTTAAATTTGGCTTTTCCTTTTGTGCTCCATTCCGCATTATCGATTTGGGATCATATTAAGTTATTTATGCTTGTGAAACTTTCCGGAGAAATATCTGATGATGCATATTGCTTTTTCTTTGATTTAACCCTTAAATGAAAATTTGCAAGTGAAAACATGTAATACCTTATTCCCATGTTTTGCTAATTAATTAGTGTTGTATGAGTTCTAATATCTCTGCAGCTTGTTGTTCTTGATGTTGTTATATTGTTGCTTATTATGACAGTCATACAGTAGTAGGTTGTACATCAAGTCACATTTCTCGTTACCAATCTGAGCAGTTAAAAATACTCATGTCGGCTTTGTATAGCAATTGATTCCTTGAGTGGTCAGGAATCGCTCCTGCTGTTTTATTCTTTTGATATGGACCTTCATATGAAGATGGATTGTTCGGTAGGAGTTTCAGTGACACCTTTTGTGACTAGATAATTCTTTTTTCTATTAAGTTTGGACTTCATAGATATACTTCAGGTGTCTTCACTTAGGATCCAATTTGGTCTTAGGCCATTGCATATAGTTGATCTCACTTTACGATCAATGTCATTATAAGTCAAGGAACCTTCACCCACCACTTTGTCCCATGTATCATATCTCTCTATCAATCAAGTTTCCATGTCTATGGACATCTAGTGATCAAAGATTTGAAGCTAGCTTTTTAGGCACTTCAGATCTTTTGTTTGAAATAATGGAGAACCACTGTATCATAATTTGATGGTTCTAGACTGCTGATTCATGGCATGAGTTGATAAATAAGGCTAGGTTTAAAATATAGTTCACTTGTTGGAGCTAATTATGTGAAAGAATCAACTTTTCTGCTAGGCCTTAATTAACAACGATCAATGTTTTAATTTTTACTTGATATAATCCTTTACAAATCATCATACAACGTTGATGGACCACTACTACATATGTTCTCGTCTTGTTAGTACAAAGCATGTTCTTTTGCTGCATTGGACCACCAAATAGCAAGGATGAATGAAAAAGAGACAGGGTGGTGATTTTTTCGGGACTTTGGAAGTTTGGAGGTTCTAAGTTCTTACAAGGAGAATGTTCCAGAATCAGAAAAGTTAGTTGTTGAACCTCAGAGCAAGGTTTAAAATTTCATATCGTACCGGTGTATCGAGTTTTGCTCGGTACGGTATGTTGTACCAAGCGGTATGCCCAAAAAAATAAAAAATTAATTTAAATATATATATTTTAAATAAAAAAATAAAAATCAATATATAAAAATATAAGAACAATATTATAAAAATATTAAAAATCAATTGTAGCCTCGATGATGTCACCCCCTCTTCTCCTCGTCGCCTCGTCTACAGCATTCGACGAAGAAGGTGGTGAAGACGTTAAAGGCTGTAGACGTTTTCGGCCTTCGACGAAGAACACGATGAAGAAGAAGGCCATAGAGTCATAGACGAGGTGATGAAGGAGACTGTCTCTTTTGTTGCTCTAGCTAGCACCTCCCCTGATCTTCGCGCCTCCAGATCCTCCTCTTTACGACTCTCCTTGTTGTTACCTTCTGGATCGAGATCGTCGAGGGAGGGCGGCGCTGAATCGGGATTGAGAAAGGGCATGGAAACAACTTCACGTCGAGGTTCTTCTGATTCTCCCTCTTCTTCAAACGCCATCTCTTTCTTCCTTCTTCGACACTTCTCCTATAGCCTCGCTACAGCCAGGCCACTATATCGAGCAGACCACCCAGTAGTGGGCAATCCGCGTATCGGTTCACGGGTGAACCGGTACATATCTACGGTCGGTACAATTCGAAATCGCAAACCTTGCTTCAGAATCGAATTAAAAGGAGAGGGAGTTTCTTAGTACAGTCAATTTGTCTGCTTTCCTAATATGATCCTGTTTATTTCAAGCAAAAGGAATTCTAACAATCAATATTACAATCAAGGTCTGCCGTATCGATGTGTACCGCCCGGTACGGGCGGTATGTACCGGTCTGACAGGTTACCGGTATGCGGACCGCCCGCTATCGGGCGGTACGTACCGGTTTTGCACTGTAGCACTGTAGCAGTGCACGGTACACCTGGGTGTACCGCTCGGTACACCCGTACCGTACCGTACTGAGCCCAGGTCGAAACTCCGGTACGGTACGGTATTACGGACCTTGATTACAATAGATAATTATGTCTGATAGTGAGGGTTATTGGCACAATGGTCTCATTCAAAGGTACTGGTTACCTTTAGCTGTTTGTTAATGCTTGCTCTCTGTGAACATATATAGCTACTTCACAAAGACAATGAGTGATAAGAGACATGCAAGCAAATTCTGAACGGAGAATTACAGATGATCCTAGAACATGTGAAAATCATATTGACCTGAAAGTTCTATTTAGAGGCAATATAGGTTTAATTCATCTTTTTAATGAGGCAAAGCATGGCAATTTGTTTTCTTTTTAAAGGGAAAGTCAATTGTTTCACTTGATTGATAGTTAGCTGTGACTATAATATCTATTAGAAGTGCTTGTGAAGATTTATCTGTAAATAAATAAAAAAATACTTTGTTAATTTTTTAGGTTTTCTACAGTATATTCTATGACTAATAAGGTCTACCTGTTTACAAGATGAATAGAATGAATTGTCAAATGAACAGAAAACTTTATCTAACAAGAAAAATCTATTGTGATTATGCTCTCATGGTCTTAGATAAATTCAAGCATCATAATTGGGTACCCAACTCATTAGGGATGCAAGAAGAGAACCATATATAGCTGCTTATTTGTTTTTTCCAATTTGAGACTGTTGAAACAGGGGTTTTCTTCCAAATGGGTTGATCCTGGTGTCATAAGTGGTGGATTTCTATCAAAATGCAGTAAAGGGGTTGCGACAGAAGTGATTTATAAAAATAGAGTAATAACTGAATTTTCATTTATTGGAGAGGTATTTAGTATAGCTCCGTAGCCAAAGGGGGGGGCGCAGTTTTCCTTGTTTCTTCTGTCCTAGAACATCGGGTAGTGAGAAACTAAAGGGCAAAACTTGGCACCATGGTGAGATTGCTTCTTTGCAAGTTGGATAATCGTAGTTTGAGGTATAGGGACACTCTCTGCATGTAGGGGTAAGGCGGCATATATTGATATTCCTTGGCATTGATGGGATTCTTGTGGACTAATTTGCCCCCTTCTTTTTAGGCTTGTTAGAAATCTTACATGAGCTTTCTCAGAGCTTCTACAAGGATAGACAGAAAGAAACCACAACTTGTGGCCAGGCGATCCATATTCGTCACTGTAAAATTAATGATGGATGTAAGAAAAACATCAAAGCATCATTTTTTTATTGTCTAATCAGAGCTGCCATGCAGTCCATCTACTACAAACATATGATATTTAAATTGCAAATGGACACAGTTGCAGAAGGTCTGTTTTTTGTTTGATTTAGAAGGAGTAATCATCACTTAACCATTTCTCTTTGTTTTGGTTACCGAAAGCCTGTAATGTACTTATTTAATTTAGTGTAATTTAGTTTCTTTCTGTTGTTGAGCTTTCATTAGTTTCCCATTTTGTCTATATGGCTCATTATGTTTTGAACTGGTTGTGCAAATATTTAGTATTTGACTTTTAGTTGAGCGGTGAGCAGTGCTGGAGCTTCATAAAGAAACCCTAAAGTACTTAGAAAATAAAGATAATTATGATAAACTCCTCTTACCATCCACATTATGTCTAGTTTAACAAAATGCACATATCATGCAGTGGCTGTCATCTACAAAGTCTGATGTGATATAATTGTTGGATTCTATTACGATGACATGTCTCGTGGTGGGTTTACTAAGCAGAATACTAACATAATTTTATATTAATGGACATAAATAATCAGTACCAGCATTTCTGATGTTATTCACATTTTGCCAATATGAGTTGAAGGATCATATGCTAAATTTATCTGTACAATTTTCATACAAAATTCAAGCATGCATTTTTCTGGTTCATCCAAGTTTTGCGATATTCAAGGCCCTAACATGTATCCTCAGTTGACTCGTTTAACTGAAATTTTCAGAACATGGTGATGATGGACATCGGAAGAGGAAAAATGGTGGAGGTTAGCAGTGACGAGGAAGGATTTTTAGGTGCTTGGTTCACAGCAACCGTACTCGAATCAATGGGAAAGAACAAGTTCCTTGTGCAGTATCATAATCTGAAGACGGACGACGAAACCCAGCTTCTGACCGAAACTGTGGATACTCTGCACATCAGGCCCACTCCTCCTGAGATTCCCGTAGATGGCGAGTTTAGGAACCTGGAAGAAGTGGATGCATCCCACAACGACGGCTGGTGGGTAGGGGTGATATCTAAGGTTCTTGACGGTCGAAGGTACATGGTCTACTTCAGGCCATGGAAGGAAGAGATGGAGTTTGGGCACGACGACCTGCGGCTTCACCAGGACTGGATCAACGGACGATGGGTAAGGGCTTCGACAAAATTGCTTTGACTTGATGGGATGCCTGTTTACAGCAGGATTTTGGAAAGCCAGGCTTAGTGAGAGGTGTATGGTGCTTCAGTTGCATCTTCTGAACCATTTTACATGTATATATGTAACCATCACCCATCTACTTCAATGATGATCTACATCTTATCAGGTTCTATCAACATAAATCGCTTCTTCCTTTTGCTCTTTCTACTAATTGGAGGCTAAATTTTAGCACGTATGATATGACAGGGATCAACTTTCTTTGTTCGAGTTCTTTGAGGTGGTGTGGGGGCCCTCTCCACGGCCCAATCATGGGTTACCATGTAGTTTTATATGCAATCTAAGAACGATCTGGTGGAGGGTGTTAAACGGAGCCTTCTTTTAGCCCATCGGTCCCGGACTATCTCATCCGAATCCGATCCGATAACAACTGCTGGAAGCGGTGTTAACATCTTATAAATAGTAAGAAATTATAAATAAATTGTTTGTTCGCCAATATCAAAACAGCGTCTGTAGTCCAAAGGTTAGGATAATTGCCTTCCAAGCAATAGATCCGGGTTCGATTCCCGGCAGACGCATTACTATTTTCTTTTTCGAATCTTTATATATATATATATATATATATATTAGCTAGCATATTGTAATCTAAATATTCAACTAGATAGGTCAAAAAAAGAGTAAGATAAGATAAAATATTTTATGTTTTATTTAAAAACTCTTTATAACTTCAAAAACTCTATTTGATGACACCATACATGCGATTTATATAACCATATAGATACATTATATTTATTAGAGTCATTCTTTTCTGATAGACTTTTTAAGAATCAATAATCAATTTGATTTATTCTTCAATAGGTATTTAATATATTTCACCTATGAATATTTTTATACTTTTTTGACAAGTTTAATTCTAACATTCTCCATCCTTAAAGTTGTTTTATCTAACATACCAAATTTCTTTTAAAGTTATTAAAATATTTTAAATTTAAAAAATTTTATAAGTATATTGGCCTCTCGTTCATTTGTTTTAACATGAAATAGTTCCACTTCTTTATTTTTGATATGGTCTTTTATAAAATAAAATCTTGTGTCAATATGTTTTGATTTTTCATGGTAAACTAAATTCTTGACTAAGACAATAACTGATTTGTTATTAACATAAAGTTTGATTGACTTCTCTTAGCTTTTAGAGTTGTATATTCTTACAAACATAAGAAGAAGATGTATATTCTGCTTTACAACTTGATAAAACAATGATATATTATTTTTTTTAAGACCATATGAATATAGCTTCCCCAAATAAAATACAAATACAATTATACTTTTTCGATCATCGTAGCTTTCGGCCCAATCACCATCATTATATATAATGAGCTCCAACCTTTTAGATGATGAATAGAATATGTCATAGTTAGTTGTCCCTTTAATATATCATAAAATTTTTTTAGTGACCTTTAAATGAGATATTTTAAGAGCTTCCATATATCTACTTATTAAACCAACTCCAAACAATATATCAGGTCAGGTCGAGTGCATATCAAATATATTAAATATTCAACTATACTTTTATAATAAGTTGGATTAATACACATATTCTATATGTGTATTTATAAGGAGATAAATACTGATTTAACATCTAGTTAAAAAAAATTTTATTTCATTTGAGTTGCTAGGGAGATAAGTAACATTTTTATCTCCAATCGAGCAACTGGTATGAATACTTCTTCATAATCGATCCCACATTATTGTTTGTATTCCTTTACAACCAATCAGACTTTGTATTTCTCCACTTTCCCTTGTGCATTTCCTTTTGTTTTAAAGATCCACTTAACATCGATCGATTGATGGTCTTTAGAAATGCAGTCAACTCCCATGCATCATTTTTATTAATAGCATAAATTTTCTAGCTTGTCAACATTTTTCTTCTCTACATGCTTCTTCGAATCTTAATGGATCATATCCTACAAAATGATAAAATAAAAAAAACTCATCATTTTTAATATCAATCCTTCGAGTCACACCATATAGCTATTGATTACTTCTTGAATCATTTGACCTAGCCGATCTATATGATGATTTAGATAAAGACTCTTCGATCTTGCTTGTATTATATCATCTTCTTCTAAAGTTGTTGCTTTCTTATGCTGCTCATTATATTTTCAATCCCAAATTTGTTGTTCATCAAACTCAACATCTTTTAACATCACAATTTTGTTTATGATAGGATCGTAGAATTTGTAACCATTGGAATTCACATCATAACCTAACAAGATGCATTTCTAACTTTTATCCTCAAGTTTTGTTATATTTTCTTTTAGTATTTTAGCAAATGTAACACTTGTGAAAATTCTCAAATAATTGGCTCTTGATTTCTATAAGCTTCATACTTCTTTGTAAAATTATTCGTCTTTGTCGAAAACCTATTAAGCAAATAAATTGTATAAGCAATAACATCTCCCCAAAATTTTTTAAGAATTCTTCTTTCCATTAACCTATATCGGACCACATTAAGTATAGTCTTATTTTTTCTTTCTGAAACACCATTTTATTGAGGTATGCATGAGATCTCCTCAAGCAATACTTCTAGAAATTCTCAAATGATCAACTTTTGAGTTTATGTAAGCTCTATACTTTTTTTGGTGTAATATTGTCAATTCATCTTATCGGAAACCTATTAAGCAAATAAACTACACAAGCAACAATATCTCTCCAAAATTCTTTAGGAATTCTTTTTTACTATATTAAGTATAGTAATAGTTTTTCTTTTTGAGATACCATTTTGTTAAGACATGTATGACAGAGTGAATTGATGTAAAATTTTATTATTTCTACAAAAACTTTTAAATTCATTTGACATTATTTACTACCCCTATCTATTTTTAAATATTTAATCTTATAACCACTATGTCTTTCAATCAAAATTTTAAATTCTTTGAATTGCTTAAAACTTTTTTCTTTCCCTTTAACATGTAAACCTAAGTTTTACCACTATAATCATTAGTGAATATAAAAAAATATATGCTTTCTCCAAGTGATACTAGACTAATAAGATCACAAACATCTGAGTGCACTAGATCTAAGTTAATGTCATGTTCTTTTTGTTCTTCATAATTTGAAAGACTTTCTTTCTTCTTTGCCCATAATATATATTTCACATAATTTTGATTGGTGATCAATTCTTGACAATCCTATCACTATATTATACTTCTCTAAAAATTTTAAAGCCTTAAAATTTAAGTGAACATATCCATGATGCTATAATATAGAATTGTCCTCAATATTAGTTTTAAAATAATTTAATTGATCAAAATTACATAATTACAAAGGAAACATTATGTTCTTCGTTATTTTTTAGATTAATATTTAATTCTTATCACGAATCAAAAGAGTCATATCTTTTATCTCAATATCATAACATTTTTAAAATAATTACCATGTTGCCGAAATAACTTGTATGTATTTTAAAAAATAGTTCTTTGACGTCACACATATGATTTAAAGCTCATAGAAGTCATAAATTGATTTTCTTTCAAATTATCATAAGTCATTAGTAAAACATAATTTTTGTTCTTCTCTTCTTTTTTAACAAAATTTATCTTATCATCTTGATTGTTAATATTATAATAATATTCAAATGAGTAGTGTCTATACCTTTTGCAAACATAACATTGTATTTTAGATATTTTAAAATTTTTATCATGTCCAACTGCAACCTCAGCTTCTTTGGCTAAAATATTTTCCATCACCTTTATTGTTTTGAGATTCTTGATTGGTTTGATTTCTATCTATCTCTTCCTCTTTGTCTATGACATCTTCTTCTTTAAGATTTTGATTTATGTTTGTTTTAAGGAGTAAACTTACTTTATAGTACTTGTTCTATACATTTTTCTTCTCCTCTTTTTGTAAGTTTTGTTCATGAACTTAACGAGAACCCAATAGTTATTTTAAAAATATTTATTCTAAATCTTTAAACTCTTCAATTGTTTGTTATAATTTTTCAAACTCAGCTCTTAAAACTTATAAACGAAGCTTTTTTACCTTATCCACACTACCGAATACTTTTTGAAATATTTCCTAAGCCTCTTTTGAAGTATTTGTTGAAGCGATGATCTCGAACATTATATCATCAAACTCTTAGTAAATCATGGACAAATTTTTTCTCTTCTTCCTTTTATCTCTAAGTTGTTTTTTCATTCATTGTTTTTTTTTCTGTTGGATTTGATTTAACAAATCTATCTACAAACTTCCATACATCCAAAGAGTTTAAAAAAATTTTCATTTGGATACATCATATATTATATGAATACATCATATATTATAATTTTCTTACATCATATATTATATGAATACATCATATATTATAATTTTCTTACATCATATATTATATGAATACATCATATATTATAATTTTCTTTTATCAATTTAAGAATTTAGAACTGAATGATACTTGAAAAATAGATCATAGCTAAACCTAAGCTTTGATATCAAATATATAACTAGATAAAAGAAAAATAACTATCAAAACAAAAAAAAAGAGTAGGTCATAGTAAAATATTTTATATTTCACTCAAAAACTCTATATGATTTATATAATAATATGAATCACTCTTTTCGAAAAGATTATTTAACCAATAATCAATTTGATTTATTTTTCTATAAACCTTTAATATACTTCATCTCTTGATACAATAAATATCTTAATATTTTCTTAATAAGTGTAATTCCAATACCAAAAACTTATTACCGAAAATGTTACCTTAATTATTTTTTTTACTAAAAATAATCCTGAGTTTCTTTTAGAATATCAAGAATCTAAACATGACGGCAAAAGATCAAAGAACATGAACAAAGGTGGTCAACTCAGGAACATGCCAAAAGTTGCAAGGACAAGTAGTTGAAGGCAAGAACAAATAGCAGGAGCTTCCTATCATTTACAAAATGCATGTGTTCTGAAAGGAGTTGTCTGCTCATATGTACAAACCATAATAACGAGAAAACACCATGCAGATATCGGCCTCCGAAAAATAAAAGAAGAAACAGAGGGAGAAATAAGTCGTTTAGAACAAGGTCTGATGAAGGTTACTTTCTCTGGGATTGCAGGATTTGAGTTTGAATCTTCAGAAGTCTGCTCGCTTTCAAATGGTAATCTCATCAAGAAACTGGTTCCGCATTACTGCAATCATAAGTAAACATGCCATAGAAATTAGTAAAAGAATAGTATAGTTCAGACTGTTCTTGCCATGATCAGTAGTAGCTTTTATCGCTATGTGGGTTATGTGGGTGGAACGATACAAAGGATTTTAGACATAACTCTTCCAAATAAAGATTTAACATAGATAATTACAAACGGTGAAAGCAAAAGAGCACCATACTTTGGAGTAGCTGAGTAGGGCATACTACGGCCATTTTCCGAGGCCTTCTTGTGGATTCGAACGGAGATCAATCCACTGCCAATCCTTAGGGAAGATTCAGGGGAACCATGAAATCCAGCAGTAGAATTGCCTCCAGAGAAAGCTCCTGTCAGAACCATGCTCCTATCAGAACCATGACAATAGTTTGAATAAAAGAAGCTTCACCAATTAGATGTTAGCTGTGCAGGATCCAAGTACATCATAACTTGCAATAGCAGAGCTCCTAGAAAGTTTAAGCATCAACACGATTGAATGATTAATAATTTAGGTGACAAGTAAACCAATTAGTGAAACATATAATGCCATTATTCTACTGATCTCCACGGGTTCATAATCGAGATTCCCATCAGTTATTTAATGATTATATTGGAAAGGCATAACCCCAATATCCTGGAAGCTTGTCGAACTTTTCATCATAAACTTCTACAACTAAAGAATACAGAACCTACCATACAAAATGTCCTATTCAATATGCAATCATCGAATAACTAATTTTTAGAATAAAAATAAAAGCACTTGATCCAAAAATGACTGTTTCATGATCCAAAAATAACTAATTATTTATTTTGCAGACATAAATAAAAAGATACCACAGTTTAATCCTAAGAAACTATTTTAATATTTTCGCCTTCAGTGCTTATTGCTATATAAACAACCAAAAGTCATAAACCAAGACACAAATGGTGGAGACGCAACACAGATCGAGCTTGCTTTAATTTATTTCCGGCCTACATTGGACCTGGCTGTTTCTAACTTATACGATCATGCATTCAGCATAATATTCATGAAACTGCATAAACTAATGAGCAGTTTAATGTCATTAACTAAATTCAAGTCAGCTTACATCTCAATGCACCAAGATCAAACTTAATTAAACCTTAACCCAACCAAATATTAACAAAGATGAAATCAAACTAATAAGCAGTTTAATGCACTTAACTAAGCCAAATCAAGTTACATCTGAATATGCTAAAATCTAAATCAATTAAACCTTAACAAATTGTTATCATAAATAATACATGACAGTAACAAAAGGAAAGCTATGGTAGTGAACATCATTAAACTCCATACAAGATTCAAGAAGACACATAAACAATCTGAATCAATTGTCAGCCATAATTTGGTGTTAGATATTGCAAGGAAAGCAAAAGCTATGAGCATTGACACCATAGATGGCTGTTTAGGCATCTAAGAAAGGTTAACCATCTTTATCCCATAGCACCCAGATATTAATATTGGCTTAGAAAACAAAAATTGAACATTGATTCTGCGTCCAGCTGCACCACTTTCAGCTGCCCCTTCTTTTGATAGGACCAGAGTAAAATCATTCAAAACCATTAGAATAGTTAAAGACACAAAATCCACAAATGCCTATTTATTAAGCTCAGTAAGCTTAAACCATATTCAACAAAGTATAATATAGTCTTTGTAAGGTGATTAAGTTGCCGGTCATACATGTCATTGGAAATCTTAAAATTAGACAGATGGCCCAAGTACCACATGGAAATCTTAAAAAAAAAAAACTCCTCTATAAAATGAAAAGATTCTATTGAATGAATGGGATAAAAAAAGACAAAAATTTGCAGCAGGTAAGCCATATCGATCAAATTAACCCAAACAATGTAACTGAATATAACATACAGTTATAGAAGTTGAAGGAAAAAAGATAATAAAATTGCAAGTGTTGATCAATAAATGGATTCTAACAAACATGCACGACGATATGCACCAAGGTGGTCTTAGATTCATAGCAATTCTTTACTCCTACTGTCAATTATCATTTCTAAATAAAATTTCCTTCAAGGAGGATTTCAATTCTATACTAGTGAAGCCGAAGCTGTATTCCCATTTCCAAAATAGACAAAAGAAACTTCTCAAATGACAGAAGAATCGTTATCTAAATATTAATGTCATATTCCAAGCAAATATATTTTTCTTCATATTGTTATTATACATATCTTCTTGATGATGTCATGACTTGGTCACTCTGGAATAAAGCATAAACTATTGGTAGATAATTTTGCATATCAATATACATAAACCTTTCTGTTATAATATCCTCACTGTCAATTCACAGTGACCAAAAGATGGAGTGGTTGACTCATTTGAAGACCAGGTGAAAAATTGTTTCTTGTTTTATGTACTCTGATTAATCATGTTATTCTGGTGCAACCTTGGACTTGATTTATGGTAGTATCACTCTCAACATCCAACACACAGAAGAAATAGCAGATTAAGAGGGAAAGGAAAAGCACAAAGCTTCAATTTTTTCTATTCTTGTTCAATATTGTGTTGTTAGATCAGCAAGAATGTCAGGTTATGTATGTATGGATATCAAGCAGAATAAACAAGTTATTCTTGTGCCTAGTGGTGGACTAGTCGACAAATTCCTTTCCTGCGCCAATGCACATAGACGATGACAATTAGTAATTTAGTAGAATACTCTATCTGTGCTATTTGAAGGGATCCAACATCAACATTTGATAAACAAAGGGCATGAATGTATATGTCAAAGAGGAACAAATTCTTCAGAAGATTGTGTACCAGTTAGTAGATACAATTGCCAATCGTTGTACTATAAGTAACAACTTTCCAGATAACTCATGGGCATCGAAAATCAAGGATGCAGTATACCTTGCCAGATTATAACAAGGCAGAAAAGAATGGTAACAACCAAGGCACACAAGTTGCCATTAGAAGATGTCGACTTGGCATTCTTCATCTTCAGTTTCATTCGCTCGATCCTTGCCCGCTTCATCATGGCAACCTCAGAGATCTCCCTTATCAGCTTCTGATCAGCGGCATCCAAAGGTGGTGACCTGGGAGGCCGGGGAGGCTTTGGAGGCTTCTTACAGCCCTTCTTTTTAGTCTTCTCGGCTCCCACCTTCTTCTCCAACAGGTTTGGGCCTTCCTCTCCTCTGTCCCTCTTGTCCACTGATGCTTCAGCGTTTGTGAGAGGAAGCGCAGAACAACTTGTCATAATGTTTGCTGATTTCGCAGCTTCTTCAACATGCATGAACCCATCAATGCCCATAAGACCACCCAATCCCTTATTCATCAATCTTCTCCCCTGCCCCGCACTCAAGTCCACATCTTTTGCTCCCTCTCGTTGGTTGATTAGTGCATTCATGCCACTTTCCAGATCCACAACAACATCTCTATCGATTGATCTCTGTGCATCCATGATAAACAAAATTCAAAACTACTAATCACAAAAGAAGCTTCTTACTCCCTTATCCTTTAAAGCCGCAACGCAACCTGTACAATATCGTCAGCATATCTACGAATAACCAATTAGAACGCCTCCAATCATCTCAAAAATCACATCTTCCTGCATAAATCAGTTAAATTTAGAATCATGCCCAAAAGAAAGACAAACTCTAATGCCTGAAATCGAGAATTAACATCCCAAAATCTCAAAATGCAGCTGATGCATCTCCTAGGAAACCCAATGTTCTTCCTCAAACCGAAAAGACCAGATCTTTTATCTTAGAAAAAAAAAAACCTCTTTTATGGGAAAGGGAAAAAGAAGGAGCTTTGCAAGACAAACAACGCCAAGATGCGTCAAATCGGACAAGAATTTATGCAAGAACAACCCCCCTACCAAACAACCAAGTTAGATCGGCAGCTCATACCATTTTTTCCCCATGAAACGAATCATTCGATCAAATCCAGATAATGGCACCGGCATATCGCCCACTCCACACAAAAACGACACAACTCCTCCTCAAATCCTAGAGAGAAAGGGCGAGAGATTAGGGTCAGCGGAAGAAGACGGACGGGATTAGGGTTTCCGTACGAGGAGGATTCGAAGGTGTGTCGGTGAGGCTCAAACAAAGTAAATATAAAGACGGAAAAATAAATATAAATTATGAAAAAGAGAGAGAGAAGAGAGAGGTGATGAAATAGCAAGCAAGAGGAAGCCAGCAGATGATCCGCGGGAACTCGGTGATCTAAACCGGTTCCAACGACGATGATGTGGACATCGGATCCCTTATAGGAATGTTCTCAAGTTTTCTTTGGATAACGCCACGTGACATACACTGTCAAAGGTCAGCAGCAGCTGTGGATGCTAAGAACGTGCCATGTTCCGACATAAGAGAGAGAGAGAGAGAGAGAGAGAGAGAGAGAGAGAGATATATATATATATATATATATATATATATTCGATTAAATTGATTAAAAAATGTGCTAAAAATTGAACGTTGACTTGAAGAAAGTTTGACCGCTCCTGCTCACATACCATGTTCTTCCCTCTCCTGTTCAAATCACTAGCCGTTGAGCTTTCATATATATATATATATATATATATATATATTCGATTAAATTGATTAAAAAATGTGCTAAAAATTGAACGTTGACTTGAAGAAAGTTTGACCGCTCCTGCTCACATACCATGTTCTTCCCTCTCCTGTTCAAATCACTAGCCGTTGAGCTTTCCTTGATGGGGAGCTCCCTCCGTCGCAATAAATCTCCACGAGGATCTCAATGGATCAGCAGAAAATCTAACAGAAAATTCAGTAATAGATTGGGGGGATCTACTGGTCAATCTACGAAGAGCCGACAACGTGAGCCGCCATGTCGAATCCAACTCGATGCGCAGCGTGTCGGTATCTGAGGAGGAGATGCTGTGAGGACTGCGCTTTGGCGCCTTACTTCCCCTCCGCCAACCCCCATAGATTTGCCTGCGTTCACAGAATCTTCGGGGCCAGCAACGTCGCTCGAATGCTGCAGGTTTGTGTTCTTCCTCCAACACACTTCTCCTTGTGGTTGCAATCACCAGTTCATGATCACAACTTCAGTGAACTGCTGCAATTTCTATGTTATTTTGATAGAATTTGCCGCAAATCTAAGACTTATTTAATTTGATATACAAGGGAAGAATTTAACAGGTTCAAATATAAGAAAAAGAAGAAAACACTGATGTGAGTCCATCAAAAAATGATGTTGCTAGTGGTGGTGATGATGATGATGATAGTGTTTTGTAAGGAGATTATATCTGAATTAATATTAGCAAAATGAGTGTCATTTTAGTGGTGGTGAACACCTGGTTTTCTCCCAGTAGTGATTAGTTTCTTAGTCTAAGGTAGGCTGCTAAACTATCTCAATACCATTTTTTTCACTAAAAAGAAAATATATTACTTTGCAAAACGGATTCAAAAATCTCTCTTTACATCAGAGTATAAAGATAAAATGAATCATTCCGGTCCCGACAAACTAATTTTATAGGGTAGACAATTTGTAACTAGTTAATAATCCTACTACCTTCACATCAGAGTATAAAGATAAAAAGAATCATTCCGGTCCCAAAAACACTGATTGTATAGGTTTGACAATTTGCCAACTAGTCTACAATCCTATTACCTTGCCAGTATACTAGTGAGAATTTGAAGACCACAGTATGTCTTAGATGTAGATCATCGTCTTTGGATCTGCTTCAACATGCATTCTTCGCATTTTTATCTCTTAAAAAGATACTGGAGACCTTCCCTGATTGCAGCTGCCTCACTGTATTGTTCTATTGGAGAACCTGCAATCAACCAACAAGTAGTTATCAGTAACATCACTAATAGAATAACCTATACCCTCTTCATGATGACAATTCAACCTTGCATGTCTAGAATTCCGTGGGAAATATTTCCTTATAATCTTAAAGACACCCTTACCAAGTTTTTAGGCATTGAAGTTGTGTGCCACATTGTAAGAAGATACTGACATCAGAATGTGCATCTCGCAGCAAATTCCAGTGGAGCACAGAAGACAAGCCGCAGATGCCATTGCGATGGAGGCCTACTGGCGTGTGCAGGATCCGGTTTATGGGAGTGTTGGGTTCATCTCAATGTTGCAGAGGGAGATTAGTGTCGTTCAACGTGAGCTAGCTGAGACACAAGCTCAGATCACCATGTACGCCTCCCAAGCACAGTCCCAACCCAATCAAATAGCTGCGGCCCAATGCTTGGTGGAGGATGGGCATTTGGTTCCAAGTCAACCGCCCTTCCCTGGTCTCTACCAGCGAGATGACATGTCACAGGAGACCCTGCGAAGGCATTTTTAAAGGCTATTATAAGATGATGCAAACCAGAATACCTATTTTCTTTTTTATTCTTCTGACAATTGTTCTAAGATGTTGTTAACCCTCAAAGCATGAGCAGAAGAAATAAACAATAACAGCTTGTTGATGCTAGACCAAAAGCATTCCACTGAAGAAATAAGCTGAATGAGTGAAGTCTCAAGATAACAATCAAATCTACTTTGTTAGAAGAATGCCACTATATTCTATTCTACGAGTATTTTCAGAGAAATTTGGGCCAAATAGAAGTACAAGGAATCCATGGTTGGATACTCTTTCGAGAAGCATATTGTATGACTCCCGGTCTAGATAAATTGACAACGTCATCCAACATATTTCTGGTCCTAAATATCAAATCAAATTGTAACTAAAATTGTCATGACCCATGACCCATCAACTTTATTTAACTTGAATCACTGGTAAAAAATACTTTTGTCTAAGTTAGTGGTAGGAATTCGTCTAATAATCCTAAACCCATTCGAGTCTTCTCCCACTTTTGATGTGGGATACATTACAATCTTCCCCATTCAAGTGTTAGACGTTTTCGCCAAAAACCAACATAATCCAAAATCAAATCCAATCATGGTGCATGAGAGGTCCAACACAATGGTAGATCCATACCAAGATGTACCATACAGATCCATCCACAAGTAGTCCTTTTCTACTCAATCCCCTCATCATACTCAACACTAGGTTGACTCTAATATCTTAATTTTGCTGAGCCTACACTGCTGGATCAAGATACATAAACACAAATTAATGGTAGCAGGCACATGTAGCGCTTATAAGTCTATTCAAATCTTTTCTTAATTTCAACATAGCACTAATATTTCTAAATTAAGGCATTAGAAAAATTGCAACTTCCCACTAATATTTCAAAATTATCATGTTTAAATGGAGTAATGACAGATCAAGTACCTCAATGAAAGAAAAATTAATTTAAACATTGGGCAACTCTTCTACCAAAACTGCTTCCTAAAGGAAGAGATATGTCCCTAGGCTGCTCATGCGAAGAACACAGTTCATGATAATTGCCAATGGAATTTTCCACAAAGCAATACACAGTTTAGGGAAGGGGAACTCAGTCTTACCATCACAGAATTACTATCCATCCTGACCAACTCGATGACTGAATCCAACACCAGCAGAACAAACTAGAAATGCAAAAGTCACCCATGCCTAAATTTCTTGTCTGATGCTTTCAAAGACATTTTCCACCTTAAGTGACATATCCAACCAAATGAACATGAAATCAGAACCAAACATCTGGTCAATGACCTGCTGATATTCCCTAAAAGAAAAATGGAAAAGAAAAGAAGGATCTTTTTTTTTTTTTTTTCCTTTGGAAGTCATCTCTACAGCACACTAACCCTAAAAATCTACTTATTTTCTACTAAATTTGTGAAGAATTTCCATCCAAGAACAAAATTAGCAACGAAAAGAACGCACATAAAGTCTCAAACTTAAAAGCCTTAAGTCGCAGACAGGGATCGAGTGCCATGACACCGATCTCAAGCAAAAGGAATCGACATGATAACGAAGGAAAGAAGGCAGGGACGGACCGATCATCTCGGCGACGAGCTTGAGCTCGTCCTCGGCCTCCTCGATAAGCTACTCGATCTGGCCGCAGCGACGGCGCTTCTCGATGGCAGACGTCGACGCGGTGAAGCTCTCAAGAGGGTGGACGGCCTGGATCTGCTTGACCGTGCGGGTGTCCGTAGGGAACGGAGCTGTCTCCTATCGGGCTATTATTACTCATCTCAATTTTTATACTTTCAAAAATTATATTAATTTTTTTATTTATAAATATATTTATAAAAAATAAAATATTTAATTCGATTACTTCAATAAAATTATTTTTTTCTTTTTTAATTTTTAACCTTATAAAATTATCTTTCTAACCCGGATATCAATGTTTAAGTATAAGAATCCTAATATAATTTTTAAAAATACATAAATCAAAATATTAAATATAATTAATTATATGAGATAATTATAATTAACTCTCTCCCAATTGTCTCTCTCTCCAGTCCAATACTTCATCAAAACGAGCGTATGATGCATGGTGAGTTGCGCTAATGTGCCAATCTAATGACTTGGAATCGTGTCATTAATCGCTTTATCTGCTCTTCATCTGCTTGTGATGCTGTCAACTTCGAAAACGGAACACCTCCTCTTCTGAGGAGGAGGAGGAGCCAGAAACCACGTCAGAGGCACGACACTCTAAAAACAAGTCTACAGCAGCAGCAGCACAGCATTCCATCACCATGTTCTTTACCGGCCACATTGATGGGGCTCACTCACACATGGCCCGTCATGTCACACAACACAACACAACACAGATGTGTGTGCGGCCACAGCCCACCAGGGAAATCGATGATGGTGAAGCCACGGCCACAGTGCAAATATGGTGCGTTTCACAGCCTTTCAGGGCTGTGAAAAGAATCACCTGCTTCTCTCTCTCTCTCTCTCTCTCTCTCCTCCCTTCTTGGGGAGTGCTTACTTGGCATTAAGGTGCCAGCAGCTAATATTCTCCTCACTCCCCTGGAAACCACCGTGGAGTCTGTTATCGTGATGGCGGTAAAAACATGTCTAATGTTGGCGGCAACAGGCAGAGGGCAGAGAAAGGGCACCATGAACCCATGATACCCCCCATCACATGGATCTATTCTCAACCTCAACTTTCATGTGCTGTGCAGTTGACACAGTTACGTTTGTTTTGTTTGTTACCCCCACCTTTTCCTTCGGATCCAGCCATCCAATGCTTCGAACGCTTCTCTCTCCTCGCTGTAAAGTCAGATTCACATGAACTCTATCCGCTTGCACATACATGTACATTTCCTTCCATCACTCAAACAAGGGGAATCCAAAGACTCTCACAAGTGTAAGTAGATGATGATAATAATTTGTTCCAATTGACCTCCACCCTGATGGATGTGGCTCAAATAGATATATACATACATACATAAGAGTTTATGTCCCAATCCACCAAGACCAACATACATATATCTTTCCATAAATTACAGCGGTAACTCACTTCCTTGGTTGATGAAATAGGTGGAATGCAAATATGAAATGGTGTGTGGAGTGCATGTGGGTAACATGTGAAGTGGAGCTCCTTCGAAAGAGAAGAAGAAAGGAGAAAACGAAAGCCAGAGAGAGAGAGTACTGCATATACTAAACAAAATGCGGAGCTACCGGCGACAGCAAATCAAAGATTAGCAGCAAAAATAGAGAGGAGAAGAGGAGGAGGAGGAGGAGGACCTTCGGCGATCGCATCCGATTCACATCGGCCCCTCCGTTTGAGCCGGTGACGGGGCTCCGCCGCCGACGGCAGAGAGCGCCTCGGCGATCACGCTCATGGCCCGGACCTGCATCTCCAGCGCCGCGATGTAGTCCGATACCTCCTCCAGAAGCGATGGTAAGGGCAGCTTGCGGCAGCCGGGGACCAGCCGGCCTAGGACCCTCGCCTTCGTCTTCAGGGCCGGCGGCTTGCTCCTCTCCGCCGCCCGGGCGGGCCAGACGGGCTTCGGTCGGCCGGCCCGCGGAAGGACCCTGCGCTTGAGCGTCCGGCCGCAGAGGATCGCGCGGCTCCACCGCGTCCGGCCTCGCGCCGCGGCCGCCAGCGCCCGGTCCGCCGCCTCCCGTATGGCGCGGCTACGCGAGTGGTCCGTGGCCGCTGACGCCGCTCCCGCAGCAGATGATCGGCGCACGCGCCGGAGGGCCTCGATGAGCTTGGAGGAGTACGTCTTCTGCTCGCCCTCTGTCTTCCACTTAACCAGTGATGGCTCCGCCCGGCGCTTCCGCTTCCTCTCCCTTGTGCCATCCTTAGCTGCCGAATCCCCGTCCCCATTCGAGATCGTCATCCCAAGCCTCAAAGGGCCTAAATCCCTTAAGATATCCAGCCCAAGTTCCAATCTCCTGCAACACCAAAACGATCACATCGATCAACGAACACCCAGGTCCCGTGGCCATATCCTCCATCAAGAAGAGCCCGATTCACCGGACGATACCAAGATCCGAAGAACCGAAAGCAAGAGAAATCGATTAGGGTTCTTACCTCAGAAATCCTCCAACGAAGGGGAAAGGGAAGGAAGTACAATTGCGGGATTCAGTTCCGATCGATCGCACCGGTCCGGAAGAGGAAGAGGGAAGGTAGGCGGAGAGCGGAGGAGGGCGGCGGGGCAGTGTTATATAGGAAAGGACGGGTGGTAACAACAGGACACGTCACGACGAGCCTCGGCGCCTGTATTTATCTCTCACGTTAATTGACCATTTTACCCGCGCCGTGGCCGCATGCAACGCTCCGCAGCGGAGCAAACGATCGCTTTCGGCCGTTCCCTTGCCATCACATGGCCCAGATCGCGCCATTAGGTCGTCGACGGCTGCGATGTGGCCATCGACACGCCACCATTATTGGCGCGATTAGGTCACCTGTTAAGTTGACCGTCGCAGTAGTAATATTAACTCAAGTAAAAAGAGAGAGTGATTGGAAAAGAAATCAAAGGGGATGATGACGAAACAACACAAACCATAATTATTGAGCTAAGAAATAAGGACAACAAGCTAGAGAAAACAAAAATAATAGATTGAGAAAAATGATTCGATTAAGTTATGATAATTGTACAGTAAACATGATCAAGTTTAGGAGACTACCTTGACTCCTTGATATGCTTCCTTCTTTACCAAGCAGATTTGACCGGCTTTCGTTGTCCCTGTCAGTGGCTCCCGACTGTTGCATAAAAGTGAACAGGCATTACGAAAGTGCGCGAGTAGTACGGCAACAGAGGGAGTGCTTTTGCTGATGGCTTCTTTTCATCTGCAAGCTTTAGAAACGTGGGTGTTGCAGTTGCTGCAATCGATGTGGAAGTGGATTGCCGTCATCAGGTGAATGGATGGATGAGACTACTCGTGAACACTTGAGAAATCAGGTTACACCCCTTCCATATTCACCTTGCACACCGTTTCCTGTAGGCCACCGGAGAAGGCAATGTGGTCTCCGGTTCCCTTCTGTGAGCAATTAGCAGGTTTCCTCTCTAAATCTTTAGCAAAGTCCAGCTCTATTACCTTATCTGAAAACCACATCGTGAAGGAAAACTAGCTAAAGGAGAATGTTGCTGTTTAGCCGCATTCTTCCATCTATTTACTGCACCCAAGTTAGATGACCTTACAGAATACGATGTTTGAAACTGTTGTTAGGTTTTTTGGTTCATTTATAATTGAATAATATAACTAATTAGGTTCCGTTCAGATATTTTAGCCAATAGACTAAGTCCACTTACGGAACGATTCATTGGAAGATAAGGGAGGAAATCTCCTGAGATCTTATCGTAGGGCCTCTGCTCTCGTCTATAAAAGGACAGGACCTTTAAGGGGTTGAGTGAGCGTTGGCACCTTACGTACAGACGCATCTCCGTTGAGGGATTTCAGTTTTCCTCCTCAACTCTCTCCCCAAACCTTCTTCTCAAAATCCATCAATCTATGTGGGTCCTGTGAAAGGATAGGAAGAGAGGAGAAAGGATCTACTCCTTTGCACTCCTTGTAGATTCCGACAGCGATCTTGGAGATATGAATCTCCACATGGATGGGCATAACTTGCTTCACCTGCATCGACCTAGTGAAATAGAATTTGGAGTCAACTTTTGGCTCGACCAAGCTTGAACATGAGATCTGATACTTGGAGATGAGTTTGCCAAGGAAGATGGGAAAGCAGAACTCTGGAATCTCATGATGAGAAGCTTATTCACAGGTGTTTTTTGCCCCATCATCAGCTCAAACCCACCTGCAACATCAAGCAAATATTTGCAAGTTACTACTGATCGAGTCAGCGAGACAAGTTTGTACAACCTCCATTATTAACTCTTGTCATTGATGAGAAACAGAGAAAGGAAGAGCAGCTTGAGTTAGGATGATATCACTCTTTCCCTTGTTTTTGTTCCCATTGATATCCATGAAACTTTATTGATTTGTCAAACCCAATCTCTCATTTCAATATAATAGCAGCAACTTTGGCTGGTCATCCTAAAAGGATCACCAAACTTATATCTGGTGTGATTTATATACCAAATGGAATTTATGATATAACCAGACAAAACATAAATACTGCACTGTAGCTTCTACTGAGATAATGCTACAGACTTGGTCATCATATCTGCTGTGTCAATAATGGAGAAAAATATATGATATACGATCGAGTGAGATCCAAATTCAGCAACATCTAAGTTGGCAGATTCAATCAGAGTCAGATAAGAAAAAGGACAAGAGAGTTTTTGTAGTTACTTCTTTTCTGATGGGTGCTGACAAAAGCCATGGATAATAAAGTGATCAATGCTCAGCCAACTTGTTTGATATGCAACAAAATTCACATGCATGGCTATATCTCATCTGCTGAAGCAGCTGTCATTGCAAGGTAAAGACTCAGTAGCTTATTTATTTAACCCATGAACTGTATCAGTCATATACTTACAGGTGAAAAGAACATACTGTAGTGAAGCACAAACTCCAAAAAAGGTGGATCCAGTTTTCTCACATAATCACATTTCTATTGCTTGCAATGATTAGCTGGTGATGGAGACACACAAAGAGAAGTGGAGCTGAAAGCATACAAGCCCCATGTGATGGTCTCCATGACAGGCCTTTTCTTCACCCTCCTGCATGATCATGTTTCCTTTTGCCTCACCCTGTTTGCTTAACCTTTATTTTATCTTCTTCTTCCTCATCGGCAAAGAGAAAAAGGAGGAAGAAGAAATACTGTCATATTCCAGTTATTGGCATTTCTTCCTTTTTCATGAGCAGAGAGGATTCCTTCGCATCGCCCACAGAGAAGACATCTCTGAAGCTAATAAAATCTAACCGGATAATATACCCCCAAATGGCAGAAAAAGAAGATTCATGAAGGACCACATTCCCATGGAAACGTAGATGTTCTAAGCTCGTCCAAAGCTTTGTTTTCTCTTACGTAAATGATCCAAGATTAATCTTGAACATAACCGTAAACCTAAAAAATCACTGTGAATACGAAGGAGATCGATGTCTCATCTCGTTCGGGCACAGAAACGATAGCGACCGTTCAACGGTTGCATGCATGCTTATACTCTTCTTCCGATGAACGTAATATCATGGTTTGCTGAATTGCCAAACTAGTTTCTGAAATTAGGGTGGAGATCATACGCTTGGAATCCTTTTACCTCTCGACATTTCTGACATTGTTCCTTCGGAAGGGACGAAACCCATTCCTCGGTCGTCTGAAGCGACGCCCACCGAGACAGTAACGCATAGGAGGTAAACCTGGTCATGCTGCTGTTCTGATGCAGTGTCACAAGGCCCACCACAACCTGTCCATCCTCGACGGAGCACTAGACATCTCTCTGACTGCTTTGGCTGAGCAGAAAAACTAGGGTTCTTGACAAGCTTCAAACAAGTTTCCACTCTCGGTGAGATTGGAACCTGTGGAAAGCGGGGATTTCTTTTCAGACCCGCCTCACGTCACAACTGGGAGCGAGCTGCAACAGTCCAATTCGCAAGCTTTGCAAAGCCAGATGAAGCTGGTATCTTATCATCAGCAAAAGCCAAGAGTGATCATCGGCCTGGAGCCTACCGGTGCCAGATCTCGAGCGCCAAGCTGTATCACATATATCAATGGATGACCGATGGAACATTTGCTTTGTTTGTAGATGTTAAGCATAAATCATTGTCGCATATGATCCCAACAAGTTTTCCTTCGCAACTCCCGCAAGAACAGTTCTAAATGCAATACCTCTCATCGAATGCCAGACTTTCTTTCCTTCTGTGGCTGGCTGGCTGATGGGGGGACAGGAAAAGGAAAGAAAACACACACACAATATATATATATATATATATATATATATATAAAAAGATTGCCCAGATCCAAAGAATTATTAAGCATATTGCCTGTAGAGAGAGATTCGGATAAAGATCTTTCGATCATGGGATCCAGCTGACAACCACTGCTCGAATCTGCTAATTATTAGGGACAATACAGATCATGAGCTCTCCCCTCCCCTCCCCTCCCCAGCATTTGTAGTCCTTCCTAACAGCCAACTTTAAATAAGAACCACAACCAACCTATGGGACCTCGGCAAGAGCGGTGACACAGCTTTGTTCTGGTACGACCCCCTTATTTCTTCCTGTCTAATCTGCAACGAGAGCAATGAACACGGCCTAAAGCGATCATAATTTTACGTGTGAAGGCAGGTGCATTAGGCCTCGTAAGAACATATCAAAATGATTGCCCATGAAAGATGTGATGGGATAAAAGCCTATGCCTAAGTCCGAGGGGAATCAGTGGATTAGCTATGCAATGCACGAGCACTCGTCGCCGTCACACGACAAGATTACTGCGCAGGTATTCTGGCGCAATATAGATAGATGTCCCTGGATAAGATGATCAGGTAGAGGCTGTCAAATAGAAGGCCACTGGCAGACAGCAGAAAAGATGAAGATATTTGATTGATCCAGGAGACCTCAGATGATAACAAGAGATATGATTGAATACCTATTCACTTTAGACTGGAAAGAAACTGTTTCGACCTCAACTCTGTGGAGCATCAGAGAGTGAATAGTGAGAAGAGAGAGAGAAGAAGTGTTTGGTGTTTACTGCAATGCATTTCCATGAACGAGAAGAACTTAAAATTATTATTTAGAACAAATCTAAAAAGGATTATTTAGATAGAAATAATAAAAAATATTAATTAAGTTGAGAAATTAATTAGTAAATGCATCAAAGTATAAATAATTGTGAAAAATATTGCATTGGATAGTACAATGATACCAAATGAAACATAATATTATCAGAGGAAACAATATTTATTTTAGGTATCCAACTCAAATCTAAAAGATATTGGATCCTCATAAGCAGAATAAATAATAACTTTGGCATCTAGTTGGATATTAATAAAAATATTAATTTAACATATTTTACATCTTACCAAAAGTTAAGAGTTCAACGAAGGTTCGAAATCTCATCCGATATATTTTTTAAAAAATATTTATTAAATTATTTGATAAAAAATAAAAAAATAATTGAGAGATTCCATGATAAGTCTCTACAATAACCACCACATAAAGGAGCTATCAGAATTCTGAAAAATGTAAAAGTGACCCATTATTTCTAATCCAGAAGAAATTTGTCAATCAAGGCACAATAATGGCACAAAAGCTTGTTCTAGTCTTACTTAATTGACCATCTTGAAGCCTCTCATGAATGTTTGATGCTCTCTCATAAGGTGGAAATGCTTGTTCTTTTGTGGTTTTTGGTACATAGCTGTTAAATGAAGTGGGAAAGACCACTCATACTATAGTTTCTTAGAAATGAACGACAGGAGATGATGACATCAACTAAAGAAATATCCACAGCATGCATCTAAATTTGAATGACAGAACAATGGAGCATAACAAAAAATAATCCAAATAGTAAATGAAGAATGGTATACATAATACTATATATCAAGAAGCATGGTAGTTTGTCCCCTTCAAGATTGCTAATTTGAATGAGTCATTAAATAGACATTCTTGAGATCCAGTGATTACCTTAAGATGGGCAAAAAAAAAAAAAAAAAGGGCATTTTGTTGGAATTTGAACAGAAAAAATCTCAAATTCTTCTTGACATTAACATTTGAGGGATTGAGGGATTTTTCTCTCAACTCTTTTTTATTTTTCAAAAGTTTTGTTAAGAAGATTGAGAAGCAAGGTTGGCACAGGGCCAAACACATTTGATTTATTTTATAATAAGTTGGATAATTATGAAATTATTTATTTACCCAACTAACTACTTTACTAAATGCTTAAATAGGAATCATGTACTAGTGTCATTGAGGTGGATGAGTCTTTACCTAAAATGAGCCTTCCTGGGAACCCAACTGTGATAGGCAATCCGTCGAAAAAGGCTCTCCTATATGAGAGAATCGATAGACGATTGTGGTTAGGGATCTGAAATCTCTCATAAATAAATAAGATACTTACGTATGCCTATTAATGCACAACTTGCATACAAGATTACATTTGTTACAACCCACATTAAGAAAAGATTAATCATGTGGCTGTAGAACTGCTTATTACCAATGACATCTTACATAGAACATTGTGAGACAACTACAGCTTGGAAGACTTTGAACTTCGACTTAATATAAACTTCTGCATGGCTGCAAATTGCTCCTTGGTCATGCCATTATAATAGCTATGAGCTCTCTCCTGAATATTTTGTCAGAAAAGAAACATGTAATGAGACCCAAAAATAGTTTAGGAACTGAAAAATGACTGGACAAGCTATTAAAGTAAATGATAAAAGATAACAAGCTGCACTGCCTGATTGCTATTTTCAAGATTATATACAGAGGAGAAGGTTCATTGTTCTGGAATTCCATTGCAAGAATTTTATCATCCTCTACTGGCAAAGAATCAGTCATTGTAGCCTTAATGAAGTCCGAAAGTTGGTGCAAAGGAATGCCCGTTAGGATGAATATCAGCCATGAGCAAATGCATGGAATGGATACAAAGGACTTGTGATCCATGGGGGATGTCTAGTTCGCCGACTTGTTTTGCCATTGGGATTTTGACAAACAGGAAGGTCTGACAATCAAACCACACTTTGTCCTAAGATTGTTCCTGTGAAGTTTGAAGGTGCATCAGCATCCATTCAAAGAGATTCCAGGACTTGCCATTACAAGAGCTACATACACAGGTTGCCCGATCCTACATTACAAGCAATTAGGTCATTATGCTACAAAGTAGGTCCTAAATTTGATCGGTTAATCTAATTGACAATTTTTCCTTTATGCATTTGAATTTGGATTTTAAGGCCCATTAGCCAAATGTGACAGAGAAATATAAAGAAATTATTAAAAGGATCACCTTTTCAAGGGCAAGAGCATGACCCAGATCCAATTTGAAACCATCATTGATGACTGACTTGTACATCAACACCATGTCCCTGTTGTTTCTTAAGATGGCCAGTGCAACTTCTTTCGCTTTCTTTAACACCTCACCATTGTCCACAACATGGTTGACGAGGCCCCACTTTTCTGCCATCTCTGCAGTTATAGCCATGCCAGAAAATGATACCTCTCGCGCTCTACTTATTCCGATAATGCGAGGGAGCTTTTGTGAAAGGCCCCACGATGGAAATATTCCAAACCTGGGACAAGATTTTTTTTTTATTAGACAAGAACTCAAATAGCAAATAAAAATAACACCAAAAGGTTCCATGACAAGAATACAAGGCAATCAGATTCCTAGAGCTTTAATATAAGACCGTCATTATCAGTTGAATGACTATTGACATCAATGCATCTGATTGTGCCTGTAAGCTTCTCATGGTTACGAATTCACAATAGCAGATGCCTCCATTTATTAGATAACAAGTACGAAGCTTACATACATCTACATGTATAAGGTAAAGAAAGTTTAAAACTGGGAGTCTGTTAACAATGATTACATGGATTTAGTGAATCATGAATAACTTGGCTGTTTGCACAAAGTTGGTGCTACTTTGGGTACTTATTCAGTCTGTCAAATATTACAAGTAGCTAGGATGACAAAGTTGAACATCGTCATTCACTTATAGCAATCAAAACTGGTAAGACACCTATGTTAGCAATAAAAAAAATGATCAACAAATTTTCCACCAGAAATGATCATGCCCAACCAGTCAGGAGAGGTGCCGTTGCAGAATAGCAAGCACAAAGCCTGACTTAGCTTTAACACTATAAACTGAAGGACCTCATATATCATACAATCACCTGACTTAAGCTTGTCACTTAAAACATAAAATAAGTGATTAAGCTTGTAAGATCAAGTGCTGAGAGAGAGAGAGAGAGAGTTCCTACAATAGTAGAAAACTAACTACTCGCAAATGATGAGTATCACATAATAAAGCAAAGAATTCTAAGTTTTGAACTGTTTTTTCTTTTTTTTCATGAATGATTCTTAAGAATATGCATTTGCTTTTATAATCCTCTCATCTGAAATTGATGTAAGCACTAATGCCCTCCAAAATAGTTTATGGTTACATGAATTCCCTCTCCTTCACTTCCCATTTTGAAGCATTAAATTTTTTACCATTAACTATAAAAGAATAGCATCTCTGATGAGTCATTCCAGTGTTTAGTGCATTGTTGCACCAGTGATAAGTCTTAAGTTGAGTCCATGCGTGAGCTACACCTACACCCGAAGCGCTATTGCATAGTTATTGGTGAATTTCTTTTTTTCTATGTCAACCAACAGGCAATTGAGTCTATCTTAGCTTCAATTAAATAAACTAGGGATACAATCGAGGTTGGTAAAAGATTAATCAGGGCACTTACATGGACAGACATACATATAAATTTGATAAATTTTCGAGAGCAGTGATGTGGACATATGACAATTGTGATGGTGAATTGAGAACATATGACATATTTGTTTCAAATGGATCATCTCCTCTTCTTTTCTTCTTATTTGGAGAATGAAAAATTGGTCGAAAATGACCATAATAAGCCAACTAAAGACTGGACCAGCTGAGGCTAGATGAGTCAAGCAGCTTTTGACCAACTTTCAGCAATAAGTTCTACAGACTGGTTGAGCTTTGCTAACATGTATCTCTACAATTATCTCTCCTACCAAACACTCATAGTACCCCCTTAAGCTTTGCTAACATCATCGCACCAATAACCTTCTCTCAAAGACCTCAACTCAACACTCTATCCGAAGTCTTCAAGTTGGTGCCCAAAAAGTCCTCATAGCAATGGGAGTCCTCATCGAAAAATGCAAAATGATATATAAAACAAGATTTCAGGTGTAACAGAAGCCATGTATTGAAGACGGAATCAGAAGAAGCTGACCAGGGGGAATCATATCCTCATCAACATGCACGGACGGACCATGGGAGATTAATCACTAGGGATTAGGACATCATTCAATGGTTCCATTAGATTTGAAATTAGGCATTTTCATCAAGATCAGAAATTAGAACAACCTAGCGCGGATGTACATGAAATTATTAGTCGTCGTCTTCTCCTTCTCCCTTTTAGATCTATTTTACCGAACTTCTCTACCTATTAGCTCGGCGTCCCGTCTAAAAATGCTAGCTTTCAGTTAAACCCTCATACTAAAGACCAAGATGCACAATCGCCGGTTACCTGGTGTGGGTGTCAATGAACTTGGCGTCCTTCCCGGCGACGAGGATGTCGCAGGCGAGGGCGATCTCGAAACCGGCAGTAACGGCGAAGCCGTTCACCGCCCCGATTATGGGCTTGCGGCAGCGCTCCATCTGGGCCACGGGGTTGGCGTCCACGTCCTTGACATCGCCCTTGAACACCTCCTCGGCGGCCGTGAGATCGACGCCGGAGCAGAAGGCCCGGCCATTCCCGGTGATCACCAGCGCGCCCACCGCCGGGTCGGCGTCGAGCCGCCTGATGGCGGCGGCGAGCAATACCATCATCGGGCGTGTGAGCGAGTTGAGAGAGCTGGGGCGATTGATGGTAATAACGGCGACGCCCGTGGGGTCGCGCTCGACGACGATGAGCTCCGCCGGTGGCGCGGCCTCCATATCAGGGACGGATGGGATCCGACGGTCAAACGGAGCCGCGGCTACTTCAACGAGATATATAAGAAAGACGGTCGCCTATGGGTATCACATACGTGTGTGTTCCTTCACTTACCCTTTCTGTTACGTACCCGTAACGTAGTTGTCTGGCTACTGGCAGAAAATGTGGGGCCAACGGTGGTGTCCACAAGGCATTGGCTTTTGTGTCTGCTTATGGGTATGACAATACGTGGAGAAGTCTTCTCTTCACTTTCACTATATATATATATATATATATATATAACTATGCTTACTCTAATTATGATCAGTAAGCTTACTCTAACTATGCTTATATTGATCATAATACCAAAGATACTAATTAAAGTGTTATATTATTGGCTCACTTGACTGTAATTTTGTGCAAAGTGTGAGAATTTCAATCTAGTTTTGTAAATATCAAATCAAGAAGGAGACCAACACAAAGATTTATACGATCGGATTCTTCCATCAGCATCATCAATTTCTGTACATATACGTATTTCCATTCAGATCATATATCTCCTCCTCTTAGCTATATAGGGTTTTGTATATACGTGTCTCCTTCCTCCTCCACTATAGACAAGCGAGGTCCGCTTTGCTCTCTCTCTGATCTCCTGTGCTCAAAATGAAGTGTCTGTTCTTCTTCTTCTTCTTCTTCTTCCTCATCACCGTCGTGTCTACGTCTTTGCACGTGCCCGTAGCGACTGGAGCTGCGTCCATCGCGAAGACCATCGTCGTCAACCCTAGCGGCACCGGGGATTTCAGAAGCATCCAGGAGGCGATCAACTCCGTCCCCGACTTCAACAACCAGTGGATAAAGATCCACCTCGCTTCAGGAGTTTACAGGTTCGATCGTCACTGTTGCTGCCGCGCTAAGAATGCGGGTGTAGCATTAGGAGTACTAGTTCTTCGGGGTTG
Source organism: Musa itinerans (assembly GCA_001649415.1). Lineage (NCBI taxonomy): Eukaryota > Viridiplantae > Streptophyta > Magnoliopsida > Zingiberales > Musaceae > Musa > Musa itinerans. The sequence goes on from LVTN01000233.1 coordinate 90,293, forward strand.
TGCAGGGAGAAGGTGGTGATAGGCGCTTACAAGAGCTACATCCTACTCGAAGGAGAGGGAGCGCAGAGGACGTCGATCGAGTGGGGCGATTACGCCAGCGACTCCGGCGGCCACGACACCGCCAGCAGCGGAACGTTCACGTCTTATGCTTCGAACATCGTTGTTGCAGGGATAACCTTCAAGGTCTCGTTCGCTGTCGTGCTTCCTCGTCTTCGCACATTACTGTAGGCCTGCATGCATGCGAGAGGTACAAGTAAATATGATTCGATCTTTGGTGCAGAACACATACGATGGGTACAGCCACATGAAGCAAGCGGTGGCGGCGATGATAGCCGGAGACAAGTCATCACTATACTCATGCAGCTTCATCGGGTATCAGGACACTCTCGCTGATTTGTTCGGAAGACACTACTTCAAAGGTTGCTACATTCAAGGCGTGACGGACTTCATCTTCGGACTCGGCCAATCTATCTACGAGGTGTCGAGACATACGTATAGAGATTCGATTGGCATTCACGTTAGATAGCTCACGAGGATGGAGATGAGATGCAGGGATGCACGATATCGACGGCAAACAGCGTAGAGAAGCCGGGGTACGTGACGGCACAAGGGCGAGGCGCGGCCAATGACACGAATGGCTTTGTGTTCAAGCGGTGCAATGTGACGGGGCCTCAAGCGACGTATCTTGGGAGAGCATGGGGACACCACTCGAGGGTCATATTTCACCAAACCTTCATGTCGGACATCATAATTCCTCAAGGGTGGAGCATTTGGAATTCCCATGGTTACGAGTAAGGGAGAGCTAAAAACACTTGAAACTGTTTCCAAAACTCTACATGATAGATAGATAGACATAGATAAAATTTTATTGTAGTTGACTCTGTGTGTGTGTGTGTGTGTAAAATGGATGTGTCAGAAATGAGATAACGTACGTGGAATCGGAATGCACGGGGCCGGGATCGAACCAGTCGGGTCGAGTGAAGTGGAAGAAGACGTTGACTAATGATGAGCTGCGCACGTTTACGGACATTTCCTACATCGATAAGGAAGGATGGCTCGGTGAACAGCCACAGTACTAAGGGAAGAGGCGTTCTGAGGTCCGAGTTAGGTGCACATCCGTCCATAATAATAAACGACATGTTTGTTGTCTGGTTGTGTTCTGTTGGTGTTGTAGAGATACTGTTTTCCCTTTGATTAGTAAAGATGTTGACTGTTGATCGATAGCATAGTGGTTCTGATCATGTATCAAAGTTTCGACCCAGACTCGGTACGGATATACCGATCGATATACCGAGCGAAACACCCTAATGTACCGAATAATTTTATATTTTTTTTATACTATAGCAATGCTATAGTATACTACTGTAGTAATATAACGGTACCGGACGATCCATGTACCGATAACCTATCAGACCGATACATTTCACCCGTACCAGGCAGTACATTTCGATATGACAGACCTTGGTTCTGACTACAATTTGTCGATAGCAGAGCTTGAACAGTTCAGGTAAGTAATTGAATTGGGCTTTAGAGATTGTTGTTATCATCATTCATACTGTTTTGGAAAGGAAGACAAAAAAAAAGCATCATCAATCAACTCGTATATGTTCGAGTTGAACCTATGAATGCTGGAAACCAATCAATTGCTCTTTCAATTTATTGCTCCCAGAAAACAAAAGCAATCAGTAATATTCAATTATCTCTTGGATATGCTTGAACCCACCTGTAGAACGTATATGATTATGCATGCAAGCATGTTAGCTGAACCGAATAAATGATTAAAGACGAGCACTTTGGGTCCTCAAGTCCTCAATGTTCGAAAAACACTAGTGTCGTAGGGCTCAGGAGAATGAGAAGATCATGCCAAGAAGCAAAATTGACCAGAAAAAAAAGAAAATGCTCATGTGTTGTCGAGCCGAAAGATGAGATCATTTGGTGTACAGAACATCTTCCCACGGGTGACGGTAGAGTGGTTGCTTCAGCCTTTTCTGATCGAAAGTATGCCTGCGATCAAACATTAAAGAATTCAATCAATTAGGAAGCGAGTATTCTATCAAAACTTGGTAAATAGAGAAGAACAGCTCCTTTGACTAAGAGGTATAGTGTATGCTAACTGACATATATATTATAAACATCATGCAGAAGCAACCCATTAATTAAGCACACTAATCAGTGAAATGGATTCATTTATCGGCAACAGTTCTATCTTGTATGCACTCACTGTAACACTTAAAAGATGGGTTATTGTTCAAGCAGCTGACTTCCGTAAAAAGAAATTTGTAAAATCCATCTTCTTTGGTTACTCATTTCAGCATTGGTGGTTTTGTTGGATTCATAAACTTAAGCTTCATCAAAGTAAATGGAACAGCAGGGGTGAAGAATTGGGACAAACGAGAAGAAACTTGAACCGTAGTACCAACTTACCCGATCAGACCAATTGAGCGTGCCAACACAAACAGACCATTTAGATATCCGATCTCAACGATCTCATCGATTTCTTGTTTGCTAAACATTCCGCTGCCAGCTAAAAGATCCAAGAAAAGAGATCCGATTGCACCATCAACATTCAGCACCAAGTTGTTTGCCTTTGAGAGAGTGTATGCCTCAACTTGAACGGCATATCCCATGTACTTTACAGATGGGAAATTAGTGTGAGCATACTGTTGCAAAAGCTGCACTCTCTTATCCCTGTTGTCTCTGCTCTTGATCCTATTACCAAAAAGAAATATTGATTGGTAAACATAAACAAAAGTCTCGGGTGGGTAAGAAAACTGGTGGAAATGTAAAGCATATTCGCTAGACAAAATACTTGTTAAGATCTTTTTCTTTTTCGGAAAACCAGCACGACACGATCTTAGTATAATGAAGTATCCAGCACCAAGACAGACACATTCATGCATGAAGCCTGAAGATAGGAGATCCTTTTTTTGTTACCACACTATCTGTTGCTTTCCCAGAAAAGCAACTTTAGTTGAACTTTATGTAGATGGAACAATAATATTCTTCCACTGAATCTAAAATGGAAAGAAAAAACTTAATGTGTATCGTAATGCATGATGTAGAGCAAAAAAGACATGCAAAATTTCTGAAATAGACACCAACTTTCTAAACAAAGTTAAGTAATGACACGAATGGCTTTGTGTTCAAGCGGTGCAATGTGACGGGGCCTCAAGCGACGTATCTTGGGAGAGCATGGGGACACCACTCGAGGGTCATATTTCACCAAACCTTCATGTCGGACATCATAATTCCTCAAGGGTGGAGCATTTGGAATTCCCATGGTTACGAGTAAGGGAGAGCTAAAAACACTTGAAACTGTTTCCAAAACTCTACATGATAGATAGATAGACATAGATAAAATTTTATTGTAGTTGACTCTGTGTGTGTGTGTGTGTGTAAAATGGATGTGTCAGAAATGAGATAACGTACGTGGAATCGGAATGCACGGGGCCGGGATCGAACCAGTCGGGTCGAGTGAAGTGGAAGAAGACGATGACTCATGATGAGCTGCGCACGTTTACGGACATTTCCTACATCGATAAGGAAGGATGGCTCGGTGAACAGCCACAGTACTAAGGGAAGAGGCGTTCTGAGGTCCGAGTTAGGTGCACATCCGTCCATAATAATAATCGACATGTTTGTTGTCTGGTTGTGTTCTGTTGGTGTTGTAGAGATACTGTTTTCCCTTTTATTAGTAAAGATGTTGACTGTTGATCGATAGCATAGTAGTTCTGACCAAGATCCATCATACTGCACCGTACGGGTGTACCGAGCGATACATCCTAATGTACCGAGTAATTTTATATTTTTTTCATACTACAATGTACCGAATAATTTTATATTTTTTTCATACTATAACAATACTAATACTACAGGTAGCAATATAACGGTACCAGACGGTCCATGTACCGATAATCTGTCGGACCAGTACATACCGCCCGTACCATATACGGGTGGTATGCTTCGGTATGACAAACCTTGGTTCTGACTACAATTTGTCGATAGCAGAGCTTAAACAGTTCAGGTAAGTATTTTAATTGGGCTTTAGAGATTGTTGTTATCAGCAATTCATACTGTTTTGGAAAGGAAGACAAAAAAAAGCATCATCAATCAACTCGTATATGTTCGAGTTGAACCTATGAATGCTGGAAACCAATCAATTGCTCTTTCAATTTATTGCTCCCAGAAAACAAAAGCAATCAGTAATATTCAATTATCTCTTGGATATGCTTGAACCCACCTGTAGAACGTATATGATTATGCATGCAAGCATGTTAGCTGAACCGAATAAATGATTAAAGACGAGCACTTTGGGTCCTCAAGTCCTCAATGTTCGAAAAACACTAGTGTCGTAGGGCTCAGGAGAATGAGAAGATCATGCCAAGAAGCAAAATTGACCAGAAAAAAAAGAAAATGCTCATGTGTTGTCGAGCCGAAAGATGAGATCATTTGGTGTACAGAACATCTTCCCACGGGTGACGGTAGAGTGGTTGCTTCAGCCTTTTCTGATCGAAAGTATGCCTGCGATCAAACATTAAAGAATTCAATCAATTAGGAAGCGAGTATTCTATCAAAACTTGGTAAATAGAGAAGAACAGCTCCTTTGAATAGGAGGTATAGTGTATGCTAACTGACATATATATTATAAACATCATGCAGAAGCAACCCATTAATTAAGCACACTAATCAGTGAAATGGATTCATTTATCGGCAACAGTTCTATCTTGTATGCACTCACTGTAACACTTAAAAGATGGGTTATTGTTCAAGCAGCTGACTTCCGTAAAAAGAAATTTGTAAAATCCATCTTCTTTGGTTACTCATTTCAGCATTGGTGGTTTTGTTGGATTCATAAACTTAAGCTTCATCAAAGTAAATGGAACAGCAGGGGTGAAGAATTGGGACAAACGAGAAGAAACTTGAACCGTAGTACCAACTTACCCGATCAGACCAATTGAGCGTGCCAACACAAAGAGACCATTTAGATATCCGATCTCAACGATCTCATCGATTTCTTGTTTGCTAAACATTCCGCTGCCAGCTAAAAGATCCAAGAAAAGAGATCCGATTGCACCATCAACATTCAGCACCAAGTTGTTTGCCTTTGAGAGAGTGTATGCCTCAACTTGAACGGCATATCCCATGTACTTTACAGATGGGAAATTAGTGTGAGCATACTGTTGCAAAAGCTGCACTCTCTTATCCCTGTTGTCTCTGCTCTTGATCCTATTACCAAAAAGAAATATTGATTGGTAAACATAAACAAAAGTCTCGGGTGGGTAAGAAAACTGGTGGAAATGTAAAGCATATTCGCTAGACAAAATACTTGTTAAGATCTTTTTCTTTTTCGGAAAACCAGCACGACACGATCTTAGTATAATGAAGTATCCAGCACCAAGACAGACACATTCATGCATGAAGCCTGAAGATAGGAGATCCTTTTTTTGTTACCACACTATCTGTTGCTTTCCCAGAAAAGCAACTTTAGTTGAACTTTATGTAGATGGAACAATAATATTCTTCCACTGAATCTAAAATGGAAAGAAAAAACTTAATGTGTATCGTAATGCATGATGTAGAGCAAAAAAGACATGCAAAATTTCTGAAATAGACACCAACTTTCTAAACAAAGTTAAGTGGTCATAATTATTATTACATAATTAATGAATTTATTATTTGCGTAATGTGATCTAATATCTCTACCTATAGAGTGAAATCTTTACGGACAAGTTTGCAGTGTACCATGCAATTATTTCATACATAACTAGAAAATTGATTCAGGTGATACTGATTGTAATAAACAATTCGCAATTTCTTGGACTCCATCATATAATAGTTTACAATTTAACAAGATTACATACCATTTCCATCATGATATCATCAATCATAAATTTTGCTCCAGCAGCTTTTATGTAATTCTTACAGACTACAAAACTCGTTCTCTAGTTCTTACGACAATTGTCTGGCAAATTTTTATTTATCCTAACTGAGATTAACCCTAAATGACAAATCAATGAGTTACATGACGGTTGTCCTGTAAAGAACTTGAAATGAATTCCATGGAATACTTCCTATTACTTAAATCTTTCCAACTTTTTATTAGTATTTGAAGATTTTATTCCATAGCAATATGAATCAGCCAAATGTAATATGATTCTGTAATTTCGATGGTGGATTAGTCAAACCCTCCATTGAATGTAATTAAGTAGTTAGCAGGTATTAGATGCCATAAGAATCATTATCAGAATCACTTGACATGATCTGCAATATTGTCAACAGTTCCATATGCGACGATGATGCTTAAGGCATTATGTACCCTATTCATGAATGCAAATGGTATTTATAAGGGTAATAAAAAGAGGAAGATGCTCCATGCACTTCATTAGCTGGACAAGCTATTTTACAGTGATGTTCAAATAAATTCTCAATGTATAATCATCTGATAAGTGTATTTGTTCAACTATTGCAAATAGAAAAGCAGTACGTCAAAATATGCATCTGGCAGTGGCACGAGTACTTGTAACCAAGTAAAACAATATGAACTTCAGTTAACAGCAAAAACTCTAATGATAGATTTGCAGACAAATTATTAGAAGCTTAGATGCCACTTGTTTTCTAACATATACCTGTGCCCTATTCCTGGTACACGAATGCCCTTCTTTTTCATAGCTTCAACAAATTCATAAGGTGTGAGGCCCTGGCAAAATAAGTTGCAGATGTTTCAGTGATACCATAAATTGAAACAAACCATCAGGGTTGTTAATAGAAAATCTAGACACTAACTATATACACTCACTCTGTCACATGCATCTTTAAAGTATCGAGCGGCATCGTCTATTGCACCACCAAATCGAGGACCAATTGTGAGCAACCCTGTATTTTAAAAGTTATTTCCCATTCCAATGACCATAAGCAAAGGTGTCAATAAGACTATTAACATGAGATAATAATCATATGGCAATATGCACCATTAACTTACAAAACTCACCTGAAACCAGACTCGAAACTAAATCTTTTCCAGCTCTTGCGGTAACTATAGTGTTATGAGCACCAGAAACACAAGGACCATGATCAGCACATAACATGACACAGATCTGACAATCACAGAAAGCTCCAAAGAGTGAGATCAAAAGTCTATCGATACCAAGAAAGAACTAAATTGGGTTTTAAATCCAATGAACATCTTATACAGTCAAACTTATCAAAATATATAAAACATTGAAAAAAGACTTGGTTAGCACAAATAATGGAAAATCGTATCTTGACAAACCTCAATAAATTGTGTGCAATAACGTGGAAGACTACGCTTGAACCATAAAAGAGAGATAACATCACCCACACCGTAACCACGTTGGATAATAGTAGACATGGGTACACCAGCATAACATGGTTCTTCACCTGTACAAGGGCATGAGAATCAGAAAATTACTGGGCATTAAAAGATGCAATCTGTATGGAAAATATAAACCAAATTCATTAATCAAACCTCTGTCATCTGAAATGGTGGAGATAATATGAGTTGGAGCCCGGACTTTCCCACTTTTGATCGCAGATTTAAGATCCTCAGGAATTTGAGGAGGTTCAACTTCAGGTACAGGAGCAATCTTCCCTTCTTCAACCTATCCAATAAAATATAAGAAAACAGTAATAGAAGGTTCACTTTTGATGGTTCTCCTTTCTAAAACAATCTAACCAGTATAAGCCAATCTTCTCCAATGCACAAAATGGCATCAATTAGTATCACAGAAAGAATTGAAGCACAATAAGGTACCAGTTTCTCGAAGGTTTCTTTAATTGCAGTCTCAAATGCTTCATAAGAAGTAGGAACAACTGCCCCAGCTTCTCTTAGAGCCTGATTTTTGGCTTGTGCTGATTCCAACTCACCACCACTTTTTGCATCCTGGATTATTGAATTCAGCAAAGGATGAGAGAATACCTTAGTAATGAGCACCATAACCGGTTATAATCATATAACAAAGACTAAAAGATCATTTATGACTCACAGCATGACCAAATTGCACTTCTGACTTGAACAGGCGTGCACAGGTTCCACTAACCCAAGCAACAACTGGTTTATGAACTTTTCCTTCTTTTAGGGCCTCAACTAGGGAGTACTCATCTCTCCCACCCAATTCCCCCAGCACAACCATCATTTTGACCTGATTAGATCCAGAAGCAATATTGAAGAAAAACAAATATCAAGGAAACATGCATTAACAATTTTTACTAAAATACTCATATTACTAAATCTGGGACATTACAGCTTGTTGTTGTTGCTGATGATGCTGTATTACTGTAGAATTTAGTAATTTACAATATGATATACAATTATTTCTAACACTGTGTTACATGACATTTTGACCAGAGATTGCATTAATGATCTAGTTTACTGAAGAGCTATTCTATATTATTTGAGGAAACTAAATTTGTAAGGAATTACCTGGGGGATGTTGTTAAACCGCAGCACGTGATCAGAAAGAGTTGAACCAGGGAAAACATCTCCTCCAATTGCAATGCCTGGAAATTGCATTTAACATCCAGGACTAAGATCAAGATTGCGAAAAATAAGGTTTATTGAACTTGAAAGAACAGCAAACAGAACCTTCATAAATTCCATCAGTGACACGTGCAATTGTGTTGTAAAGCTCATTTGACATGCCACCCTGTAACCATACACTAAAGTTCTTATACCTGAACGGTGCATAGGTAATATAAAATAAATGAAAATCATGTTTAATTCTTAATAGCCTCTTGTTTAAGCACAACCAAAGAAAAAGGAACAGAGATGACAAACATTGTCAATTAGTGCAAGGAGAATAATTACCATAGTTATCTCGAATGTGTAACATTCTGGGTCATGGTAAGAATGCAAGTATGTGGCAAGAGTGCAAGTATTATGCCAATTAGCTAGATTCATGTTTACACATAAGGATAGGGTTGTAAAATCAGGATACAATCACCTGATCTACAGTATGTTGGAAGGTAATTCATTATTTAGGGTCATAATTCCAGTCATTTAGGTACTTGCACCAATACATAGATACTTTGGCTTTATTAAGCAATTAATTACGCATTAAATTGTCTCTCATACATGAAACCAGAAAGTTTTTTAATCATTGATTGTTTTTCTTAGTGATTTATGCTTGCTTGTTTGAGTTTTTCAGAAAGGATTCTAGGGTAGGGAAGTTTGTCTTTTGTTTGTTCAAATTTATAGAACTGAATAACATTATTTAGACAGGCTCCTCAATTATGACATTTAAGATCTTATAATATAGTAACACAAACAAAGTACTGTAGAACAAGGAAACCAGATTACAGATCCAAGAAAATGGATGGATCCAAAACTATGAAATGCACAATTTATGCCATTAGAATAACGACTATAAGTTTAATTCTATATCAGATATCTGAATTATCATTTAGCTTAGCAACTTGAATCATAAGTATTATTTATGGGCTAATATGTTAAAAAAAGGCTAGATTGGTATGCCAGGTGATAAGAAGATAAAATAACATGATCCAAATCCTGAACCCTACTGCTTGTCACATTCAAAATATTAAATTCAGCATGTATAGTATGAAAGGCTCGAAGCACATTGAGCACTCAATTCATAAGGAGTAAGTTGGCATCGAAAATGAAATTAACTGAGACATGAACGGTTTTCCACATAGTCTGTCAAATAAAAAGGATAGGCAACTTATGGAGCATGGACACTTTCATGTAATGTATGCATTTTGGGCTTTTCTCTTTGATGCAAACAATCTTCTTTGATGACTAGAATCCCAAGCATTTACAACTTAATTTTTCTATTTCATTTCTATTCCTTAAGTAATATAGAAAGGTTGGGGTTTAGCCTCTAATTTGAAGCTCAATCTTCATACCTAAATGCTAACACAACTTCTCATCATGTTCAGTTTTAGAAACTAAGTTATTCTGAAACCATTTTAGTCTGAATGGTTTATAGTAATAATGGCTCTTAAAAAAAATTGGTCCTTTCATACAAGTATTGTGTATTCATAAAGACTTCTTAATCAGTGGTGGTCTAATCACCGATGCAAATTATACAAAGAATATAAATATGGATCACCTACCATATGCCTTCAGAAACCAGTAAAATCAATAACGAAAAGTTAGTTTTAAAAGAAACAAATCTTAGTTTTTATGATTCCTTGACTTTGTCATTAGTCTCTTCATCTTCCACTTCCCAATCACCCATGAGGTTATTAATTCTACCAATTCTTGTTTATCTCAAAAGCATTGTATACCTTCAAAGGGAATAATATAGAGATAAAATGCAACAAAGTACAACCTTCAAATCATTTATACTCTTTCCAATGTGTCTCAAGTATCTTCCTAAATATATATTTATGTACCTCCATGCTTCTTTTATCTTCAACATGTCGAATTATAAACTAGCTCCAATATAAACCATCATGTACCAACAGTAAGTTGATCCATTGATATTAATTCATTCCCATTTAAATAGGTAATACCATATCTGATTTCCTCGGCATATATAACTTGCACTGTAGGTAATCTATTTTTGATGCCTTCACACTTTTTTTACATACTCCTTATTTTCAATTGGTGAAATATACATTCCGTGACAACTCACCTAAAGTGTGGTTTTCCCACATTACGAATCTTGCTTCCCATCTCCGGAAGCAGCTTCATCTGTCCTATATCCTCATCTTTGTTAATCTGTAACTAAGGCTACTAAGCAATGTATGTGTTGCTACAAAATCACATCACACCCTATGCATCCTTCTGAAAGTAAATAACCATGCTAGATTTGCATGACGGCACCTATATGAAGTGTGCTGGATCTGATGACTAAAAGTGAGCAATCTTTCTCATCCATATTCTACATTCGGATGAACTTCCAAGATTTATCAATTAATTGGCTCAGAAATGACTACACGTGGGTCATTTGTGCCAAGGGAGTCGTAAAAAAAATCCTTGTAGAAATTTAGTCATTAAAAAAAAATACAAAAGAAAATATATTAACTAAATAAATGAAGTGCTGAAACAACCAACTTCTAAATATCTACTCATGCATTTCTAATTGAGCAAACATTGAATTAGTTCATAAGTTTGTATTAGGTGATTGTCACATAGGCACCAAGATCAACAGGTAAAAAATCAAGACAGTTTCAGCTTGAAAAAATTTGAAACAGAAGGATAATCCTGAAAAAAAAAGTTCAAAGTCAGGCTTTCCCTCCATTTTAGAGAACTTTTGAATACTATGAGCAATCCCAAATACTTCCAGGACTAACCTCACATGTTGGAGGATGGTATCAAAGTCACTATGGCTATTAGTGACTATCTTTGAATTCTGCTGAGAAGAGCGGTTTCATATATTTAAACTACAATCCAAATAGAAGTTCTACTGAATAAGAATCACTAACGAGAATAGTGATTCAATAAATTAAAATTACGTCAGTTACACCAGAATCCACATGGATATGAAGAGGCCATTTTTGGAAATATTGCTGAAAGGAGGCTATTCTGAAAAGATAACTTTAATAAAAGAAGGTTACCGTGAGAAAAGATTCAATGATCCACAGATGTTATGGTTGTGCCTTTGAGATAGTATACCAGAATACTAGCAATTACATGTATTTGGAAAACTTGAGCTTATTATGTAAACTACTCAGCAATAGTTAAAAACCTTATTTTAATAAAAGAGAAGAGATCTTGGCATATCATCTACTAAGCTGCCTTCCATAACAAGTTGAAAGGAGTATAACATAATGATCTCAATCCAAATTGTAAATCTATTCAAATTCAATTTAATTGCAGAGGTACTCCAATCCAAACTCAAGTTCCAATAAAGTATATAAATGTTTTCTTGGGATAACTTTAACTCATATAAAAGACTACTCAACAATAGATAAAACATTATATTGATAAAATAGAAGAGATATAGACATATCATCTACTGAGCTGCCTTTAAAATAAAGGTTATGGCCTGATGGGGATTGCCTATTTTAATAATTATCACAATTAACAAAGAGGAAAAACAAATTGAAAAATGACAATATTTCCACCAATGAGAACATACTGATTTAGACACAAATCCAACAGATCCAGGCCTGTAAAGCTTGCATTGGATTATATTGTCAATTGTTCCTGCAGTATCACCAATCTTAAAAGCTCCAGCTTGAATTCCCCCAACAGTGGCTGGACCAATAAGCACCTGAAATCAACTTTGGAGAGATATTAAGCAATAATATTAAAATATTATGCACAGAATCTATGCAGAGTAAAAAATCTTTCACACGTTATACAACTTAACTAACAATTGATCAGTACAGGTGATTTCAGTACTGGAATTTAAATTTTTATTGGGGGTAAAAACATTTTCTAGGATAATAGAAAAACAAATATTTTCCAAGCTTGTTCATGTCTCTAACCTTGTTATTAGCTCGTGCATAAGCAATTAGCTGCTTTGTATCTGATTCTGGAACACCTTCAGCTATAATAGCTACTACTCTAATTGTTGGTTGCTTCAGAGCTGACATGGAAGAGGCAGCTGCACTGCGTTCATAACAAAAGCATAATATTAAGAATAGCAAATGCACTTTCTTCAAGCATACAACAAAAGCAAGATTACCAACCTTCTAAATGATGCAAAGTTGATAAAAACATCGGCAGTTGGGTGTGCAGAACATGCTGCTTCAATCCTACAGTAAAACAACAAGGAAAGTATGACAGTGATTCAATTGTGCTAATAATTTAATAATGACAGATATAAAGTGACAGTTCACTTAATTAAAATCAATAATAATCAATCTTATGGTGTTATGCCATGTAGAAGTCATAGCAAAGTTAATCACAAAATTAAAGATTATCCATCTAAAACACATGCTTTTAACATGTATGCAAACATATACATAGGTTTGTTTACAACCTTATTATCAACTATACCTTATGCAATGGTATATTTCACATTGTCAGCCATTGAACCATAATTCAGGTGCCAAAACATGTCTCTCTGGCTGTGTGAGATTATGGTAGTCAGTATGAAAAAATTACCAATTTATCACTTTAATCATGTCAACAATTGTTAGGCACATGTCCTAAATGATGTGTGATATGCTCATATTTAGTTCAAATCATTTTACGGACCATGTCCAGAATGCAATCCTTCAGAATAAAGTATATAGAAAGTAATGCTCAAAATTCTTAATGTTTCTTGCCATATTGTAGATCTTTCAGTACATATATAATTTACTTAAATTCAACACAGGCTTTGCACCAACAGAAACAATATCTTGTACCAATGCGACGAGCTGAATATAAACAAGAATCAGAGAGAAGCAATCAGATCAATTTGGTGCTCAGCTAAAAGCTAAGCAACCAAATCATCATGAAAAAATTCTGTGACTATCAAAGTTCTTGTTGACATAAATTTCTTACTTACATTGAATGAACAGGAATTGCAATTTCTTCCTGACCGAAAAATAGCTTTTGAAACCCCTCGGATCCAGGATTAATTATTCCAGCAACAGAAGGTGTTTCCCTCCCTGTAAACAAGAAACCACAAACAATTTAAACAAAGGAAGAGACAATCATCAATACTAATAGCATAGTACATGACAAACAAAAAGAAAGTCAAACAAACCACAAAGGAAGTCAAAATCTAGCATCCGCTGGATTGGAAGTTGCTTATAATTGTAAAATAGAGCTTGAGTATTCCGCGAGAAAATTTGTCCAGTAGCCATATGTGAAAAAGCCAAAAAAAAAGACACCCTGTATATAGGTAAAAATCAGTTCCATTATCACAAAGACTGTAAACACTTGAATTTCCAGCATGTATATGAAAGGTAGTACCATAAGTAAGGATTTAAAAAGGAGAAACAACTGCAAATGGTTGAATTAAACTATTCGCAACAAGTAATTTCCATTTAAAAATAGAGAAACCATGAATAAGACGGAAAATGATATTACAAGAAACAGAGAGAGAGTGTGTGTGAAAACTTTCAGATATTTGGTAATTACCATAATTTTAGTACTTAATCTTCAGATATTTGGTAATTACCATAATTTTAGTACTTAATGATCTAAAGGCAGTGATTCCAGTTCAATATCATTGTTGTTTTGTTCTCCAAAATAAAATTGCTTAATAGCATCACATGTTTGCCAATAAATTTCAAGGTAAAGAATCACATGTAACAAATGGCAAGAGCCTTAACCTAGGTAATGGAGTGCAACGTCAAGATGAAAGATTTTGAAGGTAGTTGAAGGCAGAGTTAATTATTCAAAAATTATTGTTTCGTAGGTTTTCTCTACCTGGTTTTTTTGTGCACTGTCATTTTCGTGGGTATTATCTATCTGGTATTCAGGCAGACAATACTTATTTCCACCTTGTATTGATTTCCGAGATGGAGAAAGAGAATGTGAAAAAGAGACCTACTATTTAATGTTCCTATGCAAGTCAAATCACTGCCCACAGAAGGATGATCCTGATTGGTGATGAATGAAGGTCTTGATGTCTTCCCAATATTACAGTAATGAGCAACAAAATATAGCAAATAAAGTCTATGAGCAGAAAAAGTATGGAAGAGTATCCTGGTGCACAAGCCAACCTCACAATGTGTCCAGTTGTATACAGCCTTACCCAGGTTCTCCATATGGGGAAGGTTGTGCCCATGAAATAAAATCATGTACACGATCAATTTCCCACAGAATAATAAAGTACGGGTGCCTTAGTTGGTTGCCAATAATTAATTACTGGCTCATAACGATAACATCATTCAGAAGATGAATGAACATTTGATGAGGTTAGATATGTCTCCATTAGGGCTGATTAACATAAACAGATTGAGGAATATAAAAGGTAATACAGGAAAAAAACCAGTTCAGACATTTTGGCTTGTTGTAGTTATTGTAGGGAAGAAAAAAAAAATTACACAAACCTAGGAAAGTAGAATAGCCACCGCTCAAAAGAGAATTTTTCATGCAGACTTTGCAAAATTTTAAAAAGAATATTGGTAATCATAAGACACAAAGAATGAATTAGTTTACAATACAACTCTGCAAACTGGATGAATGAAATGTGATAATGCAGGTGGAGTGAGTTGTTTTTCAAATGTCATGAACTAAATCTAGCTTACAAGAATCTAATGTCAAGAACTTAAAACAGCAACTATAGGAAATGTTAGGAGATATTCAGTAAACCCATCCCTCACAGGTGCAAGAAATTCAACAGATTTCGATAAAAAAATCAGCCCTCATAGTTGAAAAAAGAGTAGCAGATTTTGATAAACAATTGAAAATTTTTGCTCTTGGATAGAGAAGAGCTGGATGGTGAATTAGTGCTCTAAGAGCAGCCAGTTGTGACGAGAGTTGCGAGTGATAATGTAATGCATTTACCAGAAGTAAAGGGGATACATGATGCTAAAAAGTCTAGCTGCATCATTCACTTCTATTCAATTCTAGCTAAGAAAAGGAATGTGGTAATGTGTCCCAAGGTACAATAAAAGCATGTTACTGATCACTATCTTTACAAGAATTAACTAAGCAGTTGCTAAAGTAAGCACTAAGAATAAAACTACAAAATTTAACTTTCTATTCTATTTGAAAATTAGCTTCGACACGGATGGCTACAGAATAGAACCTCGAAGACTTAAATTGAATCAACACTGCATATCCATAACGTCAAGAAAGATACAACCAATCCTAAACCGAAAGAAATAGCTCAAAAGAATTTTCCAAAAGATCAAAATGTTTGAAAAGGATCGTATTCACGAAACTTCAAATCCAACCCAAAGCAGAAACCAAAAATGATCTCTTCAGAGAGAACCCGCCCGATGTAACCAGAGAGGGAAAGGTGACTCAACGGAGACGACACACATCTGGATAATCCTAATAAGGCAAGGCTAAGTAAAGGAAACCAAAACGCGAGAAGCCTAGAGCCCAATTCAATTCGACACACATCTGGATCGCCAGATCTCTCATTTCCCAGATCCAATTCGACACCTCGAGGTTCCAACCCAGAACAAGACATCCACAACGTATTCAACGAAAGGGGGAGAAGGGGATGCGAGGCACATGGAGAAGCAAATCTACCTCGGATCCGATCGATCGCCGCGGCACCGGACAAGGAATCAAACCGGAAAGGCAATCGCGCGAGGACTCAGAGACGCGTTGGGGCTCCTTAAATAGGGAGAAGGGAAAGGATGGGAGAGCCGTCACCACGAGCACCCAACCCCACACCTACCCCGACATGAGAGCGGCACGTGCTACATCGGCCAGCCTAACCAACAACCACACCACTAAGTCTGAACCGGACTAAATCGAACCGGAACCGTACTGTTTGGTTTGGTGAGAAAACCAAACCGAGGAAATTACAATTTACTAAACTTTTCATGTTGTAAATTAATAAATCATAATATTCTATGACGAAAAGAAATTACAAATTACGATATTACTGTTTGAATTACATGTGCATACCACTTTAATTTTAAAAGTAAAGGTTCCGGTTTGGTTCAGCCAAGAAACACTTCGGGTTCGATCAAGGGAGTGATGGATTCCGGTTGGGTTCGGTTCGGGTTACAATTTTAAATGCCAGCCCATAGTTTAAGTGGAGCAATGAGAACCAACAGAGTTAAAGCTGATGGCGACTGCCGGAAGTGATTATATATATATATATATATATATATGGCAATCTCGATAAGGCAATGGCAATTGGATGAGTGTAACATTAAGGACTCAACTACCCCATGCTGAGGGCAGGCGGGCGTGACCACCTAACTGTGTGTGATTTGGCACTGCTAGCACTGTATTTTGCGAGTATTAATGAAAAGGCCAACGCTCCGACCAACCAAATTGCTATTTTGACTCCCGACATAACGTTTGATCATGCGATGTTGGGTAGGCGGGTTGGGTCATCGGATGGTTAACGTCAACAGGCGACCTAATTGGGTGGAGACTTTTAGTATTTATTTTTTGTGATGGATGGAGTGCGTTTTAATCTTTAGGCAATCTAACTACTTGATGGAATGGATCATCTGCTTTTGACCATGCACATTTTTATTCCCTTTTATTTTCATTTCAGAATTGTTTTTGTTGCCTGAAAAAATGGTTTGAAGTGCATATTGTCTAAAAGTAACAAATTTATCGTCATCAAATTTAGTGTAAGTATATATATTCCTCTGAAGACTGATTTTTCATATATGCATTATTATTGTTATATCCATATAAGACTGAGTGTTAACTATTGAACTAAATCGATGTGACCGGACATGAACTTGGGCAAAATGCGACTTTGAAGACAAATAATAACTAATCGGAGTGACATTTTAAAAATAGTGGGACGACAGTGTTAACATCTGTTTTTTTATCAAACGAAATACAGATAGATACTAAATTCTATAGCCACATTTGGATATACCAAAAGTGGATATATATATATATATATATATATATATATATATATAACAAATATTTATTCGAAAGCAACAGTAAACGAACAATATAGACACATTGTTCATAGAAAGCCCATTCACATGAAAAAGTTTGTCATGTTAATATAAAGCATATTTAGCCTGTGGATACATTGAGAAACTTGGATGGTTATACCATCTATGTGAATTCAAAAGACAGATAAAAGATATGAATATAGATAAAGGTTACTGTTTTATAATTCTAGCAGTATGAAAAGTTGCAAGCACCCGAGGATGTATATTTAGAAAATGGATCGTACCATATTCGAATTATTTTAATTTTTTACAAAGCCTTGAACAGATTTTTCAGTTTTCTTCCAAAAAAAAGATTAAGATAAACAAAAGAAGACACATGGCATACATGCAGAAAACGTTGCACTGCTAACTAGTTCAAAATTAGTCCATAAGTTGCATAATTCAGCCAATAAATTTCAAACTAGAGCAAAACTAGTGTTGCGTATTAAGGACGCTCAAGACAGACCACTGAGATGGGATTACTTAACAATATTCTAACATTTATTACGAATGTTTCAAATTTCTACTTCTTTTTTTCAAACATCTACTTGAACCATCTACTCGGAATTGAGCCTTGAAAACCCAAACAGCAAGATTGTTTTCTTTTCCTGAGTATCCAGAAAATAATCATTCTAAAGTATAACCCAAAACCAAGAAATCAAAATAGAAAACTTGACTCACTACCATATTTCCTCATTGGCTCCCTCCCTATCCAAATAGGATCGACGGTGACTGACAAGGGAAGTGATGTTTAATGATTACCGGTGGGCAGAAGCACCAGCTCTTGGGGGGTTTAGTATGCACCAGTAGCAGCAGTCATTAGTAAATACCAAATACCAGCGGCAAACCTCATTTTAAGTAAAAGATAATACAAGCACATACTCGATGGATATATATAGAAAAAACAATTTGGTAACACCAAAAAAGGTCAATCTTTCACCCATCCTGCTGATTCAACTGCTCATGTTTATGATCATGGAAACAGAGACATCAATTGCCAATATTATGACCACTACCAATTACCACCAAAGAACAGTAGCCAAGGGGGAAAAAGAAATACCTATTTAGGAACATGTTCTAGGCAATTGCTGCTACAGAAATTATTGCACGTTTGATTAAAAATTATAACTCTAATCAGCCTGCACATATTAAGAAAGAAGGTTTTAGAGGCATCAAAATTTACAATTGTTAACATCAGAAGGAAAAAGTGATTAGTAGACTGACTAACAATCAAGCAGAGGGTCCAAAATGATCGCTACAAAAGGAAAAATAATCCAGTTCTTTCTAATGAAGCCTCCTTTTCAAAATTTGCTTCCGTGGTTCCTTTTTACTGGATACTGTGCTTGATCCCAAAGAAACCATCCCCACTGCTAACTGGTATAAATCCTTCAACCTGCAGAAATCAGATTGTGTTCATAAATTGAAACAGCTAGTTGGGTGGTTAAACACCGGAGACAATGTTGATGTAAGCAAATTATACAATCACCTTGGTATGCTGATAAAGAGAGCAATAACAGACACTCCGACAATCAGAGGAAACACCGGAGCTGGAGTTGGTTCCTGCATGGTATTAAAAATACAATCACTTCAGTTATTCCCTAAACAACACTTACATGTGTTGCCATTGCCAAAACAATTGCATTGTCAAAGCTTTTGCGACAAGATTTTTCCCCAAAGTTGCAGGTTTTTTACATAAACTAGTGCATTTGCTGGGACATGTAATGACTACTTGTATATCAAGCTGTTGTTCAAATCTTTGAGCTGTTTCAAGTCAATGTTTAAAGTTGCCTTAATCAGTGTAGCGGCTATTAAGCATGGCCTCCAGTTACGCTCCATGTGCTAAGGCATGACTAGTGTACCATTTTTTGTTGGTTCTCAAACAGAACCAAGCTGTTCCTGTTGCTGCTTGACTGAGGCTCTCTGCTTTGCTTGTCTGCTAATGGATAAGTTTGACAGTGAATAGGATTTTTGCTATATATGTAATGCTTGTTTTATTTGCAGTTCTACAGAACCATATTTGTTCTGCTTACTGCCAAGTTCTGACTCTCATCCTTTATAACTTGGTAATTCAATTTAGTTAATGTCACCTAGCTAAACGAATCAAAAAAAAAAAAAAAATCAAACATTAACAGGCCAGCAATTTCGAGGAATTAAGATCAGCATGTAAATCAAAAGCAAAGCCATTTATCACTGTGTGCCTCACCTGTTTGTGATTTTCTTCTTTGACATTATATCTGAGAGGACCAGCATGAATTTGAGGTTGTTTTTCCAAGTCAACTTCCAGTATTTCGGATTGAAATCTGTGAGAACTTGATGGGAATCGAGACCGGAGCTGCACTAGGTGCTTGCCCCTGGGCAAATCACGCACTTCGAAGTAGAACGAGAGCGGCAAAGGAAAGACTGACTCAACCTTAGATGGGTCACTAGCTAATCTGATCTCAACAGAAAGATGTGGCTGTAGATCTTCAATGTCATTTCCTTCCACATGGCCACTTAAAATTGTTATATCTGGTTGTTCAAACACCACAAAATCCAAACCTCTTACGTCCTCACTTCCAACCTGCCAATAAGAAAATCTGATAAGACACAGGAAATGGATATTTTACAGCAGTTATTCCATATTTCAAGCATTTATAATTAATTGTTAACTAAATAAGGAATAACAATGACTTGGACTGGCTTTAAGTAGCAGCAGCCACAGAGAAACATAGCTCATTCACTTCTGCATTTATTGTTTAGCTGCCCACTCAGATAAATATGTAATGAAACACCATAACTACCTGACAGTACTCATTTTTCCCTTGGAAAGTCATCAAGCATGAATGTTTTAACAGGAAGAATGAAACTTACATCAGTACATATCAATAATAAATATACATGATGGTTGAGGCATGCTGTGTTCATAGGTATAGTTCTCAAGTCTTCTCACAAGTATAACAGTATATATCTTTTATGGAGAATGATTACGAGAGATACTAACATATGTAGTTGAATGCATAGAACCTTTTAGATATCTGTATTTGATTTACTGATATTACAAAGAATTTACAGGATTATAAAATGCAAAATCAGCTCAATATGATTGTTTTAGGCATCAGTTTTCTATTGCTCTCCGATTAGAATGGCAATGGTCCTCAAACCTATGAATCTCAATCCCCCAGTCTCCTGCCAACCTCTCATTACGCCACACCTCCCTCCCACTCTTATGCCTCTGACATGCAAAACTCTCCCTCAATGTCTCCTCTGCCCCCTCCATCCAATTTGAAAACAACAGCAGCAGCAATGTTATCAACCTCCCATTGCCAGTAATGGTCCTCCTCATCAACATTAACCTAGTTTGGTGTTATGCCAACACCACAGAGTCTTCTTGCATCCCCAGACATGAACAAGTTGAGTTTTGGTGCACTGAACATACATCATGTACACAGGGCAAGGATGACATTGCAAACCAACGCTTACACCCACCCCCCATGGCAATTCCTATATTACTTTATTATGAAGTTCTGATTATTGAACCCACCATTCAGTCTTCTTTCAATCATATTCCCACAATTGTTTACAAAATAGTCTTTCTTTCAAGTTTCAACCACCTTTCAGTCTCTTTATTTTCCTTTTCCCACACTAGTCCGCCGGCCAGAAGGTACACAAATCAAGACGTGAATCCTTGTATACTATAAAGATAATTCCATATCTTGATGACAATAAACTACAAAATGAGTGAAACACAATGCTGATGCAGTGACATTATACATTTCAGCTGTGCGTTCAAACTGAAAATTTTTATTCCTTTATTCTTTGCAATAAAACATGGTTGCAGTAACTTTTTCCCATTTGAATATCAAAATATTTAGTGGTCCATACTATTCCTTTTTTTAATTAAATTATTAGTGACCAATTTGCTCTCCTCCCATGCATGAGCAGAGGCAACGAGTTAAATTCGTTCTGATTCTGTTCATCTATAGGGTATAGTCAGGTACCCAGAATGGAGCTCTCACCCATGCACCATACGTTGGCATCCATGTCTAAAAGTTTGTGACGTATATAACATAATATTGGTGAACATTCAAACAGCTCGAAAACATCCAAAAAAAGCACTTACCATAACAGCAATAGATTCGGGAGAAGCCCGTTCAAGTGTTTTGACTCCAAGGTAGTCCTTTGCTACTATTTTTACCATATATGTGGTGTCAGGCAGAAGACCCCTTAACCGGAAATTCCCCATATTATCAGTTGCTGCTTCCTCGTAATAGCCTTTGCTTTCTGATCGTGCTTCGACATAAACACCTTCCTTTGGTTGACCTGAGAGTAATGATACACTGCCCATAGCACTACAAAGGGAAGCATTTTAGCATAGAATAACACATCTTTAATAATGTTATATAGCATATTCACACATTTGAAAGTCAAGATTCAGATAGCATTTAATAATGTTATAATAGCATATTCACACATTTCGAAAACAAGATTTGGATAATATCCCTTCCATATAATGTACTAAAATTACAACATATCCTAATTGAAATATATTGAACCATGCATGAGTTTTTTTCTCATGTTATAAGTTCTAAAAGCTTACAGTTTGATAAACATTACAGTTGCAAATAGCCAAATATGTTCACTATTTTTTATGAATGATCTATGACATAATGCCTTGTTTAGTCAATTCATAGTTAATAGGGTTTACGGCCAATGAGAATGACATGAACGTTTGCAATCTCCACAATCAACGTATTAGTTGGACATTCATTAATTGTTTGTGCAGCATGAGTACGATATGAAGGATGCATATTTCTATCTCCATATACATGATGGATTGTACATCTTTGATACAGCACATTATGTTTGTATATTGAACAGGTGCCTATATGGATTACCAGATTGTCAATGTTACCTTAATAGAGCAACACAACCAAAACTGATTACTTCATATACTAGGGAGTTTTTTTTCACTTCAAGATTTCTACTTCATTGTACATACATATCCTTCTCTTATCAACAAAATGTAGCCTGAGTGGTTGTAATATGCACCCACATATGCATATTTGGTCATATGGCCACCCTGTACAAAGTCATGCAGCATCGATATGTTGTGTTATCAAACATGTTTAATCTATTGCACAAAGCAATATGCAAAAGTATGAAATTATGATTACTTATGTGGTGTATATTTCCTATTTATTAGTATTTTTTACAATTATTACTACTATTTTGGTACTATTATTTATGGTCCATAAATATAACACTTATAACTTAAACCTTCGTGCATTACTTATAACATACTGCTTACATAAGTTGTAAATGATATCCTATAAAATTTCTGTTTGGTCATACCTGATATTTGCATATTAATAATTTAGACTTGATTATGCAGTTTTTTATACTTAATTAACATAATTTTGGGTATTTTAATTAAATGACATATGCGAGCAAATATGATTCTGTATGTTGCATATTTACTATGCAGTCTCTTGACCACCTGCATACAGTACTGCTCTTTAATAGCCCTTTGATATTAAGGAATCTAGCTGATATTTTCAAAAGCTAGCTCTGATCTCATACTGTCCATTCTCATCTATCATTTGTGTTTTTAAACAAATGACTGGTTCTATAATTAACAATATAACACCTTAAGTCTATGTTATCTTTATTTCCTCTAGCTAGCATTTATAACATCATGATCTAAAGTCAAAATGCCATCTCTTAAAGATGACCTGTAATGCAAAACATGCCTAACCAATGCAAGTCTGTTTGTTGTTATGAAATTTTATTTGGATTCTGCAAGCATGTATCAGGATTCCTAACCTGATCACAGAATGATGACTGTATTCAATGTTTAAGTTTTATTTAATCACTTATATTTTGAAATGTATAAGCAAATGATCATATTCTTTTACAGCCAATCCACTAGCTTTTAAGGAACTTTGCCCCACTTGAACCAAAACCTAATTCAACCCAAACCTCAACTCAACCTCAAGCTTTTCCTCCAGAAAGAAAAAAGAAAAAAAAATTGAACCCTAATTTTTTTTTTTCAATGCACTTTCTATAACTTTGAATGCATTTTCCAAAAGAAATAATCATGTTCTGGTTGTTGAATATCTTCAGAATATATTGCCTTGATACTTGGCTCAATCATCAAATTTTGATGGTGAATAATACCCCTCATAAGCAGGGCAAAGGAGGGAGAGAGAAAATAGTGATGTCAAAAGTTGGAACAAAACTTTCTAGCAGGAGGCATCTCAAGTTTCTTTCCATGAAACTAACGCATAAAAAAGAAAACGAGCTCAACAAGATGCCACACTTATGGTCAAAGATGCAGAATCTCCAGCACTAGTAGGAAATCCTTGACTTACCATAGGCATGTAAGGGAAGGTATTGTATTCCAGTACTGGATATTCGCTGAATGTGCAATGATTGCAACAGAAATATTACTGGCTATCAAGGAATACAGCTATGCACTTATGAATATAATAATATCTTGGATACCTTATGCTAGCTTCCTCGGTGTCTATTATAGATACTTAAGTGATCAGAATAACATGTACTGTAGAATGATCAAAATGTACTTAATAAGATTGTAATTATTAACAGGCAGGTTTACTGCTTAAACACTATTAAAGGCTCCAAAGAGGGTCAACATAACAAGTGTAACCCTGCAACCAAAGAGGATGTTTCCATGACCGGAGAAAACCCATCATCCAAAGCACAAACAAGCAAAGTTACCATCCTAATGCTTGCTTTCAAATATTCCTATAGATCTTAAATATATGAACCAAGTATTCCATGATCATGCATCAAATGTTCTCAACCCACATCACCAGGATTTCCTACTCACAAACTTATATAATTCCCAATAGTCAATACAAAATATATTGATGAACAAGGGAAAATGGGATTTGTTTTAAAGGTATCAAGAGGGGAGCCCCTTGATCCCTAGAGTCAGAGGTCTCAGCAAATGTAGCAAAACTAGGAAAACTATTTTTTTCATGCCAATAACACTTTTAACCCAAAACTATATTATGGACAAGTGCATGGTAAAAATGTGAAATAAACTTGCCTGGAAATCAATGATTTCTTTTATAATACACTGGCACACATTACATCATCAATGAAACTAAATTACAAGAGAAATATAAGGTTTGTGAAAAGGGGGAGATACCAGATGCAAAAATGAAATCAACGAACCTGTAAGCAACACGTGTTGCAAGAAATTTAACCACTTTAGACTCTCCAGATTCTAGTTCAATTGCCACAGCTGCAGGAGAGAAGGAATATTCCTGCCGAAGCAATAAATCAAAAGGAAATTCTATTGCTGTTTCTTTAGGGAAAAAACAACAAGATAAAATAGCAAACTAATTCAAAAGATATACAACATAGCAAGTCCAACTGCCCGCTCAAGAACTTGCCACATTTAATTTAGTGGCATACAAAACCTTGACTTCTGAACACTAATGTTTGTGGCACGTAATTAACAAAACAAATATATATTAGAGGACACTATAATTTGAATGATACAAATTGGAGATCAATTATCAAAATGCATTTGTACATTACTCGGTAACAGTTGCTTAACAAGCATGTGGTGCTCCTCGCGTGAGAAATTTCTTTTTTGGATTTTAGACAACGATGAACAATGGAACTTTGATTTAAACAACTCACCAAATGTTTTATAAGAATGCATAGTCACCAAATCAAGGTTCTCAATTTTAATGTGTACCATCTGGTACGGGAGGTACGTATCGGTTCGAGAGGATATCAATACGTGGACCATCCTCTACCGAGCGATACTAGTGTTTTGACCGGTACTGAGGCGTACCGACCGATACCGCCCCGGATTTCGATCATTACCGAGGCATATCGGTCGGTACACCCTAGCATGGTAGGTGGAGATATTTTTAAGATTTTAGGGTGTGTCGTCGATACGCCCTAGCATACCGACGGTATGTACCATACCGAGCAAAGCTCGGCATGCCGGTACAGACTGGTATTCAAAACCCTATGTAAAATTGCTGCAAATGAGAATGCATAGGTAAAATTGAGATAAAGTGTTCCTCGTAATCAGGTGCAAAAGCAAATAAATCACCAAAAAACCAAGCAGATCAATGACCCAAATGATAAGGAACCAAAACATAGAAATCATTACAAGAGAAAAACCAACCTAGAATTCGGCAACTTATCCTATCTTCTAATTAATTTAAAGGTACAAATTCTAAATTAAGAGGCAAATAAAAAAATCTAGTCAAGAAAAAAATGTTCCTTGCTTGAAAGTGAAAAGTCACTTTGAGATGATGGATAGAGAAGGAAAATCTTACCATAAAATCAAACATATATGTCAGGGAGATTCTTCCAATAGGAGTATAGTAATGATGGCCACCAATATATCAACAACAGTAGACCCAAAGATAGCTAGTCAAGCTACATTAGTTTTCAACTCTACCTAAGTTACGAGTAATTCATCCATATGCTTGGTTTTCCTTTTTAGGAGCAAACCATGCATAAAGACCTCTAAAGTTCCAAATATCATGGATGTTCATAAAGACCTTATGAACAGATTCATTTGTACATAGTATCTATGCATAGTCTCTTTTTATCTAGGGCCAAAAGATGAGGTAGAATCACTATCATAACCTCATGTTGCTTTTTTTTTAATTTCCCCTAATTATGATCTTCCTTGCTAAAAGGATGAAATGAGCCATGATATCGAGATGGATTTACCCTCAGCAAGATATTGAATCCAATGTAGTAAGGAAGTTTTTAATAAGGAACAGAATTAGAATTCTTATCCATAACAAACAGATTTAACTGTCTTAAGCCAGAAGTTAGCTGGAAGAGCATTCATCAAGTCTTTTTAAAACTTCAGAAGGGCACTATTGTATTCACAACTTTGAGCAGGATTCAACTATCTAGTTTATATGAAATCATACATGAAGGGAAGGGAAAGTATGACATATTCCCTTCTCAAACTGTTATCTGTAAGGACAAATTTAACTTCTCCCATGATCTTTTACTTATGTAAAACTTGATTAAGTTGATTGACAATTTGTTGGAACACTGAAAAGAGGTCTTTCTTTTTTGTAAGAAAAAAAATAATTGGACAAAAGATGAGCTAAACTCTAAAGTACATTATATGGTTTCAATGAACGGTCTCATGCCTTGGGATTTTGCTGAAATGCAAATTTAGGGTTATTAAATTAATGGAGCTATGCAACTAAGTTCTGCCAGTTGACTCATTGTTCTCAACTCCATTTTAGTGTACAACATGACACTCATCAAAATGAAAATAGTTTTGTTATAAAATGAATGATTAGGTGGTAACTTCTTATTATGATCACAACGTTGTGATACAATGAAAAAATAGCTCAAGTGCAAATGGCCGATAAGGAAATTACAATATTCTGTCAATAGAGCAAAATGGATATACAATATTCATTGTTTTCTCTAATGTGAATGTCCTTCATAACTCTGAACTATCTGAGATAATTATCAGAAATCTCAAATAAGAAAAAATTAAATAATCAATACATGGAACTTCTGAGTTATGACCCTTGAGTAACTGATGTATTCTAATTCCAAACTACTTATCTCTTCATATGAAAACAAAAAATTATTTGGAAAACCAATCAGAAAACACCTATTAAGCAAATAAAAAACATTAAATAAAATATGCATGGAGCTTCTGACCATTAAGTAAACTGATGTATTTTAATTCCAAGCTAATTATCTATTCATATGAAAACCAATATATATCTGGAAAACCAATCAGAAGACACCGTTAAGAAAAAAACAAACATTATGTTTGCAAAGTTAAAACACCTTTAGCAATGGGCGGAGATAGAAACTTCCAGGAAATAAATCGACAAAGCTGAATGTTCCACCAGCACTGCTGATCGAGTTGTTCCTGTAACCATCTTCACCACTCAATGATAATAAAACAGAAGGGAATAGTTCTCCATTCTCCTTTTCGTCATGTATGTGCACTACAATCTGACTAAGCTGTTCACATGTAAAAGAACTAGGTCCAACTTGTTTAAGATGATAACCTGGCTGTAGAAGCATAAAAAGAATATGAGAAGATAATAGTAAAGAGAATCACAGAGATTCTTCTACGTGGAAACTACAAAAGCAGTTCATTAACAATGAATATCCAAGTAACATGAATCTGGAACAAGTTTAGAAACTTAAATCTCACTAGAATATTTCAACAAATATATGTGAAAAATATGCTAAACACATTTACATAAAATATTTCATGGAATAAAAGTGACAAGATTTTGAGACGCAGCATACTCAGAGTTCTCTTTTGGATTTAGTACCTTCCAAGATGCTTTTAAGAATCAGGCACTCTATTACTGGTACCCACCAGAAATAAAAAAACAGATCTTAAGGACCAATTGCAAGATAAAAAAACCTAATGCTAACCTTTGAAGCTTCAACTTTGTAACTTATATCATCATACAAGGGCCCAGCAGTAAAAGAACCATCTATTCCAGTCTCAGTTTCAAAAGCTAAATCCCCTTTCTGCAAAGAGACATAACTGCTGCTCCCCATGGCTGTGATTCTTATATTAACACCATCTAGGGCAGGAGATACTGATCCTTCAATATACAACCCAACTCGACCACTAATCGGAGGAATAGAAGCTTGACATCCATCAACAGAAACTGATACCTGCCGGTTTAGATCGGAAAACATATATCAAAGAATAAGTTCATGAATTTAAATCTGATGTGAATTAGGAAAATATGTATTACTTACCTGCCTCTGCCTTGGATAAAAAAGTATCTTCTTCTCTTGTCCAGTACTGCAAAATGCAAATGTATTTAAAGATTAAGGTATAAGTAAAAAAATGGTCAGCTAATCATAGAAAGAACTTAGTTCTGATTATCATAAGTGTAGGCATAATAGGAAAGGCTGAATATCAGAAAAATTAAATAGCAGACAATTTTATAACATAAAATTGTCTGTTATTTGACGATCAAATAGATGCAGAACATTTTGGTAGCAAAAACTTAACAGATATTTGAATTTGTTAAAAATGTTAGTCCTTGTATCATCATTCTCAAAAAAAAGAAATTCTTAGATATACAAAATTTAGGTCCTGATTCATTGGATTGGAATTCCAAGTAATATATAGTTCATGTAACATGCATATACGCATATGAATATTTGTCTATGGTTGAGAGAATTAGTACTGCAAATTATGAGGCAATTATTTTATGTATAAAGCTGGTATTCACTACCTAACATCATCAGTGGATATTCATATGAGATCAAGAACATGGATGAACCATATATTAGAACATGCACATCTAGCTAAATGACAAAAGAAAGATGCAATAACATGCATCATTGGTCAGCCATGTTGTTCATATTCTATTGTCTCAAGAAAAAGAAGGTTGATGGTCTAACTACTGATCTGATTAGAGAAACAAGGTCAGTTGGTAGTTATCTGAGACTAGTGATAGTAACTGGAAAGACAAAGGTAAATTGCTATGGGCGAAACTATTGCTGTGCAAAGCAAATTCACATAAACATAATAGATCCACTCGGTCTCATATCAGATAATTGCTCTACAGAGTATAGATTGACTCCATAAGTATATGATGATAAAAAGCCATCATCCCAGCTTGATACAATTCTGTCGTAGCATGATAATCTTTTTCCATCTTTTCCAAGGACTGCCAGTGCCAGCCTAATGTGTTATCATGAATACTCCAACTGATCAAAATAGTCTACAAGTTCAAGCTGGACTTCATAGCCCTCCATAATAACCAAATCAGAATCATATAATTACCTGGTATCTCGAGGAGAAAAGATAAGATCCTCTCCAAGGTCAGACCAGGTTGAGTATTCATACACAGCAATGTTCCTTTGGCCGCTCTTATCAGACGAAAATCTAGTAGAGACAGTATCAGAAGTTCCATCTCTATCAAATACATCCAGAACAATGTGCTCAGATAAGTCAACTGCATCTCGGACCAAGTCTGAATCAATGTGAATTTCTCCTTTAAGAAGGTACTTCTTTCCAGTAAGATATATGGGCTATTAAAGAGAGAAGGTTAATCATTTAACAAAAAGAATAAATGTTCATAATATGAAATGTAGAGCATCCAAATATGAATTCCCCACAATCAATTAAATCAACAAAAATATGGGGCCACCTCACCGTTGGATCCAAAGAGTTAAATTTCAACGATGAGCTCTCAAATGAAATGCATGAATTGACAAAATGTAGCTCATGCTCGCCAGGAGTCTCAATGCAAATCTTTTGTGGCCCTTTCTGCATTCAACATTGCAAATCTTAGAAGCCTGATTATACTAAACCCTTGTTATTTGAGTATTTCTGTTATGGCAACTCATACAAGATACCTTAATTGTAATATCAAGACGAGATGAATCAGGTAGGAGTATGTAGGCATCAGTATCATGTGAGGATATTAAGTTAATCCAATAACCTCTTTGGACAAAGACAATTCCTGTCATGTCTTGGGTACCCACATCTAGATCAATAAAATTCTCATTCCAACACCATGTATCCTCCTCAGGCATTGCCAAGGAAGAGATATGCTTCACCTGTCCAAATGTCAAAGCATCAATTGTGGATAACAGCAACTAAGAAGCCTGAAAAGATACACTATGATGATTGCTGATTAATTATATATAGCCTGTTTGTGTTCGTTAATAAAGATAAATTAGGTGTCATACAGATCAGTTAAAGTTAATTGTTTTATGTCACAGCAAATATAAGTATAGCTCAAGAATTACATACCTCAAGTCGGTACTTTCCAGGAAAAACTTTCATAAAAGTGAATTCACAACTCTCATGCATCAAAGCAATGGTTTTTCTTTCCTGCACACTTTCACCAATTACCCTAACAAGTGATACAGATAGATTAGGGCTGCATTTCTCCTTGCAAAATACATTTCCATGAACATTGACCTGTGCCTGAATATCAGAGGACAATGATGCTTTCAGAAACCCACTTACTCACAAGTTAATCTTTTGAAATAAAATGAATACTTACACATAATTTCTTTAATAAATCAAGGTGAAGCTTCACATATAATGAACGTAAGTTTAAGAATATAATCTGTGCATCAAGATAAAAGAAGATTTCATACCTGAAAAAATTCTACATTAAGTAAAGGACTGTTGACCTTTACATCAACATATGATGGTGAAAACATGAGGCCTGAATTCTCAGAATCTACAGCCAGGGCAGATAATCGATATTCACCTGGTGGAACCTACAAGTGAAATTATTTAACTATAACTAAGAAAACATTTTTTAAATGAATAACAAAGCATCGGCAGAACATTCCACCTAAAGACTAATAAAAAATGAGTGATTTTAACTGGAAAATGAATATGCATAAATTGAAAATTTTGCATACACTAATAAATGTTTAAATTAGCCAAAATCTAAAAGCCAAAGCCAGTCATTAGAGAAAAGGTCTCACATAAAACTGATTCAGAACTCTGATGAAACTATAGTGATGATGCAAAGAAGTATATGTAAGGTCTCGCATAAAACTGATTCAGAATTCTGATGAAACTATAGTGATGATGCAAAGAAGTCTACGTATATACCAAGACCTTTTTGAAAGAAAGATGCACATGCATAATGGTTCAAATAAATCCATAAAATTAAAAAAGAGGAAGGATTAAATTATGGTTTCCTTAATTTCTTCACTTCAAAAATAAGTTAACCCAACTAGTGATTGTCATTTCAACAGCTGCAGAAAACAAGTGAAAAAATATATTAACTTCTCTGTTCAAACTTCAAATAAACATGTACCATGAACAATTTCAATATTCCTTAAAACTAATCAATATATAGAATGATCAACTAAATTATCATCACCCAGACCTTTTTCCTACAATGTGTGAACAGTTGTACACTACAATTTCTGTCAAAACAATTATTAGAGCTCATCAAATGAACTCCATGCTAATTATCAACCAGCAAATCATGTATGGTGTGACTTTGTGCTTTGTTATGCCAAACATCCCAATTTCATGTGCCAAGGCCTATATGAGATGAGTTTGACTTGTGCAAGCGCATAACAAACACTTGCATACCGTTTGTTATACACAGATATACATCATTACCCCAGAATAAATGATGCTTATGCCACCATAGTATGCACCTCTGCTTAATGCTAGTAATTAATAGGCACATAACACACGATATTTCAAACAGATGTCTAATAACAAACCCACTAAATTTAGTGCTAATTCCTCACTAAACCAACTTTTGTCAAAAATTATACTCATATGACAAAGGAACAAACCCAAGATCTTAGATATGAAATGCTAATAGAGTGGATGAATGAAATGTTTTAGACAGAAGCAATAAACATTTCAAGATATTCCGAGATGACATAAGACCCAAACTACAAACAATTGTCTTCAGTTAGTAAATTTTCTTTCTTTTCCCTTATAGCAATTGGGAATGATAAGGAAAAGGATTTTCAAGATAAGAACCCCAGCCTAAGAAACAATCTCTATAATGTA
The DNA here is from genome assembly GCA_001649415.1 of Musa itinerans. Taxonomy (NCBI): domain Eukaryota; kingdom Viridiplantae; phylum Streptophyta; class Magnoliopsida; order Zingiberales; family Musaceae; genus Musa; species Musa itinerans. The sequence goes on from LVTN01000233.1 coordinate 122,274, forward strand.
AAAAATATCCAAATAATATATATCATGTCAATCTCCGTTCTTCGACTTCAAGAAAGATTATCTACATCGAAAACAATAGAGCAATCAATGTTTTAAAGTGCATGAATGACATTAACCAAAGGAGTAGCTCATGTTGTTTAAACTTTAAAGTCTTCAGACCACTGTAAATGTAAATGCCACAAAGTTCTTTCATAAAAATGAATTGACATGTATAGTCTATTCTACATTAATGTTTTTATAACGTGGGAGTTCCAGGGCAGGACATGAATAGCACACAGCAGTGGCCAGTGAGTATGATAAAAGAGCTCCACCTGACACCCAACCTAAATCACCAAGCTGTTTAAAGAAGGCAAGGTATTGTATCTGTGTTAGGTAAGGCCAGACAAGATAAATGAACATACAACCATTCCATTGTACCTATAGCATAGATGAGCTCCATAAATGCACAGAAGTAATGTGCATGAGTATACGCATGTACATGCCATTTTATATGCAAAAAATTAAATGTGTATTTGTACCGAAAGATTCTGTGAATTCATACTTTTTTCTAGAGGATTTAGGTGCCGTCATATTAAAGTTGCGTACCATAAACTAGTATGACTGGAAAAGTAATATGTTCATAATATTTGAAATGGCAAAAAAAAAAAAAGTATTGGTCATGGTATGTATTGGTGGCATATAAGGATTATATTAGATGGTTTGTTAATTTGGGTTGTGGTACATATTTAATATCAGACTCACAATTGATACATTAAATGAATTAGTTATTTCTGCCAAGGAATAGGCTGTGCATTTGACTGGATAAATAACAATGATAATAGAAGACCTTGAATCTATGGGCTCATTTTAATTACTACAAAGTAATTTTTTTAAGCTTTGCTTGACGTATTATAGACAGGGTGTGCTGCATTTCTCTCTTGGTTTATATCAATAAACTATATAATAAATGATAACATAGGATCCACAATTTTGTTGTTCTGAATCTGGATTGAATATCACAATGATTCGAATCACACAAGTATGAAGAACAGTGAACGGGAACCAAGGATGACAGACCCATTAAATATAATTCATAATCAATTAAAATGACACTAGAAGTGTTAGTACAGAGAACTGTTCAGGGACTCGCACCGATAATTTGCTATATCCAAGTGATATTTTCACACATACCTCAAAACAAAAACTTCCATTTTCATCTATTAGTTTCCGTTGTGGCTTGACATTCTCTGGCCCATGTGACAGTATCACCTATATAAAAGAGACAAACTATGAAGCAGTATGGTAATCTAAAAAGTGAGAAATGATTTTTAGATATGACCTACCATTGCCTTCGAATCTGGAGAAATTGTTCGAACAACTCCACAGATATCATAGTAATATGCTTTTATGTCTTCAATCTTAGCCATATTTGGCAAAACCTAGTACCAGTAGTAAGATGTCACATGGTTATCAATAATTTAGCAGCAGAAGGCATAGCAAAGGCATAAGCATGCTTATAAGCATCATCATCTCCAAAGAAATCTGAAACAGTATTGCCATGAAAATGCTGAAAATATCTTACCAAATAATTCTCGAGTCTATTAAATTTATAGTGGTCCTTCAGCACAGCGATCGAGTACTGTTTAGACGTAACCTGGAAAAGGCATGGCACTCCAGTTGCAATAAACATGAGACATAAAGGATTTGCCAAGTAAAAATGCCTAGTTGTCAAGTAAAAATTACATTTTGAAGTTATAAACCCATTGTCCTCAAATCTGTTGTAACCAGAATTTGTAACATATTTTAATAGTCACGTAATGTTTCTTTTGGATGAGTAAGATTCCTCAAATAAAGCCATCACAAGGGACTTTCATGCACTTTGTGAGGTACCCTGATCCAAAAGAACAATACAAGGGGAAAAACTGATGCTTCAATAAGTACAAGAGAAATATTGACATCACTGCTGCATGGACATCAATATGAGGATCATAATGCACCACAAAGAATACGCACAAAAGATATACATAACATGCGGACCCAAACACAAAAGAAAAAAATAATAATTATAATATCCAGACTGGAAATCACTTTAATTCAGTGTTACAGTCTTACAGAAAATAAACATAAAAAAATAGCAGTCTTATGCAAAATTAGATTACAATAAATGACAGATATCTTTCTAAAGCTTTATATGACCTTACACGATAACATAGCCTAAAAAACAATCTCTGCATGAGTCGATGCTTGACATCCTGAACTACTACATATCATAAAACACGCATAGACAGACAAAGGAGGTGGGTCGATAGCAAAGATCACAACCATGACATTTTAAAATGGTTACAAGACACACCTGAACACCAACCAAGTTTGGCAAATGTTGGCAAGTGGGTATTAATAATGTTACAGACTAAGAAGATTGGATCATAACTTCATAAGAACCCTTGTGTATTAACATATGAACTGAGTGTAAAATAGTAGAATGACCAATTGGATCATTTAAATAAAAAACAAAGAGGAAGTATTTACAACACCTGATCAAGCTTGTAATATCCCTGAGCATCAGTAATTGTCTTCAGCTGGCCGTCTACCAAAATTTTAGCACTATCTACTCCAGCACCAAAGTCATCAATCACACGACCACCAATAGAAAACCCAGTAACCTAGTCATGAAAATAGCAAATAGTACCAATGCTACAAGCAATGTTGAAGCAAACATCTGAGAGTGTTGAATAAATGGAAAAGGTAAAAATTCTATCGAGAGAGGTGTTAAAGAGGGAGGCAACTAATCGCTAGAATATAATTTATAAGTATATAGAATTACATAAGCACAAGTGCAGAAATATGTTTATGAGAAGAAAAAAGAAAGAAGTACTTGTGACACATTACTATTCAAAGACGTTTATAAAGGCAGCAAGGGGTGGCTAACATTCCAAAAGTTCCATATAATCAATTCAGATCCTTAAGACAAAAGTACTGAATAATTGCACTTGTTGTCTTATATTAATTGCAGGTCATGGAGATCAAAGCTAAACTTGAAACAATAAATTATCAACTGTAAACTGGAGATACGCCAAGCTAGTAAACCTAAAGCCTCAAAGGAGAATCTGATAGATTGTGATTTTATCTGCCTCCTGCTCTTTCAAACAAAGTGAATAAAGTAATACATCTGAATGATTTATGTGGAACTATGAAGGAAATTTTTCAAGCCAAACTGCTGCCATGACCATATGTAACATTATCATACACTACCAGCACTGGTTGATAAAATATAAAGTAGAATATTTTGTATATCCATAAATCCATCCTTAATCCAAAACAAAATAAGCATATACTCCCACTATCCATCAGATCACAAATAAAGGCCAGCAGCTATCTGCCAGACTATCAATATTTCAAATCTTATGATTGTAAGCAATCTCCAATTTCACCTATAGAGGTAAACAAATATCCATCAAATGAGTGTAAGTCCATTAGAAGAACATTTGGATAATTTGAAGACACAGAAGCCTAAACTTTCAAACTGTAAAACAAACATGTCACAGACTTTTCTGAAATAAAATAACCAATCTTTAAATTATCATATAATTTCAATTTATTTTAATTTGAGTTGCATTGATCATAGTCAACATGGAAGAATTTGAAGGGCCTTGAAACTTGAAAGATCATTTAGAAATGCTCAACAACATGATAAAATGGTTCTCCGTCTGAAAGTTTATTTTTTTATGAAATATCTATATTATTTTGATGAGTTCAAGGCATTATCTTCTGTTTTCCTGAGTCCTGATTCTTAAAACCTTTTCCTTCCCTCTGACTTCTTTATGCTATGTACTTATTTCACTTTCCAAATAAAATAAGTTGGTGAACTTCCTGAGTTTCCAAATAAAATAATCAAGCCTGTTGCTTTAGACATTTCAACCATAACAAATATCTTACATGTTAAACTTGGACTTGACCAATGTGATAGATGAGTTATTTTTGCATTAAAATTCAATTTCTGTATCTCATAGCTGCATAAAAATAACCAGATATACAACACTGTATAATTAACATAACTGATAGAAAACCAGCCCAACAATCGAGATTCATTCCTCTGGTGGAGAGCATGCATTTAACACAATGAGCTGCTGTGCAATCGCATGCACTTGCCAGGCAGTGCCTGTAATGCTATGATTGTGCCAGCTACGTGCCAACAACATAAATATTGGCATGATCAAAGATGTCAGCCAGTACAAGATGTCATGATCAGCATGGATTATAGTTGTTTGATCCCTGCAGTACACTTCAAAAATAAGGATCTATGACACGACAAGCACAGCTTCAAGATCAAGCTGGATGCATGTCACAAATCCATCGAGGTCCTCAGACATTTTCTTGATGAATTATAGAGTTCTGTTCAGACTCCACAGTGTATCTTCAGCTGTGGAACAATCAAAAGTAACTGTTATCTTCTACGTGCCTATATTATTGACTTAAACACCGCCATTTGTCATGTTCAGTAATACTTGCATGTGGTTCCCATGAGGCATAAGCCACAAAGCAAACCATCTAAGCTAAATCACTTTGTCTTTTTTTTTTCAAAAAGAGAAATGAAATTACTTTAAAATCCTCTTACAGACCATCTGATGCCCCTCAGAACACAAAATATACATAAGATCTTACGGCCAATCCTGCCTCCAGATATAAGAACTCTCAGATCTTTGAAAATTTTGAGAAACCCAAATAGCACTACAATTACCCCCATGAAAAACGTGAGAATTTACACTCAACAAAACTATTCAGTTAATAGAGGGTATTCCTAATGCAGTTCATCAGAAACCAGTGCGGAGGTTCGGCCTTGTTCAAAATTTTCACAAGAAGCTCAGCTCTGCAGTATAATCCACAGAGATAACCAGAAAATTAACACTAAATAATGAGTAGACAAGTATTCCAGCCCGGGGTTTACAAATTAATTATGCACTGTGACTTATTTCCATATATTGATCGAGCCAATAATGAACTTAATGGTAAATACAACACAAGGTCTCACGCATATGACAAGAAAAAACTTGATGTGAACATCAGCCTGTACCTAGCAAGGTGGAATGGCAGGTGGAATTGGATGATAATACCAGCTACATTTCCCTTGAAAAAAAACCTTCCTAAAAGTATGTGTTATAAAACAGCAACTCTTGCAAGTTACAAAATCCTAGTTATTTCTCGTGATCATAATAAGGTGATTTTAAAACTTTGCCAAACACAATGTAACATTTCAGTTAAATACAATTGATTTCACTTCAACAAAGACAATTTGTTGCATAGCAACATGGGATTAGTCAGATTTAAATCAAGGTACCATGAAGGGAAGATGATCGCGAAAGAATATAGAGATAGATACAGTTGGGACTTAGGATGATGTCAACAAAGAAAATGAACTTTGATGGAGCTCAATAAGGGGAAGGGTCCATGACCCAAAATAATTGGAGACTTAGGCTCCATTTCTTCTGCTATAAAGTTTATTCTCAACTTCCAAGTATGTGTCATCGTCTTGTCTTCAATGACAAAGCATCTCTATTTATAGAGGTTAAGGGTTTGATGTTATCTTGCGCAAGCTGCAAATTTTCATACTACTATAGCAGATGGAACATTATCTTTTTATGGGCTTATATTGGTTTGAATGAGTGTACCCAACTTAGGTCAAGGATGGACTTGGGCGGCATCATCTATGGTGCAGAGCCTCGTGCACCTTCTTAGAATTTGAAAGAAAAGAAATCCAATCATGTCACTGGCTTTCTACTGTTTGTAATTTTTTTTTAATTAATAAGGATTACCAAGGAATTTGAAAGAAAAGAAATCCAATCCTAGTTATTTCTATGCTAGTATGTATTGAGTTACAAAAAAGCTTGAAAAAATCTGAATTTAAAAGTAAAAGGTAACACCTTATACCAAGTTCCCTGAGCCACAACCCGGTAAGCTGTGTTGGATCATACTACTATTGCAAACCTTGAAGCTTACAATTAGAAAGAAATTAAAAAAGAATATGGACAAGATTATTGGTGCACAGAGATGTAAAAAGTTTACAAGAACCTTACAGGATTTTTGGAATTCTTGGATATAAAAATAATAATAATGGTTCTTTAAAATTAATCTAAATATAAAATAAAGCTTTTCATACCTGAAATTTTTGGGGCAGCTGTTTATGATAATGCTCAATAGACACAATCGCTGAAGAGGGTGAGACGTCAAAAATTGTATTCTCTCCTTTATAGTAAGGTAAAAGTTCATAAACCCCTATATAGTGATCAGGAAAAAAAGAAGATGAGATTTAAATAAATACGATTTCATATAAGGAACAAAAAACAGTGACATGCCCATATTGATAAGATCAAAACAATTACAAAATAAAAGCATTACTGCTTCTAGTTATCAACAAAACAAGACATTTTTATTTGATTAGAGACTTGTCTAATGTTTGTCAGGTTATATACAATAGTTTCAGCGTCCAGAAATTCATTATGAAGAAAGTACATATCCCTTTAACTTTTTAAAATGGCAGTGAAGAAGTTCTAAAGAAGCATTAGAATTGCCAAGTCAATAAAAAAACTTCTAATACATGTCACAGCAAACAGAACATGCAACAACTCAAAGGCACATCAGTATATCCATAGTAGGTATAGGCTATAGCTTCAGTACACTATCAAAGATTTCCAAAGAAACCAATATATAAAATTCTGTTGGTAGATATACCTTTGGATAGGCCCTTCTTTCATTCTCATATCTAACTTAAGATGGAAAGTAGGAATTAAGTGTTGAATTATATAAGATCCAGCAAGAAGTAGAGCGGGCAAGTTTTGTTTTGGCTTCAAATAGATACTTTCAGCAATACCAAGCTGGTATAGTCAATTCTGACAGGTTGATGAGATAATCTACATAAAACTTGATTTAGACAATAACGGTGTTCCATGTTTTGGGTTATAGCAGATATTTAAAGAAAGATTCAACAGTTTAAAAGTAAAAGCATAACGGCCCTATTGTTCCGATGGAGAGAAGAACCTATAATTAGCTTTTTCGGAAAATTTCCAAATGAACAATTTCAATGATATCTTTCAAATTCTTAGTTTACTATGTTCAACTCTATGTACTCCTCCATCCGTAGAGTACATTGAATGTACAGAAATAGCTATAACAGAATTTCTGTTATTCGAGCATGAGCTTGTTTAGCTTATAAAAGAAAATGGATCATTATTTCTAGATTCCATTGATATCAAACTCTACAAACTGATCTAAGCTAACACCGAGACACCTCAACCTCAAGCCTTATTACTGATACTCATGCAAATTGCAAAGAGAAACACATCACCTGGTTTGGAACTTTAGCTTTTGCTTTGACTAACAATGAACATAATGAGGGAATAAATGGATTCTCACTAGGTAGCTGAATAACTTTAAACCATGATCACCATTTTGATAATTTCTCTAACAGGTAATAACATTACCTTTTGCTCTATTCTATAATCTCATAAGTACCAGTAATGTTTTTGTTGAGGTTTTGACTCTTCTATTATTATTAAGATTTTTTTGATATTTTGTTGTCAGAATTTAAGCCCAGGATGCAGATAATTTGTCTAAAACAGCATATTATCCAAAAAGCCTAGAAATTAGCACTCATTTAATTCTCGAAATATATTAGTTCAAAAGTCATAATTTATTTAAAAACATTGGAAATGGAAAATATCAAACTGCACATAAGGACTTGACAGACAATTAACATATCAAAACTTAAGGTGAATATCTAGAAAATGAAGTTAACATTAATCCCATCCAACATCACCCAAATCTATGACTCTCACCCATCCAACATCACCAAAATCTGTTAAATTTTAAAATGGACCAGATGATGGGGACGAGTTTTGGAATTTGAAGCAGTATTCGCAATTTTTCCTATACTCAAGAGTATATTGTCCAAAAGCCATCGTACCAAACTGGTTTTGAGTCCCAAAAACATAAGTCTAGGATCAGATCTGAGGTGGAAAATCATCCCAAACTAGCAAAATCATAGACCGGATTCATTCCAGTTCATTCATCTAGTAAACACAGATCTCAAGGATCAAATCAATCGATGGAAATAAAATAAAGTCCGATCAGAAAATTGCGTTTTGGCACTTGACACCTTGTACAATCTTGACAAAATTGGAGAAAAAGAGGGAAAACTGAAGAAATAGAAGGGTATGGAAGAGGCGAAAGAATTTTTTGAGGCAACTCTACATGGTTTTTGTCTCTTTTATATTTGTTTGTAGTCTTTCATCTTTTGGGTGTTTTAGTAGACCCAATGTCAGCTTGGCTGACTTCCACATTGCACCAATGGTTATCATGAGTCATGATAACCGAAGAAAAAAAAAAGTGTCGAGGGCACTTGAATACATGATTTCAAATGCAACAGTCAGCACTTGTCTCTATAAAATATCTTACTAACAAATCACATGTTAACATATAAACATATGACTGTACTCAAGATTCAGAAAAATACTAAAAATGTTATATAGCAGGTACAAGCCACTTAACCAAACAAACAGAAGAAAATAATATCCACCTAGCAATGAAGAAAGTTACCACAAGGTAAAGATTTAAACAGAAATCTCCCTTCTTCATCAGACACAGCATGGCAAAGAGCACTCTTATGCCTAGGTCCATTCCCAGCGCCTTCTGGACAATGCACCTCTAAGACATCATCTGAATATAAATACATGTGAACACCCACAATTGGATTTCCCTGCAAACACAAATAAACACATTGAGATAATTAAGCTTGAATAGTTATGATGTCAGAGCCACAATCACTATGTTAATACATAAAGCTACTTCAACTTCAACAATATAATCACTATGTTAATACATAAAGCTACTTCATCTTCAACAATATGAATTGCTGCAATAATCCAGGACTTTCCATTCCCAAGAACCAAGAATCTTTTTGCTAGACAATAATAGCATTTGTAGGCTAATTTTTTGTATATGTTTCAACAACAGGCATCCTAGCTGACATGGACTAAGTTTCAACTTCAAATTATGTTTTTTCTTTGTCATTTGTTCTTCCTTCAGTGCAATAGACATACTACAAGTGATTTTCCACTTGTATGTGAGGAAAACTTTGGGGAACTTTATTTGTGCCCCCACTCTAATTTACTCTGACTTTCACCTTATTTCCACCACCTACCAAACACTTGAATAACTTTAAATCCTTGTCTTAAACTGAAACCATTGACATGTACACCCACAATTTCCCAAAAACAGACCAATTAGTTTCATGTATGCATGGCAGGTTAACCTCAAACTATTGAGGCACACCCAGTACACCAATGTACAAACTACAAACATCCATTAGAAGCGGAAATTAAGATACTCATTAAGGAGTACTGGTACGGGCGGTACATATCAGTCCGACAGTATACCGGTACGTGGACCGCTACAGTGCTACAATGCTACAGTAGAAAAAAGAAATATTTAAAATTAAATGTACCGTTCGGTACGCCCTGGTATACTGCTTGGTACGCCCTGGTGTACCACTCGGTACATGGTACCATACTGTACCGAGCCAACCTCGAAACACCGGTATGGTACGGTATTGCATACCTTAATTCTTATTATAAACTGAATGAACAAAAGATCAGGAATCAATATCTCAGAGACTCAATATGCTATTGCTATCTATTTTGTACATTTTCCTTTTATTGGATAATTTCCTAAGATTCATCTTAAGTATGTACGAGTATCAGGTTGCAGCTCGTTAGCCTTGTTCGGCTAACCTGTATAAGTGGAATTCCTAGTTGACAAACTTCTCTCTAGGTAGTCTCTTTTACAATCAATAGCTCCTAGATTATTCCACTATTAAGCATCTGTTGCAGTACATATCCAACTTCATAGCTCATAGTGTACTGGACTTCTTCCACGTGTCATGCATGCGTTCTCAAGAGAACACAATGGACGACAAAGAAAACATATCAAATCAATTCTAAGTAATAGACATAAAAAATATAGGAAAGAATGTAGTAAAAATATATATATTCATGTATATTAAGGACAATGAAATGGAACTATGCCCAACTACTAGCATTATGTCAATGCAGCATATCTGTATTTTGTAGAATAGCTAACGCTGGTTGAAACCTCTATGATGATTTACATTATGGCACAACAATGCTGACATTTCAAAGTCTGATTGGATGAAAAGAAAGCTAATTAAAGCATGTAAGACAATTTATATTTAATGAATAATACTTTTGAAAGAGACAGAAGAGCTCTTAAACAAATAGTCGATTAAAAAGGCTATTCCATGGTAATGACAGTAATAAATCTTCCTTCCTTGCTTCTACTTTGCATTAGGTGGCAGCTGATATGTGCTATTAAAACTATCATACATGCCATAAAAGATCTATAAATAGTCCATCACACATAGCTAGGAATAGATATCAATTGCCAGACATTAAATCATGGCTGACTAGAATTTCATTTAGTTTTCCTCTTCCATTTCACAATTGACCATTGGGTGAGTGGAGACCAAGAGAATGATATGACAGATTCTACATGGATTTATCTGGGAAACACAGGGCATTTACTGAGGCCACATTTCCAGTAACACATATTGGAACAGAATGTGGCAAGAAGATAGAAAAAAGGTTAAAATTAACAGATACAAGCAGCAGATAACGCTTTAGCCTTTGAAATAGATGCCCTGGTCAAAAGAAGGTCAACATACCATGTGCCATGAAATCACCAAGGGAGATAAAGTTTAAATAGAATCTTGACAAGGAGAAACAGCAAGATTCAAAGATCAACAGAGGACCAAAAGGAAATGTATATACAATAACCAAGATGAAGAAGCCTCATTCGTGTATAATTACTGCAATACCTGTGCAACCACAAAACCTTGAAGATCATATCCACGAACAAAGAAGACATCATCCACCATAGCATTTCCAAAGCCTATATTCACCTACACAAACCAACAACTAGAACCATGTACTTAACAGTTTAATGTGCATTGCAGAACAATTAAATGTAATAGCAAGTATATTAAACCTCTGGTGAACCTCTAACTTCAACTTCTAAATTTGGATGTGTCACGTGTAATCTGTAATTTCCTGCACCGTATGATGAGAATAATTAGGAAATTATTTGAAAAAATAAACTTATGTAAGAAAAGGCAGTTAAATAAGATGGAATATTCAATTCCAGAACAGTTTAATAGATGCTTCAATAAAATAAATTGATGACGATTGCTTAAACATCATTTAAGCATATTACAAAGCATTAAATTGATTCCAATTGCTGCTTAAGTCTCAGAATTTTTTTTTTCATAGTCTAGAGCTGCATCTAATCAAGTTACAATCATGATCTAAGTCTGGTCTCATCGATATGTAAGAAGAAGAAATCTTAAGATGACATTTGAGCAGGGTTGAAAGCAAGAATTGAGCAGATTTTTATCTGGCTGCTGAACAGATCCAAAGCACATTACCAATTTCAAAGATATTTAATTTTTGCAAAAGGTTCGGCGAAATAATTGCATGTGCAATTCAATGATTTTAGCAGAACTTATTTGCAGATAAACTTTTTGTTCAATCTACTGTGCATTTCCATGTTTTACATTTTGGTTAGAAGTTCTTTTCCACAATCATTGCCTCCATCCAAGGCAATATTGGACATAGATAAAAGCACGACTAAGTTAACGATGCGCCCACCAAAACAAGGTCTGAGGAGGGTCAAAGCAAGGATTGAAATTTTGTATCGTACCGGAGTTTCGAGATTAGCTCAGTATGGTACGGTACTATATACCGAGCGATATATTTCGATTTACCGCTCGGTATATATATCTATATATATATATATA